>JAPPVO010000024.1:47456143-47889741 GCA_030407325.1 Camellia japonica | reverse complement strand
AATACAAAAGAAAAGAAAAGAAAAAGAAAAAGAAAAAGAAAACATAGCTCGCAAGGTCGAAAACTCGCATTGGGCGCCTTGGCAAATAGAGCCTGAAAGTGAGGTTAAAATACCCGAGTGTACCCAAACCGAACTACGTAAGGCTTGATTCCCATGTTTGGGATACGTAGGCAACTTCATCCTGAAGTCCAGCCCCCAACGCTTCCATAGCGTCTCAGTCCATGTCATGGTTTTGATCACTTTTGCCCCCTCTGAATCCAACGTCTCGATGCAGCAACCGGAACTACGTGATTAACTTCCTCTTGAAGTCCAACCACCAACACCTTCCAGGTGACTGTGTGTCCATATGTTGATTCAAACCGTCTTCGTCTCCTCCGCGTCTGAGGGTCCGATCGTCGTCAACAAGGACTGGCTTACAATGTGCCGCGGCATCATCCAAACAAGGGGCAACTTTCCGTTACCATACAGTGCCATAAGTTGCCCTGAGTTACCGTCCAAACCAGGGGCAACTTTCCGTTGCCTTATCCCCCCTTTAAGCCAGGGGCAATTTTCCATTGCCTCCAATCCGAGGTTGCATATCTCGAGGGTAAGTTCCGCGCTCGTTGAGCGTTGACTGTTTGCAAAAATAGTTTTTGAAAATTTTCACTAAGGTTGACTTATTTTCCTGAAAACTATTCCATTTTTCAAAATTGGACCATGTTTGGACCCAAAAAGGAGAATTTTCAATGCTCACAGGCCTGATTCGCATGATTCGCAAATTTTCAAAAAAATCGAATAAGTGTGTTAATCCGACTCTCATTCTTGATCAAAGCTGTTTTAGAAAACAAATGGTCAAAGTGACGAACTAGGGGCACAGTTGAGTCAGGTCTTCTGTCTTTCCCCCGTCAACATACTCGCCGGGAAGGCACTCTATCCGTCAGAAAGAAATAGCCGTGAGCTAACAGTGCTGGGCGTGAACCTGCGACTTCCTATTCATCCATTAATCACCCTGGGGAGGGATAAAAAAAATGAGAGAATAAAGAATAGAGAGGTGTAAACAGAGAGAGAAGTGGAAGAGGGTTTTGAGAGAAAAACCGAGCCTGAGGGCCGAGTGATGTGAGTATCACAAATCAGAAGGGGTCGGAATAAATACCCGGCGAATTGGCTCCTCGAGATTTGAGGTCTTTTTGTAAACATGTCCGTGTGTTGTGTCTTTTGATTTGTCGGTCTCGATTTTGGCGTTGAGTCTTTTCCGAGCATGTCTCGTTATGCAGGTCGTGTGCCTTTTGTTTCTTTGTTTGAGTCCCTCCGCTATGTTCTGTGGTAAGCTCGATACCCTGGTTGAAAACCCTTCTTTATTTCAAAAAAATTGTTTGTGCTCAGAATGCTGTGCCATTCTCTACATTCGTGCGAAGCAAGAGAAGGAAAAGGGAAAATTTGGGACGTCCGAGTGTGTTTCAACTGCAACCGTGTCAGCTTTTGTGATCCGTCTTGTCAGATTGGGTTATTTGTTCAGGGTTTGCTGTGTGCAGGATGAACCAAGTGCTGCGTTATGGGCTGTATGCAGATCGATCCCCAGTAGAGTATGGGCTGTGTGTTCAGTTTGAGCGGTGATTTGCGTGAGTTGTTTGCTATTAGTTGGTTGGTTATCCGATTATTACAGTGCAAGTGCTCAATTTTCAGACAACAGATCCATACATTTACATTTGAGGTGTAATATGATGCAATACGTGCAAGTATGAATGCGCACATATAAACACCTTTTAGACAAAAAGTTTGTTTCATTTCATAATCTTTTCAAGTACATAAGTTTTGGAAACAAAATCTGCCTGCGACAGTACAAGGTAATCTAGCTACCAAAAAGAGAAAAGGTACAAAAGAAAGAGAAAAAAAAAAAAAACAGCAAAATCTGTATCAATGTCAAAATGGCTCCGGGCTATCAGTCTGTCCTAGTCCTCTTCCTGGACGAAGGTCCAGGAGCATCATTACGGGCATCACCAGAAGCATCACTGTTTGAGCCCGAGCCCGAGCTGTCCCCGGTCTCCTCCTCAGATGACTCCGCCTCTGCCTCTGACTCTGACTCTGACTCATCGTCTGGAACTGGAGCCCGCGAGCTGCTCCCGACATGAGTGCGCCCCCCTCTGGTGCGGGGATATGCTCTGCCATCCCGAGTAGAAAGGGGAGGTCCAGCTGGAGTGCCACCCACCGGAGGAATCTGGAAGGAAGGCTGAAAAAGCATGAAAGGTGAATGCATCAGAACACTGTGCGCAGTGAATCAGTGCAGAATGCAGTATATGAGTACAGTGTGTGAGTGCCGTGAGCAGTTTATCAGTGCAGAATGCAATGTATGAGCACAGTGTGTGAGTGCCGTGAGCAGTTTATCAGTGCAAAATGCAATGTATGAGCATAGTGTGTGAATACTGTGAGCAGTGAATCAATGTAGAATGCAGCGTATGAGTACAGTGTGTGAATGCCGTGAGCAGTTTATCAGATG
Source organism: Camellia japonica (assembly GCA_030407325.1). Lineage (NCBI taxonomy): Eukaryota > Viridiplantae > Streptophyta > Magnoliopsida > Ericales > Theaceae > Camellia > Camellia japonica. Next base: position 47,887,268 of record JAPPVO010000024.1, on the reverse strand, counting down.
TTGTGTTGTGCATCAGATTATGTAAAGCAGTTTGTGTATGGCTTGAGGTTGTGGTCAGAAAGAACATACCGGAATGCTGTAAAGGGCTAGGAGGTCGAATGTCCGCTGTAGCATCCCCATCATGGAGGCATTCATCTCCAATGACTGCCGGGTTGTACTCAGAAGATGCCTGCAAAAGTATCAGATGCATCAGTATTCTGTGGAATATCAAATAAACTAAAATGAAATGACTGTGCAAGAATGAAGTAATACATACCGGAGGCAAGTCAGGGATACCGACAAACTCGTGATCAGCCGGCGGAGGGGCGAAGGGGATCTGATAGGTCGCCCCCCCTGCCCTCTGAAAGTCAATGAAGCGGGCAGAGCAGGCCCAACCAGGTCCCTCGTCCTCTCTGAACTCCGCCCCTGCGGCGGACTCGAGCTCTCCTCGGGCTCCTCCTTCAGCTCCTGCTCCGGCGCTGGCCTGCTGGCCTCTCCTCTCTCAGCTCGGCGACGCCACTCAGAGGTCATGAGGAGGTCCGGACGTACTCCGAGTAATCGCCTTCGCCTCTAAAGCCGTCTGCCTCCCAGCCGATGGTGTAATCTGCCATCTGCTCGGCAGTGAAGCGCTCAGTATCCCGCATTGTGCTCGGGAGGGTGCACCGGAACTATCTGCTCAGGCAAGCCTAGGGTCTGACGCAAGAAGCGCTCGCCCAGGTACTAAGCCCGACAGACCGGGCCCTCGAGCAGAATCCGGTAACGTGAGGTCTCATCGGCACCGGCAAACCGATCCCGCGCCACGGCTGGCAAAGGAGCCCAGGGCTGCCAGACAATCTGAAAATGAAATACAATTTGTTATCTACTGTTATTGAAATATACAGTGGAAGGGCGAAGCTTAACTACACTGCAAGTAAAACATACCTCCGCGGGGGTGATGGTGTCGAAGTAGTGGCGGAAGAAGCTAAAGGTCTCTCAGGGCCTCCGGGTGCATCTCCCGTCAAAGCGGCGTGAAAAAGGGACAACCAGAGGGGTCTCCGCCTCGGGTACAGGAGCGAGCCTAGGAAAGTAGGCATAAACCCACAACTGCAAGATAAATACCAGTGCATTTATCAGATAAAGCAGAATACAGAATAAAATGTAGAAATAGCAGAGCCGTGTGTTGTGCAGTGTATTGTACAGAGTGTACAGTGTGAGCAGTGTACAGTCAGTGTAAAGCAGAGTATGTGTGTGCCGTGTGTACAGTATACAGCAAGTGTAAAGCAGACTATAGTGTGTGCAGTGTGCAGAGTACAGAAAATAAAGAACGGAAATGAAAGGCAGGAAAAGAAATGTACCTCCCAAGCACGCCAGTAACCCCCGAGCAACTGTCCGCTGCCGCGGAAGGCTGAGCTCATATATCCATAAAGGGTGGCCAGAGCGGCGCCACCCCAGTCATAATGTAAAATGTCTCTGACATCCACCAGTGCGCTGAGAAGGCAGAGAGGCACGGTGTTCGCCCGGTCGGCGAAAATGGTCGTCCCGAACAAGAACATGAGGAAGCCGCGTGCATATCTCTCTACGGCCTCTGGGGTCATCGGAGCTGCATCGACGAGGAGGGGCTGGACCCGGAACTGCACCTCGAACCAGGAGTACCGGACGAAGCCGGGACGTACGAGGGGCGGTGCCGCGCCAAGCAAGTAGACCTGAGCCGCGGTCCACTCGTCCATATCTGTATCAAAGGGGATCGGATCACCCCCTACCCCGATGCCTGTGAGCACCGAGAAATCATAAGAGGTCATCGTCATGTCCCCCGTCGCAGAAAAATGAAACGAATCGGTGGTGTCCCACCACCTCTCCACCAGAGTGGCAAAGAGAGGTCTGCATGTAGTGAGTCGACACAGCCCCCTGCAAAATGCGCCAAAGCCGGCCTGCTCCACAATGTGGCGAACTGCGTCGGGAAGCTCGGCGTACCACTCACGAGCGGCAGTATTCCCATACCCGCGGATGGTATAGGAATCTCCCTGTTTTCAAACAAGTAGTTGCGAAGCAATATAAAAGGTACAGTTTTGAAGAAACAGTCAAAATCGATGCAAATTTGGCATGCAAATTTGGCATGCGTGCAAGTTTATCAGATTCAAACAGATACCGGGTGCCGGTGTGCTTACAGTGAACTACAACGTGTGATGTGTCAACGTGTTTGAGTGGTTCAATGCAAATTTGGCATGCGTGCAAGTTTATCAGATTCAAACAGATACCGGGTGCCGGTGTGCTTACAGTGAACTACAACGTGTGATGTGTCAACGTGCTTGAGTGGTTCAGTGCAAATTTGGCATGCATGCAAGTTTATCAGATTCAAACAGATACCGGGTGCTGGTGTGCTTTTAGTGAACTACAACATATGATGCGTCAGTATGTTTGTGTGGCTCGGTGCAAACGTGGCATGCGTGCATATTTTTAGATTCAGACAGGTATTGGGTATCGGTGTTTGCAGTGAAATACGGTGTGTGCCGTGGTTTGGGTGGTTCAAGGCTAGTGCAGTGTGTGCGCGTGTGAGTCTTAAACAAATAATCAGTTGCAAACGCGTTTGTAATCAAACTACAATATACAGTGTATCAGTGTATTGGCACTAAGCAGTTAAAGACTGTAACTAGCTATGGCAGTTGGCATTCAAAATTTCTACTTTGCAGAAAGTAAAACGGAGAAAGAAAGTTACCTCGGAAGCGCCGGAGGATAGGTGGGAGACAGGCTCGCGTAGCAGCAGCTCGGGGTCCAACGCCATGTCAAAACTCCTGAACTGGCGCAGTCCGTCGGGTGGTAGAACGTGAATCGCCGGCCGGTAGGTCGCCGGGTCAAACGGGTGCTCGCTCAATGGGAGGAGCTCGACCTCGGGATCCATCTCGTGATCCGAGGGAGTCCCACCGCGTGAAATGTCGTCGGCCATATCGAGAATGATGAGAAAATGGTCGAGGAATGAAAATCGGGTCGGAATACGAAGAGTCAACTGAAAAGTCAACCCCCGGGAAGGTGAAAAATGGCCAGAAAGGTCGGGATGGAAAAAGGCACGACAATGAAGAGGAAATCGAGGGGAACAAGTCCCAAAAAGGTGAAAATAGCAAAAGGAGCGTCGAAACGAAGTTTCAATCGGTCCAAAATGTTCGAAATGCGATGAACTTCGCGAATCGAACGACGAAAAAGGCGCGAGAACGCAAAGAAATGAGGAAATGAGGAGAGAAAAAGGCCCTAGAGAGAGAGGGTGTGGTTTTTCGGCTAAAGGGAAAGTAAAAAAATAGGGTTTAGAAACCCTATTTTAAAAGACCCGGGGTGAAAAGTCGAATCTGCCCCGACTTAGCAACTTTTTGCCGGTCGGCAACATTTTGTGCCGGCCGGCAGAATATTGTGCCGATGGAATTCTTTTGTAGCCGGTGGACAGTCGGTGGCTTCCTAGCCCGGCCGGTGGTGTTCCCACAGCCTTGTTTAGGCAATATGGGTGGTTTTTGGTCATCATAGCTCGAGAAAGTGCAAGAAAGTGTATCTCCGACGCTCAACCGGCCTCCGTTTTGACCTCGGACCGCGTCTTCTGTGCGTAGCACTCAAATTCATGCAATGTTGTATCCTTTTGTATCCTTTTGCCTTTTACAAAAACTCAAAAGTTGCCCCGCGTGCGTTGCATGCATTTATCATGTTGTCTGGTGCGTTGCGTCGCGTCGTCATGCACATCCCTCATGCATTGTCATGCACCTCAATACATACGTCACCTCGCACGTCATTCGTGTTGTCGTTGCCCCGCACATCATTTGTGTTACCGTGCATCCCCTTGTTTTGCATTATCATGCATTTCAAAAAAAAAACGTGCGTTGTTGCGCACTTGAGTTCATTTCGTGTGGCATGCGTGTCACACTTGCATTGTTCTACATTTCGTGTGGCATGCGTGTCACACTTGCATTGTTCTACATTTCGTGTGGCATGCGTGTCACACTTGCATTGTTCTACATTTCGTGTGGCATGCGTGTCACACTTGCATTGTTTTACATTTCGTGTGGCATGCGTGTCACACTTGCATTGTTTTATATTTCGTGTGGCACGCGTGTCACACTTGCATTGTTTTACATTTCGTGTGGCATGCGTGTCATACTTGCATTATTCTGCATTTCCTTGTGGCATGCGTGTCACACTTGCTTCATTTTGCATCCTTTGAGGCACGCGTACCTCATTGGCTTCATTTTGCATCCTTTGAGGCACGCGTACCTCATTGGCTTCATTTTGCATCCTTTGAGGCACGCGTACCTCATTGGCAGCATTTTGCATTTCCGTGTGGCATGCGTGTCACATTTGCATCATTTTCCAATCTTATGAGGCATGCGTGTCTCATTTGTTTCATTTGCATCATTTTCCATTCTTATGAGGCATGCGTATCTCATTTGTCTCATTCACTTTCATTTTACATTCCGTGTGGCATGCGTGTCAGACTTGCATCGTTTATCATTTGCATCGGCACGTGTGCCTCATTTGCATTGGCTTGTGTGCCCCATCTTCATTGGCATGTGTGCCTCATTTCCATTGGCATGCGTGTCTCATTTGCATCATTTTCCCTTCCTTGAGGCATGCATGTCTCATTTGCACCTTTTCCCTTCCTTGAGGCATGCGTGTCTCATTTACATATCATTTTCCATTCCTTCATGGCATGCGTGTCTCACTTGCATTATACATCGCATTGTTTTGTTCGCCATGGTCTGGCGAGACCTTAAACACGCACGGTCTAGGAGACCTTAAATCCTTGGAAGGTGCAAGACCTTCGGCGCATTGGTGTGCACAATACCGCATTGTCATGTATTGCATTGTAAATATTGCATATGTCATGCATCATCCAAAACAAAAACATGCATATGTCATGCATCATCCAAAAAAAAAAACCCGCAATGTCATGCATTTCAAAAAATCCAAAAAACAAAAAAAACCATGCATATGTCATGCATTTCGTTGTAATATAGTGCATATGTCATGCATTTTCTGTAAACATCCATCTATATTACATTATAGTTTGCATACACCCACTGCATTATCCACTCGCATTGTCGTGCATTCTTCACTTGCGTTGACGCGCATGTTTCACTTCCACCTGCATTGTCGTGCGTTCTTCACTTGCGTTGACGCGCATGTTTCGCTTCCACCCGCATTGTCGTGCATTCTTCACTTGCGTCGATATGCATGTTTCGCCTTCACTTATCCATTGTAAATATCCATTCCATTGCATATTGTATATATCGCATTGTAGCTTGCATACATCCACTGCATCATCCCCTCCATCCATTGGCTTGTACCTTTCCTTGTTGAGCTTGGTTTGGTATGTGCTCATACTTTTCACGTTAAAGCACAGTTCTGCATGTGTACGCGCCTATTCCTTGATGAACTTGGTTTGAGGGTGGCGGCACCTTTTCTGTGTTAGACGCGGCTTGTACGTGTACATGCCCTTCCTAGGCAAGATATGGTTTGGCTACATGCCATAGCCATTGTATATATTACATTGTAGTGTAAGTTTTGCATCCGGCATTAGGATCATTGTTCTTTCCTAGCGGGTTGTCACCCCACTTATGTCATTCCACCCAATACTCGTCCTTGTGTCTGTCTGCGTCACTCATAGTTCAGACATCGTTCTATGGTAGACAGACTTGTTACTCCCATCAATCTATTTGACATAAGTGTGTGGTTTCGAACCGCTCATGATTGAATCATGATTCAATTGTTCTGCATTTAGTTCGCATAGTTTCAATTGCATTGCATATCATTTGCATTGTTTATGCATTGTTTTGTATATATTGCATATCATTTGCATTCATCATTGCATTGTCATGCATGTTGCTAACAACATTGCACCTGTTAAGTTTTCTTTCTTTTCAGGCACGATATTGTATGTACGGCTCATTTGAGGCCGGTGCAACCGGACGAGCCGCACAGGTATTGTATCCTCCGCGTGAGACGTTTTGAGAATTGCATAATTCTCTTACATCCTTTCTGCATTGTAGTGTAGATTGGTGTATGCTAGCTTATAACTGTCGCATGCGTGCTTCATTACAGCTTTCTTTGCATGATCATAAGTTATGCTCGGCTTCTTGCATTTTCAGTTGCATTTTGCCCCTGCCTTCGGGCGCATACCTTGTTTGTCTTGCATGTTTGTCCCAGTCTTCGGCCTTGTCAAAAATGGGTCGTCTCTGGGCTTTGACATTCACTCCCGTCATTGTTATGACTTTCGAGTTCTGTCAAAGAGGGGCAACTGTAGACACCCCATTTTTCACCGTCCTCAAGACTTGGATGTCACCGCTTGAACACTCGGTGATTATCCATGTTTGTGTTCGTTTGGAGTTCCCGGAGTTCTCGGCCACGCGCCTTGCCTCAGGATCTCCGAACTCGACTGTTTTGTGTCTGGTTTTGCACCAAACACTTGTGTTTTGCCTTGGAGGGGCAGGGAATGCCTTGTGAGGCATCCCCACACACCACCGGCACTAGCTAGAGGCCACCGGCTGGTTTTTTTTGCCACCGGCAATATATATTGCCGGTCGGCACTCTTTGTTGCCGGTCGGCAGTCATGTTTGTCAAAATGACATTTTTGGCCAGCCGACTACTGTTCATCTGCTTTTTCAGATATTTTAGGACAACTGTTTGGCATTTTGTTCCCCTCCATACACGTGTATGGAGGGATGCTCTTCTTGTTAGCTTTCTTGACAAGCTTTACAAGTTTGACTCCTCTATAAGAGGAGCCCTCCCCCCTTGGCTTTAGGGTTGGCTTTTTAGTGAGAAAACAACTCAGAGCAAGCTCTGGTTTTAAGGTTTGAGTTCCATTCATATCCTATCTCTATATCTCCCTTGTGTGTGTTCTAGGTGTTTTGTGTCTTACTATTGCACACAAACACCTAGTCTTTCACTTTTTCTTGGTTTCTTCAAGGACCAGAGCTTGTTCTTGAGGTCTTTGGTTGGATTTGAGCTCAAAGAAGCAACAATATCAACATTTATGAAGAAGGTCAACAAGGGTAAGAAACCAGTCCTTTTTACCCCATTTTTGCATCCTATTTCTACCTATCTTAGAGCTGTTTTTGTGCTTAGTGTTTAATACAAAAAAGTTCTTTTTTTAAGCCCTCTTGATAGTTTATTAAGAGTGTTTTGTGCTTTGGGGAAGTTTGACCACCCTTAGGCCTTGAAAGGCCCCATTTTGTGCTATTTTGTGCAAGTTTCGAGACTTTGGTGTTTGGGCCTCTTCACCACTGAAATCTTGAGGGATTTCAATGGTGGGGATGGTGCCTTAAAGTCTCCAAAAGGGGAGGGCCACCCCCTCTCCTTGTTGTCCTTGAAAGGGACCATTTTTGGCCTCTTGAGGGAGCCTATGTTAGAGTGTGTGTTGATCATGTCTAGGCTGTTTTTCATGCTTATTATGCCATAATATAATCATGTCGTGTTTTGGTTTTGGTACACCATGCATGCTTAGCATACCTACCATGTAATGCCTTGTAATTGCCTTAATATGCCTTAGGTTGTTAGCCTTTGTTCGAGCATGTTTTAGGCTTAGCCTTGTGAATGTTTTGTGCTTATTTTGCCATGCTTTAGGTCTGTCCATAGTTGTTTGGATCGATTTTGGCATGCTTAGTATAGCTCCTTTGCATTTGTGGCTTGTCGGGCTTGTATGCCTCAAGTATATGAATATGTAGCATGTGTTGATTGCATCATTTTGGTGGTTTGGAACCATCCAACATGTAATTTCAGTCCCTTTGGCATGCTCATATGCTTGCCTTAGCTGCCTCTTTGTTGCTTTGAGAGCATGTGTTGTATGCCCTACGTTTTGACCATTGTGCATGCCTTTGAATTTGAGCCACTTAGATGCCATCTAAGTAGTCCTTTGGCCTTGTTTTAACACGCTAAAAATCTGTTTTTAGTTGTTTAATGCATGCCATGTTTGTTGTGCTAAATGTGCTTCAAAGCTTCATGACTTGCCTCAAGTACTTGGACCGTGCTTGCATGCTTATGCTTGTCTCATTTGGGTTGGTTTGGCACCACATTTTGACATGATTTTAAAGCTTTTCATTCCATGCTAATTGTCCATGTTTAGCCTCTTTCAAGTGTGTTTGAGAGTTGCTTGTTTAATGCTTAGGTTTGTGCCTTAACATGTGCATGCGGTGTGTGTGCTTAGCCTTCATTTTTGGGCATTCTGGCTACTGATTTTGGGCCTATTTGGAGTTGCCTAAGTCATGTTTAAGTCCACCCCTTTGCTTGGTTTACATGCTTGCCTTGTATGTGTGTTTGCATACTAGCATTCTTTTTTTTGCATCCCATGTTGCATATCTAGTTGACATGCTTAGGATTGCACACATAGATATGCATGCCTTGTCCCTTGATTTGGTGATGGGGATTGGGCCCCTTTATTTGTTTGGTTTGCATTTCATTTGAAATTGAAGTGCACACTTGATTCTTTAGGCCATCATGCATGGAAATGTGTGATTGGTGGCTAGAGAATCGAGGCACACCCCCCCTTGAGTCGCAAACATGATAGGGGGCATGATTGGTGCACACATAGCTTGAATAGCATTGCCATGCAAGTTTTGTCCTCTGCTGCTGTGAGTTGCAGGTTCTGCAGGCATTGTTTGCCGACCGGCAATATTTTGTGCCGACCGGCAGTAAATCAACAGCCGATGGATGAATTTTGTGCCGGTGACCACAATTCACTGCCGGTGGTAATTCTATTTAGCCGGTGGTATTCTCCAGTGTCCAGAGAGGCATTCCTGAGACTTTGGCAGTTTTCAGAGGAGCAAAGCAGGGAAAACAGAGGCAAGCTATGCATGGCAGTGCGATTCCGAGCAAGTCCCGAGCATGCGCTGCATCGACCCGCTTCCCGAGGGCTTTACTGTTTTAATTAGATTAATTAATTTGTTTAGTTAATTTAATTAATTTGTAATATTTAATTAGCTTGCGTAGTTAATTAATTTGTATATTTATTTGGTCCCTCTGAGCGAGGGCAAATCTGTAATAAGTCTGTGTGAGTGGTGTGCATGTCTTCCAACCCCCACTTCTTTCTTCCCTTTCATTTACCCGCTTACGATGGTAGATTAGGGCACGTTTATTTTAGCATACCTTATGCAATGCATGCGTGCATCCATACATTTGTTTTACATGCACCGGGCTCGGTACATCATACAAACCACATTATATTTTCAATTTCCAAATTGAATACGTGTATTGAGTTGTAGCATCTCACATGCCATTTTAGGGTTAGCCGAGCCTATCCTAAATTGCATTTCTGTATGTGTTGCATTAGCCACTTAACATGAACTAGGGCATGCATTTTTGCTAACTAGTTTATTGTTTTGGCACGGAGTACAATGTAAGTATTTACGCTTTAGCATCTCGCATGCGTGTGAATGTTAACATGACAGTAGGCTTACCATGTGGCTAAATGCTTATGTGAGATAAACTGTTTGAATGCCTGTGGGTGGAGGTTAGATTGCTTGAGTTGGAAAAATTTGTTGAAATCCGTGTTTTAGCCTACTTGCGAGTAGCAAAATTCCAAAGCCTTTTCAAAACGAACAGATATGCAATGCTTATTTCCAAATTAGGCAATCTAGTCTATACTTGTTTGCTGTGCGCATAACATAGTAATTCTAGGCTAATAACCGGAATAAGAACACATAACGTTTTCAAAATCGGATATCACGATTAGTAGAGGCCGGTCTTTGGACCGGACGAAAGGGGGTGCTCATAGCTGACCTTCCCCGATCGTACCCAAGCTCCCGAGCCAAGGCAACTTTGGTAATGACGGACAGGTGGCCTTTGGCACCGAGTCAGGGTTTCCTAAATTTCCCCATTAAAAAAATATTTAGGTGGCGACTCTGTATCTGGCAAAGCAGTCCATGTTTGGCACTTCTTTTCAAAATCTATTTTTCTTAAAACGATTTGCCAGAGTTGGACTCTTTGGTTCAGATTAAGAACCGTGACAATTTGAGTCCGAACTGTAGTAAACCCAATATGAACGGAACGGGACTTAACCCTCCCGGGGCGTTCGGGGACGTCTACAGACATCTGGATGTACCATTCTGTGAGTTCTGAGCCTAGTGACCCTTGAAGCAATGGGAAGGTCATCGTCGTCGTCTAAATCTAAGAAAATGTCGATGGTAGTCGAAGGACCTTCGGGACCTGAAGGCAGTATAACCGAAATGGTACCGCGCTTCGAGAACAATAAACCCTGACAAGGAAGAAGACCATGTGGCTACTAAGTGAAAATAAAATTTCCTAAAGAAGTATGAAAAAATACAGAGTATTTTTCTAAGTACGATTACCATCCAGAGTCTTTCTTGCTTGGTAAAGCGCGAGCCTCAACGACTAACGCCGCTGCCTCCTGGACTGCTCTTAATCTGGAGCGGGTATGCGTACTGTTGTGCCGACTTGAGGATAAGCAATTTACAAAGGTTGAACGGACATTGCCCCAGATGGGTAAGGTTCCTCCACGGCAGGCAGGGATAGAAGCTTGAAACAGCAAAACACACTGGTTTGTTTTCCACGGCCAGAGAGAAGACGAAGGGATAAGACGGGTTGCGGAATAGGTTCCGCCGCAGGGACGACCGGATCGCTATTGCAAAAGTTAAAGAAAAAATTGAGGTTGTGGTGCCAGAACAACCTGTTACTAGGAGTGAAGGCGTCCTCTCTCCCAAGTGAGGGAAGCTCCATGAAGCATAAGCCCTCCACAAGTGGAGCGGTATAATCACGGGCAAACCGCTGAAAGCTCTAGTGGAAATTAGTTTGAGGTGGAGGGGCATGTGGGACGCCCTGATCCATGCCAAACTGCCTAAGGACCTTGTCCGGTCAATAGACAACACTGGACTTGCCCTCATCATTCCACACGAGTAGAAATCCGGGTCGTATCATAGCAGCAATAAGAAGGGAGTTGGCTAGGACACTGTCGATAGAGAAATCAACATGACGAGCCTCAAAGAAATAAAATGGAACCACAGAGATGCCTGGAAGAGGCTGAGTGAAGGGACGAAACACACACTCCTCCATGTGATTGATGTGATCCACGAAGGGCCTGTTGGTGCCAATGCCAGACCATCTGGAAATACGAGGGAGAGATTGGCGTACTTGTCTTGTGACGGGTCGCCCCTCTGCATCTAGGATGGGACAACCCTCTGCGTCAAGGACTTCATCGGTAAAGAAGGGCTCGTCTTCTTTTGGGGACGGGGCCCACAGCAGAGAACCGCTCGTTGAAGAAGGCGGTCAGAAACTGGGTATGAACAAAGCTCCACACGTCATAGTGGCCTATGGATCTCTCCATGTCCGTATGGATGAGGTCGAGGTAAAAATATAAATTTCCCAAAAAGAGAGGGACCAAGCGGATCTGACTACCGCTGCACAGTTTGACAGCGAGAGGGAACACCAAAGGATCGATACTCTCAGTAGGGTTGCTGGGAAGAACAAAAAAGGAAATGAAATAACTGACGAAGGCGGCCAAGTACAAGTTGTCATGGTAACTCGGCCCAACTATAGAGTCGCGACTGTCTTCGGTAATGTAGACACCCCATTTTTGACCGACCTTAAGACTCAGACGTCATCGATTGAGCGCTCGGTGATTACGCATGTTGTGCTCGTTCTGAGGTTTTGGAGTTTCGACTGAGGTCCTTACCCCCGGACCTTGGGACCCTTTTATGCTTTGCCTTGGTTTGCGGACCAAGTCTTGCTTTCTCTTCCCGGAGGGAGGGAGAGGTCTTGTAGACCATCTCTCAGTGGCCGTAGGCTACTTTTCGTGGTCGTAGGCCACTGTTCCCGTTTGGAGACCAGTTTCCGGTTTTCGGAGCCGTCGGTCGCGCGCCTCGGTTCGAGACCGCTTAACATTCTCCATTTGGCACGGTTTTTGGCACACACCTTGTTTCCTCTATCTAGAGGGACACTGCGGCCCGGGAGACCACCTTTGTGGTCGCACGCCACTTTTGGTGCTTAACAGCCTGTTTTTGGGGCACCCGGCCGCGCGTTTGCCCTCCGAACCCTCGTTTTGCATCGGTGTTGGTTCATTTTTGGCATGAACCTTGTTTTCATTGTTTGAAAGGTGGTACAAGGCTGGGAGACCACCTTTTCTCTTGGAGACCACTTCTCTCTCCGCCAGCCAGTTTTCTTGTCGGGAAACTGGTCTCCTTGATTTTTGAGCCACATTTGCTGGTCTCCCACCATACCACTAGCTTGCATTCAGTTGGGAGACCATCAAATGGGCTGGAGACCACTCACCCTGCTCGGCCGACCAGGGGAAGTGTTCGGCCGACCACCTTAACTGGTTGGCCTGCTCTCTCCAATTTTGTCTCTGTGAGTTGTTGCCAGCTGTGCCAGCTGGAAGGCACAGACTGCATCCTCCATACACGTATGGAGGATCTTTGGCCTTGGTTTTTAGCTTCTTTGAGAAGCTTTGGCCTCCTTTTTCTATAAAGGAAGGCCTCTCCCTCCTTTGTGAGGGTTCAGATTTTGGTTAAGGCACATACACATATCTTTATCTTTGTCTCTATATTTAGGCTTAGGAAGTGTATTGTTCTTGACCCTTTTGCACCACACCTCATAACCTAACACTTCCACCATCAACCTAAGGTTCTTGGAGGTCATTTTCAGAGGTTAAGGAGCTGGGTTTTTGGTCCAAAAGTTGCTGTCTTTGTTGAGCTTCAAAGGTAACTCATTTTCTCCCTTTTTAAGCATTATTTTGATCATTCTCTTAGCCCCATTTGCATGCTTATTTGAGGTTTGTTATCAACTGAAAAAAGATTTATTTTTAAGCATTTTTCATGTTTGTTTAAGGCCATTTTCTTGTTGGAGGTCATCTACCCTCTTGCATGCTTCATTTAGTCTTGTTTTGAGCCATGCCTTAAGGCCTTTGTGTTGACCTTTGCTTGGCCTTTTAACCACTGAAATCTAGTGGATTTTTAGTGGTTGGCATGCTGTTTTGAGGGCCAAAATCAGAGAGGGGTGACCCTCTCTCTTTTGGCCTTGTTTGTTTGCATATTTGGCCTTTCCAAGGAGCCTATATTTTCATACTTCCTAGCCTTGGTTCAGGCCATTTTTAGTGAATTTTAGGACCTTCCTAGACTCTTTCTAGGGCTGGTTTGGTCACTTCATGTTTGCCTCTTGCATGTGTAGAATAATCCTCTTCATAGCTTATCAAAGGAGCACGTCATTCTTGCATGTATTGGTCATGTTTCAGTGGGTTTTTGGTCATTCTTTGGCATATCATAGCTCTTTCTTTGACTGGTTTAGTGGCCTCTTGAATGCTTCACATGCTTGTAGTGTAAACCATGCTCACTAGCTTACATTGCATGTTGTTTTGGCCATTGATTCTAGCATATTTTGGCCATACTTCAAACTGATTTTGTTCATATTTTAGGCTGCCTTAGCTCTATTTTGAGGCCTCTTGGTCGAATGATACTTTCCATGCATACTTGTAGTGTAATATCCTTGCCTAGCCTTGAGTTTTAGAGCCCCTTGCATGCTTAACTTGAGGTGTTTCCATGTCTTGGCATCATTGAGCATGTTATTTTAGAGCCTATACTTGTGCCATGTTCCCATGTTTTCCACTCTTTAAATACGTTTGAGAGTTGTGCTTGTATACCTCATTTATGGGCCATTGCATGAGCTTCATTTTTGTGCATTTCAAGCCATCATCTTAGTCCATTTTGCCACTGTTTTGGGCCTGCATAGGGACTGTTTGGGGTTGGTTTGTTCATTTGGGTGTTGCTTTGCATACCTCTAGTGTAATGCACTTCACTAGTTTCGGTATTTGAGCCATTCAACATGCATAACATGAGTTGTTTGCATGATTCGGGACCATTTTGTATGTCATTTCAGAGCTAGAACATGTGTTGTTGTACGCCATATTTCATCCTTTCCATGCTTTCATACAGTTGTATCTTTTGCCCTAGGCTTTGGGCACTTGCATCTTGCATGTTTGCATGTGTTTTGTTGCCTCATTTTCATCATGTATGCCCACTAATTTGGGTGTGGTTGAGGCCCATTCATTTTCGTTTAAGTCCATTTTGCATCTAGTATGCCATTGTAGTTCATAGCATTGAGTATGCCGCGTTGTCGCATGTTTGATCATTGCATTGCGCATGCCTTGTTCACTTCATTTTGTATGACAGTCTTCACATGTGCATTGTGTATGACATATAGCATCATGTGCATTGAGTATGCCATTGTTAGTTCGTAGCATTACATGTTTGCATGTTTGCACGTTATCCTTTGCATGTTTGCATGACTTGGTTGCATTGCCTTAGGATTGCATGCTTGAGGTCGCATTGTGCATGCCATTCTACTTGTTGCATTGTGTTTGGAATAGGAGTTAGTCCAAACACGGGAAACGAGAGACGTTTCATACTCCAAGTGATGAAACGTGCCTCGATTCTCGGTCGCCGACACTCTTGACTAACACATGATGGAGTTTAGGCATTTATGTGTTTATATGTGCATTCATTTCGCATTGAGTCGTGCAATCCGACTCCTCGGCCATCATGCATCGAGATGCGTGATTGGTGGCCCGAGGATCAAGGACTACACTCCCTAGAGCTTATGCAATGATGGGGAGAGTGGTCGTGCACACATGTGTTGCAAATACCTTGCTTTCTCTCTCTCTTGCCTTTGTTGCAAAAAATGCAGAAACCAGGAGAAGAAACTGGTCGGCCGACCAGGTTTTCTGGTAGGCCGACCACTTTTTCTCATTTTCACCACCAAGGGTGGTTGGTAGGTGGTCTCCAATGCCTATAGTTGGTTGGCAGCCTCCCCCTAGATTCCCAGGGTAGAGTTTCATCTCCTTGGAGCTTTGTGCAAGTTTCTGAAATCAATTGCAAACAAAGGCGAGCTGGGGTATCGCGATGGATTTCCCGACAAGGCGACTCGAGCATGCATGCATCCTTGTGCAGTCGATCGGCAATAAATTCCTGCAGAACCTGTTTGACAGCAGCGGAGGACAGAATCTTGCATGGCAATGCAATTCAAGCCAGTATGCACCAACCAAGCCTCTTATCATGCTTATGACTCAAAGGGACATGGTTCTTGGTTCTTGGACCACCAATCAAGCATTTCCATGCATGATGGCCCAAAGAACCAAGTTGTGCACATTGATTTCAAATGCAATGCAAATCAAACAAACAAAGGCCCACTCCCTATCACTTAATCAAGGGACAAGGCATGCATGCTAGATGGAATGCAACCTAGGCATGTTAACTAGTATGCAATCATGGCAATGCAAATGAGCATACAAGCTAACAAGCATACAAGACATGAAACATCAATGTTACTCATCAAGCATGCAAGATGCGATGTGAATGTCCAAGCATGCAAACAAACATGTGACTTCATTCAATCATGTAAGTTCTAACATGCAACAACTTGCCAATATGCTACAACACACGAGGAGCATGTGCAACCAACAAAGGGATGGGCTTAAACATGATTTAGGTAGCTCTAAATAGGCCTAAAACAGTGGCCAAAAGTTCAAGAGGTGAGACCAAACACATATACACACATGCACATGTCAAGGCCTAACACTTAAGCTTAAACAAGCAACTCTCAAGCACACTTGAAAGAGGCTAAGTATGGACACATGGCATGCATTGTAAAGCTCTGAAATCATGTTATAGAAGGTACCAAACCAACTAAATAAACCAAACAAAGCATGCAACAATGCTCACATATCCAAGGCCAATCAAGCCAAAATGTAAGGTAGCTATACAAACCATGCCACAGTCAACCAAAGCAACCTAGGACAGACCTTAAACATGGCAAAATAAACACAAAACCTTCACAAGGCTAAGCCTAAAACATGCTAAAATAAGGGCTTACAACCTAAGGCATGTCAAGGCCTAAACATGGCATTACAAGGCATATATGCAAGGCATGCATGGTGTACCAAAACCAACACACAACAATGTTATATCATGGCATAATAAGCATGAAAAATAGCCATGGCATGATCAACAAACACTCAAACATGATGCTCCCTCAAGAGGCCAAAGATGGTCCTTTTCAAGGACAATAAGGAGAGGGGGTGGCCCTCTCCTTCTTGGGACTTCAAGGCATCATCCTTACCACTGAAATCCCTCAAGATTTCAATGGTGAGGAGACCCAAACACCAAAGTCCCGAAGCTCACTCAAAATGGCACAAAATGGGGCCTCTCAAGGCTTAAGAGGGGTCAAACACCTCCAAACCACAAAACACTCTAAACAAACTATTTAGAGGGCCTAAAAACAGAACTTTTTTATATTATATACTAAGCACAAAAACAGTTCTAAGATGGGAAAAAATAGTATGCAAAAAGGGGGGAAAAGGGGTAAGATTCTTACCCTTGTTGATCTCCTTCAAAAATGGTGGACCAGCAGCCCCTTTAGCTCCAAACCAGCTTCAAAGCCCCAAGAACAAGCCTCAAGAACCTCAGTTCCAAGAGGATGGTGTGATGGTAGGTGTTTGTGCACAAAACTAAGCCTAAAACACACACAATGGCAAGAGAGGAAGAGGTATAGATATAGGTTAGATACACTAACTTAAACCCTAAAACCAGAGTCTTCTCACTCTCTTCTCCAACTTTTTCTCTCTAACCCTAATGCCAACAGAGGAGCCCTCTTCTTATAGGCAATCAATCTTGTAAAGCTTACAAGGTAAGCTAACAAGGAAGCCATCTCTCCATACACGTGTATGGAGGGGAACAAAAATGCGAGACAACTGTCCTAAAATATCTGCAAAAGCAGATGAACAGTAGTCGGCTGCTCAAAATTGCCATTTTGACAAAATGGACTGTCGACCGGCAACAAAAAGTGCCGACCGGCAATATACATTGCCGATGGCAACAAAACACTAGCCGGTGGCCTCTAGCCATGGCCGGTGATGTGTGGGGATGCCTCACAAGGCATTCCATGCCCTTCCAAGGCAACAAACAAGTGTTTGGTGCAAAACCAGACACTAAACTGCCGAGTTCGGAGATCTTGAGGCAAGGCGCGTAGCCAAGACCTCCGGGAACTCCAAACGAACACAAACATGGATGATCACCGGGTGTTCAAACGATGACGTCCAAGTCTTGAGGATGGTCAAAAATGGGGTGTCTACACATACAAGTGTAGACTAGATTGCCTAAGTTGGAACAAAGCATCGCATATCCGTTTGTTTTGAAAATGGATTGAAGTTTGCTACTCGCAAGTAGGCTAAAACACGGGTTCCGACGAATTCTTCCAATTCAAGCAACCCAACCTTCACCCACAGGCATTCAGGCAGTTATATCACATAAGCACATAGCCTCATGGTTAGCATGCTATCATGGTAGTCACTCACACGCATGCAAGGATGCTAAAGCATAAACACTTACCGAGTACTCCGAGCCAAAGAAAGAAGCTAATTAGAAAACATGCATGAATCCTAACTATGCTGAGATGTCTAATGCAACACATGCAAGAATGCAACTAAGATAGGCTCGGCTATTCTAAGATGGCATATGAGATGCTACAGGTAACATGTATTCAACTTGGAATTGAAATACGACGCAGTTAGTATGATGCGCCGAGCCCGGTGCATGCAAAACAGATGAATGGATGCAAACATACGAGCATAAGGATGCTAATTGAAACGTGCCCTAAAACTAACCATCATAAGCTGGTAAATAAAAGGGAGAAAGACGTGGGGTTGAAAGACATACATCGCACACATGCACACTTATTACAACATTGCCCTCTCTCGGAGGGTCCAAATAAATAATATAGAATCGAATTAAATAATTATTACACAACACTAGCTAATTAACAAATTAACTAAACTAGCATGCCGACTGGCAATCAATTGGTGGCCGATAGCTTCACTCTCTGTCGATGACCACACCCCACTGCCGGTGGCAATTCTACTCAGCCGGTGGTGTCTTCCAATGTCCAGGGAAGCAATTCTGAGACTTTGGAAATCTTCAGAGAGGCAGAGTAGGGAAAACAGAGGCAGTCTATGCACGGCAGTGCACTTCCGAGCAAGACCGAGCATGCATTGCATTGGGCTCTCTTCCCGAGGCAGTTTACTTTTTTTTCCTAGCTTAGTTAGTTTGTTAACTACTTAGGCAATTTGTAATAATTAATTAGCTCGTAGTTAATTAATTTGTATTATTCTTTTGGTCCCTCCGGGCGAGGGCGAATCTGTAATAAGTGCGGGTGCGTGTGTGCATGTCTTCCAATCCCCACTTCTTTCTTCCCTTTTATTTACCTGCTTTGATGGTAGATTAGGGCATGTTTAAAATTAGCATACCTTATGTTATGCATGCGTGCATCCATATATTTGTCTTGCATGCACCGGGCTCGGTACATCATGCTAACTGCATTTGTACTTCAATTCCAAATTGAATACGTGCATCAATCGATTGCATTCCACATGCCATGTTTAGGATAGCCGAGCCTATCATAGTTGCATCCTGTATGTGTTGCATTAGTCAATTTGACATGAACTAAGACCATGCATGTTTGCTAATTAGTTTATTGTTTTGGCACAGAGTACGATGTAAGTATTTTCATGCTTTAGCATACCGCATGTGTGTGAATACTATCATGACAGTATGTTTACCATGAGGCTAGCTGCTTATGTGATAAACTGTTTGAATGCCTGTGGGTGAAGGTTGGATTGTCTGAGTTGGAAAAACTCGTTGAAATCCGTATTTTAGCCTACTTGCGAGTAGCAAAATCTAGAGTGTTTTTCGAGACAAACGGATATGCAATGCTTATTTCCAAATTAGGCAATCTAGTCTATACTTGTTTGCTGTGCGCATAACATAGTAATTCTAGGCTAATAACTGGAATAAGAACACATAACGTTTTCAAAATCAGATATCACGATTAGTAGAGGCCGGTCTTCGGACCGGGCGAGAGGCGGTGCTCATAGCTAACCTTCCCCAATCGTACCCAAGTTCCCGAGCTGAGGCAACTTTGGTGATGACGGACACGTGGCCTTTGGCACCGAGTCAGGTTTTCCTAAATTCCCCCATTAAAATATTTAGGTGGCGACTCTGTATCTGGCAAAGCAGTCCATGTTTGGCACTTCTTTTCAAAAATCTGTTTCTCAAAACGATTTGCCGAAGTTGGACTCTTTGGTTCAAGATTAAGAACCGTGACAACAAAAAGGGAGTCCGAACTGTAGCGAGGTCCCTCGCGGGCTTGTTACAGTTTCTGGCGACTCTGCTGGGGAGTTTAGAGAGCTTGACTCGAACTCGTGATATCTTGTTTTGATTTCACTTATGTGTTTCTTTGCATTGCATGTGCATTGGTGCGCCCAGGACACCGTGTTGGCCATCTGCTATTCCTGAACGGTCTGTCGGAGGCTTGACTTTGTCAAAGCATGCCATAAGGCTGACCGGTTGCGAGCTCTGCCAGTATGGGAACACAAACCCCGGTCTTACCGGGGCACCCTTTTCGACCATTCGACCTAGTGCATATTCGGAATCCATAGTGACCATTCCAAATTAGGACAGGTTGCTTACCCGATGTTAGGTTGTTTGAAACCGCTGCGTGCGTAGTGAAACCCTAGCTCCTGACAAAATAGGACAGGGAAACCCTACCCCAACATAGGGGTGTATTGTCTCTCATTTACTTGCTATGTGCTTTTAGAGTGTATCTCTACAGGAACGCACATATCAGTTTGCAAGTTTGAGTGTCAAGCCTGAGGGCATCAGTATCAGTTTGTGAGAATCAGTTATGTCTGTGGATATCCGATTCAGTGTTTTGCGAGACAGTGATTTCTGGGGAACAGTGATCAGTAGTGGAGTACAGTTGTTCGACTGCACCTGTGTTTCATCCGTTTTGGGCTGAAATGCTGCTTGTTTTTCCTTTCAGTTCAGAGAGTTCCAGAATAGTCAGTGTTCCCCCTTGCCGAGGCAAGACCTATGATGACGCAGAATTCAGA
Source organism: Camellia japonica (assembly GCA_030407325.1). Classification (NCBI taxonomy): domain Eukaryota; kingdom Viridiplantae; phylum Streptophyta; class Magnoliopsida; order Ericales; family Theaceae; genus Camellia; species Camellia japonica. The sequence continues at coordinate 47,867,398 of JAPPVO010000024.1, read as the reverse complement.
AGAGATCGTGGTTATGACAGCCGCGTTAGATCAAGGAATCACTCTGCAAAGTGAGACCAATGTCGATATGCCGCATCCACCCAGATCGCCTGCTACACACCCGGTTTGGACCCCTCAATTATATCAGGCTCGCGAGCCTACTACATTTGAACTGATGGGGATGATAGGTGATGTCCGCTTCGCCACCAGCCGCACCATATGCCGGGAGTTTTGTGCCCCAGGAGCCCCCACTGTTAGGGCGGATCGGGATTGAACTTAGCCAACCGGAGATGGCCTCCAACTATAACAATGACATGTCAACGTCAACCCAAACCCTTGATCAGGCCGAGGCCAGAGGTAAAGACAAGATAAAGGTAGATGCCGATCCTATTGAACAACTGCTATGGGCAGTCGAGGCTTTGAAAGCCACGGGGATGAACAAGCAACAGGTATCTGCAGTTGCGACAAAAGCTGTGGAGGATGCTTTCCCCACCCCACCTGAGGGTAGTTCAAGTCAGTCAGAGAACCGGGACAGGCCCCGTCATGCCAGAACAGTTCCTTCTGCTCCCAACCCTGCACCCGGGAAGGACCAGAAAGTCAAGACGGCACCTGCCGACCCGTTCGCTAGTGCGTCTAGCAAGAGTGCTCAACCTTCAAAGTACCTGCCCCGAGGGCGCAGGGTCTTCCACGCTCTTTACATGCCATTGTCCAAGGCACTTCAGATCCTTGCCGAGAGGGGACATCTTAAACCCTTGGAGCCTCGACCTTTGCCGAAGAATCTCCCTGCTACGCATGATCCTGCTCAGTACTGTGCGTACCACCAGCAGACAGGCCATGCTACCGACAATTGCTTCGCCTCCATCATGAGGTGCAGGATTTGATTGACAACGAGGTTATCCTCCCACCCACCTCAGCCAAGTCCGTTACTACCCAGCTATTGGATTTTGAGGATGCGGATACTGTGAGTATGTGATCAGGGTTGGACCACTTGTGAGCGGCGCCTAGTGTTTTGATGTGGCGTCTGGCACGTATTTTTTTGCGCATCTGCGAATGCTAATTTTATACAATCTGGCTTGGGTGTCGAGTCAGTCTTTGTTTTGTTTTGAGTCTGTCTCATTGTCGTGAGTCAGTCCTTTTGGTTTACAGGTCTGTCTTGTTGTAGCGAGTCGGCCCCCCTTGTGTAGAATGTCAGGTGATTCCGGGGTTGTTGCCTCGAACACCGTTTTGTAATTACCCCTTTTGTTTTCCTTTTGAGTCTGTCTCTGTTGAGGAGCCAGTTGCAGTTGGAAGTTTTGAATGAAACAGCTGCGGCTATCATGTTCTTGTACTTTTTTGCTATTTGAGCTAGTTGCGCCAAAGGATTTGAACGAAACGGCAGTACACTCTACTTGCTCTCTTGTGCCCGGAAAATCATTGTAATGACCTAAGCTTTTCAAAAACCCTTTTCGAACACTACGGTGATAAAAAAAAAAACGAAGAGGAAGCAATTCCTCGGGTTTTGCGAAACTTTGATCATATTTGAGAGAAAGATAGGCATACTAAACTTTTAATGAATGAAATCATGCCTGTCAACGTGAGTACTGAGAAGGATCCTGGCTTGGTCCAGATTGGTTCCACACTTTCTTCAGCGCGAGCGATTCGTCGCCTTCTTGAAAACTTTCAAAAAAAAAAAAAAACATTTTGCGCGGTCCTGCGAAGACCTGTGTGGAATCGCTCTTGAGATTGTGCAGCCGAGGATCGCTCTCAGCCTCAAGATTCGACCTGTTGTTTGAACCTCGAACTCATTCGGAACATTCAACGGTCAACTGCCAGAGGAGGCCCGTGTGGCCAGATTTGAAGCAGCCCTCGAACAAGAGGCACCAAAATCAGATCAGAAGGATTAGATCTCACCGGAAGAAGCTTGTGGAGCAACCGTGATGGATTCTTCTGCGAATCACCGCAACAGCCGTTCTCCTAGATACAGAGAGGCTTCAACTTCAAAAACCATTTGGCATGAACTTGCTACACTTCTACCCTTTGAGAGGCTCGCTGGGCCGAAAACCCGGAAGGGTGACCCAGGCAAAAGTTAGAGCAAGAGAAAGATACAAAAAAAAAGAAAAAAAAAAAAAAAGAAAGCAAAAAATGCAAAAGAAAAAAAGAAAGAAAAGAAAAAATACAAAAAAAGAAGAGAAAGAGAAATGAAAAAAAATGAAATGAAAAGAAGCTCGCAATGTCGAAAACCCGCATCGGGCGCCTTGGCAAAAGTTAGAGCCTGAAAAGTGAAGGTTAAAATACCCGAGTGTACCTTAACCGGAACTACGTCAGGCTTGATTCCCATGTTTGGGATACGTAGGCAACTTCATCTTGAAGTCCAGCCCCCGACGCTTTCATAGCGCCTCAGTCCATGTAATGGTTTTGATCATCCTTGCTTCCTCTGCATCCGACAATCCGGTTGTAACAACCGTGAACTACGTAGGCTTGATTCCCATGTTTGGGATACGTAGGCAACTTCATCCTGAAGTCCAGCCACCATTGCTCTTACAGTGACTGTGTCCATATATTGGTTCAGACCATCGTCTTCGGAGTTCAGTCGTCATTGATAAAAGCAGTTTACAGCATGCTGCGGCACCACCCAGACAAGGGGCAACTTTCCATTGCCGAAAGTTACCATCCAAACCAGGGGCAACTTTCCGTTGCCATGCCCCGTCCTTCCAAACAAGGGGCAATTTTCCATTGCCTCCGATCCGAGGTCGCGCATCTCGAGGGTAAGTTCCGTGCTCATTGAGCATTGACTGTCTGCAAAAATAGTTTTTGAAAATTTTTACTGAGTTTGACTATTTTCTCGAAAACTATTTCATTTTCCAAAACCGGGCCATCTTCTTGGACCCAAAAGGGAAAATTTTCAGTGCTCACAGCTTGACTTACATGATTTTCAAATCAAAAATTGAACAAGTATGTTAATCCGGCTCTCATTTTTGGTCAAAACTGTTTTAGAAAGAAAACAACGAAAAATGGTCAAAGTGATGAACTAGGGGTACAGCCAAGTCAGGTATTCTGTCTTTCCCCCGCCGTCCACATACTTGCCAGAAGGACACTCTATCCACCGGGAGAAATAGTCGTGAGCTAACGGTGTTGGGCACGAACCTGCAACTTCCTATTCGTCCATCAATCACCCTGGGGAGGGATGAAAAATGAGAGAATAAAGAATAGAGAGGTGTAAGTGGAGAGAGAAGTGAGCAAGCGGGATTTGAGAGAAAAACTGAGCCTGAGGGCCGAGCGACATGAGAATCATAAATTAGAAAGGGTGGGAACAAAACCCGGGGAAACTGGCTCCTCGTGATCTGAGGTCTCTCATTCTTGTGAACGCGTCCGTGAGTCATGTCTTTCGCTTTGTTTTGTCGCAACTCTTGTCTTGAGTCTTTTCCGAGCGTGCCTCGTTGTGTCCAGGTCACTCCCCTTTTGTTTGAGTCTTTCCCGCTGTGTCCAGTTTTAGGCTCGATACCCCGGTTGCAGAACCCTTCTTCAAAGTTAAAATCGTTTATGCTCAGAATGCTGTGCCATTCTCTACATTTTATACGAAGCAAAAGAAGAAAAGAGAAAATTTGGGGCATCTGAGTGTGCTTCAACTTCAACCGTTTCAGCTTTCGTAGTCCGTCTTGTCAGATTGGACCGTTTGTTCAGTGTTCGCTGTGTGCAGAATGAACCAAATGCAGTGTTACGGGTTGTATACAGACTAATTCCCAACAGAGTATGGGCTGTGCGTTCAGATTAAGCAGTGTATTGCTTGGGTTGTTGTTGCTATGGCCATTTGGTTATTTGGTCATTACAGTACAAGTGCTCAATTTTCAGACGGCAGATCAATATCATTTACATTTGAGGTGTAATATGATGCAATGCAGTGCAAAGTATGAAATGTACAGATACAACACTTTTTAGACAAAAACGAGTTTGTTTCATTTCATATAATCTTTTTCAAGTACATAGTTTTGAAGAAAGCAAAAACCCGCCTGCGGCGGTACAAGGTACCCTAGCTACCAAGAAAAAAGGAAAAAAGTACAAAAGAAGAAAAACAGCAAAAATCTGGATCAACATCAAGAGGTCTCAAGCCTAGGAGTCCGTCCTCGCCCTCTTCCTGGACGAAGGTCCAGGAGCATCATCAGGAGCAACACTGTCATCTGAGCCCGAGTCAGTATCACCTCCGGTCTCCTCCTCAGACGACCCCGCCTCTGCCTCTACCTCTGCCTCGGACCCGGACTCGGACTCATCATCCTCGTCATCAGGAATGGGTGCCCGAGAGCTACTCCCAACATGAGTACGCCCTCCCCTGGTACGGGGACGTGCAGTCTCTCCACGCCCTCCTCGAGCAGGAATAGAGGGCCCAGCTGGAGCACCACCCACCGGAGGAATCTGGAAAGGAGGCTGAAAAGCATAAAAGGCAAACGCATCAGTACGCCGTGAGCAGTGAATCAGTGCAGAATACAGTGTATGAGTACAGTGTGAGCAGTGAATCAGTGCAGAATACAGTGTATGTGAACAGTGTGAGCAGTGTATCAGTGCAGAATATAGTGTATGAATACAGTGTGAGCAGTGTATCAGTGCAGAATACAGTGTATGAGTACAGTCTATGTATGCTGCAAGGAGTGGATCAGTGCAGAATGCAGTGTGTGAGTATAGTGTATCAGGTGCCGAGAGGGCTGGTATCCAGTGTTGTGTCGTGCATCAGATTATGTGAATCAGTTTATGTATGGTTTGAGACTGTGGTCAGAAAGAACATACCGGGATACTATAAAGGGCCAAGAGGTCGAAAGTCCGCTGTAGCATCTCCATCATGGAGGCATTCATCTCCAATGACTGCGGGTGTACTCGGAGGACGCCTGCAAAAGTATCAGATGCATCAGTATTCTGCGGAATATTAAATAAAAAAACGAAATGCCAATGCAAGACGCGAAATGCAATAATACATACCGGAGGCAAATCGGGGACACCGACCAACTCGTGATCTGCCGGGGGAGGGGTAAAGGGGATCCGGTAGGTCGCCCCATCCTGCCCTCTGTAAGTCAATGAAGTGGGCAGAGCAGGCCAGCCGATCCCCCGCCCTCTCTGAACTCCACCCCTGCCGCGGACTCGAGCCCTCCTCGACGCTCCTGCTCCAGCTGCCGGCACCGCTGGCCTCGCCCCCTCAGCTCGCCGACCACTGCTCAAGGGTCGCATAATGTAGGTCCAGATGTACTCGGCATAGTCGCCCTCGCCTCTGTGACGCTCCGCGCCCCAGCCAGCGGTGTACTCTCTCAGGTGCGCGAGGGAAAACCTCTCTGTATGCCTCATATGTGCAGAAGGCAGACCCGGAACTATCTGCTCCGGTAAACCCAGGGTCTGACGCAAGAAGCGCTCCCCCAGGTACCAAGCCCGACAGACCGAGCCCTCCAACAGAATCCGAAGGCGAGCAGGCTTTTCTACGCCCTCGTAATGGTCTCTCACCACGGCCGGCAACGGAGCCCAAGGCTGCCAGGTGATCTGCAGGTACAAATGCAATTTGTTATCTATCTATTATCAAAATACAGTGTTATACGAAGCTTAAGCAAACTCTAAAGTTGAACATACCTCTGCGGCAGTGATGTTGTCGAAGTAGCGGCGGAAGAAAATAAAAGACTCCCGAGGTCTCTGCACACACCGCACATCAAAGCGATGAGAAAAGGGGACGTCGAGCGGGATCTCCACATCGGGTACTAGGGCAAGCCTGGGAAAGTAGGCGTAGACCCACAACTGCAGAACAGGTATCAGTATGACTATCAGATAAAGCAGAATACAGAATAAGGCAGAAATGGCAGAGCCGTGTGTTGTGCAGTGTATTGTGCAGAGTGTACAGTGTGTGCAGTGTACAGTCGGTGTAAAGCAGAGTATATGTGTGTGCCGCGTATGCAGTATATAGTCAGTGAGAGATAGACCGTGCAATATACAGAATATAGAAAATGTAAAGCAGAAAACAGAAATGTAAAAAGGGGAAGAAGATGTACCTCCCAAGCTCGCGTATCCGCCAAGGAGTTGTCCGCTGAGGCGGGAAGAAGAACTCATGTAACCATACAAAGTGGCCAAGCCTGCGCCACCCCAGTCGTAGTCGCGGATCCACCTGACATCCACCAGTGCGCAACAGGCACAGAGGCACGTGTTTCGCCGGTCAGCGAATAGGGTCGTCCCAAGCAAACACATGATGAAGCCCGCGCGTACTGATCTACCTCCTCTGGGGTCATTTGCGCCTCCTCCTCCAAGGCTCGCTGAGTCCGGAACTGACTCTCGACCATGAGTATCTGACAAACCCTGCTCGAGCAAGGGGAGGCTGAGCGCCGAGCAGGTACAGCTGGGCGGCGTCCCACTCACCCATATCGATATCAAAGGAAATCGGATCCCCCCCTACCCCGATGCTGGTAAGCATCGAGAAATCGTAAGGGGTCATCGTCATGTCCCCTGCGACGGAGAAGTGGAAGGAGTTGGTGGTATCCCACCACCTCTCCACTAAAGCAGTGAGCAAGGGTCTGCAGGTAGTAAGCTGGAAGAGCCCCCTACAGAAGATGCCAAAACCCGCCTCGTCGACGATCTGGAGAACCGCGTCTGGCAACTCCACATACCAGTCTCGGGCAACGACATTCCCATACCCGGGATGGTATGGGAGTCCCCTGTAATCAAAAACAGCAATTGCGAAGCAATATTCAAGATGCAGTTTTGAGAAGCATACAGATATAGTGTGTGTGTGCGCGTTTCAAATGTAAAGCCGGCATTGGGTGTCAGTGTGCTAGCAGGGAACTACAGCATATGATATGTCAGTGTGTTGAACGGTTCAGTACAGATGTAGCGTGTGTGCACGTCTTTCAGATTTAAGCCGGCATTGGGTGTCAGTGTGCTAGCAGGGAACTACAGCATATGATACGTCAGTGTGTTTGGTGGTTCAGAGTAAATATGGCATGTGTGCACGTTTTTCAGAAATCAGACAGACATCGGCTGTCAGTGTACTAGCAGTGAGCTACGACGTGTGATGTGTCAATGTGTTCGAGTAGGTTCAGTGCAAACGTAGCATGTGTGCAAGTTTTTTTTTTTTTAGATTCAGGCAGGTCCCGGGTGCCGTTGAGTTTGCAGTAAAATACGGTGTGTGCCGATGGTTTGAATAACTCAAGGTCAGTGCACTGTGTGTATGTGCCAGACTTAAACAGATATCAGTTGCAAGTTTGTTTGCGATCAACTACAACACGTCAGGGTATCTGAGCTAAAGCAGTTAAGGAGCACAACTAGCTACGGCAGTTTTATATCCTACATTGCAGAAAGTAAAACAGAGAAAGAAAGTTACCTCAGAAGCGCCGAAGGACAAGTGTGACTCTGGCTCATGGAGCAGTAGCTCGCGTGCCACGCCCCTGTCGAAGCTCCGGAACTGGCGTAGTCCATCCGGGAGCATCACGTGAACCGCCGGTCTGTAAGTCTCCAGATCGAATGGCCGGATGCGGAGTGGCAAGGGCTCGGCCTCGGGGTCCATCTCGAGCTCTGGAGGGGGCCCGCCCTGTGGAAGGTCGTCCGCCATCTCGAAGAGAATGTAAAAATGGCCGGAAGAGGGAAAAATGGGAGAGAATGTGAAAAGTCAACAAAAAGTCAACCCCGAGAGGGCCAGAAATGGCCGGAAAAGCCGGAGTGTGGAAAAGGCACGGGTATCGAGAAAAACTCGAGGGAAACAAGCCCCGAGTGGCGAAAACCAAGAAACAGGCACCGAAATGAAATTTCAATCGGTTCAAAACACTCGAAACGCGAAGGTATTCGCGAATCGAACAACGAAATCGAGGTTAAAACGCAAGAAAACGAGGAAATCGAAGGACGAAGACACTCTAGAGAGGGAGAGAAAGGATTTTCGGGCATACACAAGTGAAGAAAATGGGGTTACAAACCCTATTTTAAAAGACCCATAGCAAAATGTCAAAACTGCCCCGATACAGGAACACTTTGCCGGTCGGCCACATTCTTTGCCGGTCGGTAATATATTGTGCCGATGGGATTGTCTTATGGCCGATGGATGGCCGGTGATGAATTATGATGGCCAGTGGAGACCTTAAATACGCACGGTCTGGTGAGACCTTAAACACGCACGGTCTGGCGAGACCTTAAATCCTTGGGAGGTGCAAGACCTTCACTCGCGTTGTCTAAACGCATCGCGCTGCTTCGCGCATCTTATTGCATTTGGCATGCATTCCTTCGCGCCGTTTCGCGCATCTCATTGCACTTGGCATGCATTCCTTTGTGCTGTTGCGCACATCTCATTGCATTTGGCATGCATTCTATCGCACTGTCTTGTGCACCGCATCTCAAATTCATGCATTGCCCCAAAAACACGCCACGGTCCGGCGGGACCAGAAACACGTGCGGTCCGGTGAGACCATAAACCCACTCGGTCGCATTATCGTACGTCTCAAAAGCCGCGTATTGTCGTGCATCTCGAGATCATACATCTTCATGCATTCTCAGTTCATTTGCATTGTCATGCATCTAAAGCCGCGCGTCGCCGCGTACCAAATTCATGCATTGTCGTGCATTTCAAGTAAACTTGCGTTGTCGCGCACTTCAACATCATGCATCATTTGCATTCCAAAAACAACAAAAAAAAATGCATTGTCATGCATACATGTTGCATCCCGGTCTAGGACACTTAAATCCTCTAAAGGTGCAATTCCTTTGGTGTTTGTCGTGCCCGAACGACTTTCGGTGGTCTGGTAAAGCCACCTGCCTGTGTTTTGCGGTGAGTGAGTTCTAGAAGACCAACTGGGACGGTGGAACTAGAGTTCGAACGGCTTATGCCTAGAACGCAAGGTTCGGGAGTTCCGAGACTAAAGTCTGGTTTAAATACCCAAGGGTGTATCCTCGGCTTGAAATCTGTATGGAAGCCCTATAGGTTGAGGTAGCATGTCTGCGCCTCAGTTCTGGATACTGAACCAACCTAGTATATCGCCCTGATGGTAAGATGGGGAAAGCTGCAATCATAGCCGTTGTATCATAGTGTAGTTGCATGCATCCATTGTAAGTAGTGCATTGTCATGCATACATGGTAAATATTGCATTGTCATGCATTATAGAAAATAAACATGCATTGTCATGCATTTGCATTGTAGTTGCATGCATCCATTGCATTTTCCCCAGTAGACTGCATCATACCACATTGTCATGCATTTGCATCGTAGCTTGCATGCATCCATTGCATCACCTTCCATCTATGGCTTGCGCCTTTCCATGTTGAGCTTGGTCTGGTATGTGCCCTTACTTTTTACGTCGAAGCATAGTTCAGTAGACCGTTCTATGTTAGCCGTGGCTTGTTTGTGTGCCTTTCCTAAGCAAGATTTGGTTTGGCCCGCGTGCCAATCCATTGTATCCATTTCCATCCATTGCATATTTGTAGATATTGCATCGTAGCTTGCATGCATCCATTGCATCACCTTCCATCTATGGCTTGCGCCTTTCCATGTTGAGCTTGGTCTGGTATGTGCCCATACTTTTCACGTCGAAGCATAGTTCAATGGACCGTTCTATGTTAGCCGCGGCTTGTTTGTGTACATGCCTTTCCTAGGCAAGATTTGGTTTGGCCCGCGTGCCATATCCATTGTATCCATATCCACTGCATTGTACTTTGCATGCATTCATTGCATCACCCTCCGCCTATGGCTTGCACCTTTCCTTGTTGAGCTTGGTCTGGTATGTGCCCTTACTTTCCATGTTAAAACACAGTTCTGCATGTGTACGCGCCTATTCCACGCTGGTATGTTGGTTTGAGGGTTGCGACACCTTTTCTGTGTTAGACATGGCTCGTATGCGTACATACCTTTCCTAGGCAAGATTTGGTTTGGCTGCATGCCATATCCATTGTAGATATTACATTGTAGTGTAATTTTGCATCCGACATTAGGGTCATTGTCCCTTCCCCAGCGGGTCGTTACCCCACTTATGTCATCCCCCCAATACTCGTTCTTGTGTCCCTCTACATTACTCATAGTTCAGTAGATCGTTCTATGGTAGACGGACTTGTCACCTCCATCAATCTATTTGACATTTGTGTGGTTTTGAACCGCTCATGATTGGATCATGATTCAATTGCTTTGCATGTAGTTCGCATTGTTTCAATTGCATTGCATTTTCATTTGCATTATTTATACATTGTTTTGTATATATTGCATATCATTTAGCATTCACATTGCATTGTCATACATGTTGCTAACAATATCATACCTGTTAAGTTGTTTTCTTTACAAGCGCGATATTGTATGTACGGTTCATTTACCACTGGTGGAACCAGACGAACCGGACAGGTATTGTATCCTCCGCGTGAGACGTATCGAGAATTGCATAATTCTCTTACATCCTTTCTGCATTATAGTGTAGTTTGGTGTATGCTAGCTTAAAACTGTTGCATGTGTGCTTCGTTACAGCTTTTCTTTGCATGATCATAAGTTATGCTCGGCTTCGTGCATTGTCTTGCATTTTTGCCCCTGCCTTCGGGCGCATACCTTGATGTCTTGCATGTTTGTCTAAGTCTTCGGCCTTGTCAAAAATGGGTCGTCTCTGGGCTTTGACATTCACTCCCGTCATTGTTATGACTTCCGAGTTCTGTCAAAGAGGGACAACTGTAGACACCCTATTTTTGACCGTCCTCAAGACTTGGACGTCACCGTTTGAACACCCGGTGATCATCCATGTTTGTGTTCGTTTGGAGTTCCCGGAGGTCTTGGCTACGCGTCTTGCCTCAGGATCTCCGAACTCGACAGTTTAGTGTCTGGTTTTGCACCAAACACTTGTTTGTTGCCTTGGAAGGGCAGGGAATGCCTTGTGAGGCATCCCCACACATCACCGGCCATGGCTAGAGGCCACCGGCTGGTGTTTTGTTGCCATCGGCAATGCATATTGCCGGTCGGCACTTTTTGTTGCCGGTCGGTAGTCCATTTTGTCAAAATGGCAATTTTGAGCAGCCGACTACTGTTCATCTGCTTTTGCAGATAGTTTAGGACAGCTATCTCGCATTTTTGTTCCCCTCCATACACGTGTATGGAGGGATGGCTTCCTTGTTAACTTACCTTGTAAGCTTTACAAGATTGATTGCCTATAAGAAGAGGGCTCCTTTCTTGGCATTAGGGTTAGAGAGAAAAAGTTGGAGAAGAGAGTGAGAAGACTCTGGTTTTGTTTAAGTTAGTGTATCTAACCTATATCTATACCTCTTCCTCTCTTGCCATTGTGGTGTTTTAGGCTTAGTTTTGTGCACAAACACCTACCATCACACCATCCTCTTGGAACTGAGGTTCTTGAGGCTTGTTCTTGGGGCTTTGAAGCTGGTTTGGAGCTAAAGGGGCTGCTGGTCCACCATTTTTGAAGGAGATCAACAAGGGTAAGAATCTTACCCCTTTTCCCCCCTTTTTGCATACTATTTTTGCCTACCTTAGAACTGTTTTTGTGCTTAGTATATAATATAAAAAAGTTCTGTTTTAGGCCCTCTAAATAGTTTGTTTAGAGTGTTTTGTGGTTTGGAGGTGTTTGACCCCTCTTAAGCCTTGAGAGGCCCCATTTTGTGCCATTTTGAGTGAGCTTCGGGACTTTGTGTTGGGTCTCCTCACCACTGAAATCTTGAGGGATTTCAGTAATAAGGATGATGCCTTGAAGTCCCAAGAAGGAGAGGGCCACCCCCTCTCCTTATTGTCCTTGAAAAGGACCATCTTTGGCCTCTTGAGGGAGCATCATGTTTGAGTGTTTGTTGATCATGCCATGGCTATTTTTCATGCTTATTATGCCATGATATAACATTTTTGTGTGTTGGTTTTGGTACACCATGCATGCCTTGCATATATGCCTTGTAATGCCATGTTTAGGCCTTGACATGCCTTAGGTTGTAAGCCCTTATTTTAGCATGTTTTAGGCTTAGCCTTGTGAAGGTTTTGTGTTTATTTTGCCATGTTTAAGGTCTATCCTAGGTTGCTTTGGTCGACCGTGGCATGGTTTGTATAGCTACCTTACATTGTGGCTTGATTGGCCTTGGATATGTGAGCATTGTTGCATGCTTTGTTTGGTTTATTTAGTTGGTTTGGTACCTTCTATAACATGATTTCAGAGCTTTACAATGCATGCCATATGTCCATACTTAGCCTCTTTCAAGTGTGCTTGAGAGTTGCTTGTTTAAGCTTAAGTGTTAGGCCTTGACATGTGCATGTGTGTATGTGTGTTTGGTCTCACCTCTTGAACTTTTGGCCACTGTTTTAGGCCTATTTAGAGCTACCTAAATCATGTTTAAGCCCATCCTTTTGTTGGTTGCACATGCTCCTCGTGTGTTGTAGCATATTGGCAAGTTCTTGCATGTTAGAACTTACATGATTGAATGAAGTCACATGTTTGGTTTGCATGCTTGGACATTCACATCGCATCTTGCATGCTTGATGAGTAACATTGATGTTCATGTCTTGTATTCTTGTTAGCTTGTATGCTCATTTGCATTGCCATGATTGCATACTAGTTAACATGCCTAGGTTGCATTCCATCTAGCATGCATGCCTTGTCCCTTGATTAAGTGATAGGGAGTGGGCCCTGTGTTGTTTGATTTGCATTGCATTTGAAATCAATGTGCACAACTTGGTTCTTTGGGCCATCATGCATGGAAATGCTTGATTGGTGGTCCAAGAACCAAGAACCATGTCCCTTTGAGTCATAAGCATGATAAGGGCTTGGTTGGTGCATACATGGCTTGAATTGCATTGCCATGCAAGATTCTGTCCTCTGCTGCTGTCAAACAAGTTCTGCAGGAATTTATTGTCGATCGACTGCACAGAGTGCCGACCGGCAATCAATTGGTGGCCGATAGCTTCACTCTCTGCCGATGACCACACCCCACTGCCGGTGGCAATTCTACTCAGCCGGTGGTGTCTTCCAATGTCCAGGGAAGCAATTCTGAGACTTTGGAAATCTTCAGAGAGGCAGAGCAGGGAAAACAGAGGCAGTCTATGCATGGCAGTGCACTTCCAAGCAAGACCGACCATGCATTGCATTGGGCTCTCTTCCCGAGGCGGTTTACTATTTTTTTTTCCTAGCTTAGTTAGTTTGTTAACTACTTAGGCAATTTGTAATAATTAATTAGCTCGTAGTTAATTAATTTGTATTATTCTTTTGGTCCCTCCGGGCGAGGGCGAATCTGTAATAAGTGCGGGTGCGTGTGTTGCATGTCTTCCAATCCCCACTTCTTTCTTCCCTTTTATTTACCTGCTTTGATGGTAGATTAGGGCATGTTTAAAATTAGCATACCTTATGCTATGCATGCGTGCATCCATACATTTGTCTTGCATGCACCGGGCTTGGTACATCATGCTAACTGCATTTGTACTTCAATTCCAAATTGAATACGTGCATCAATCGATTGCATTCCACATGCCATGTTTAGGATAGCCGAGCCTATCATAGTTGCATCCTATATGTGTTGCATTAGTCAATTTGACATGAACTAAGACCATGCATGTTTGCTAACTAGTTTATTATTTTGGCACGGAGTACGATGTAAGTATTTTCATGCTTTAGCATACCGCATGTGTGTGAATACTATCATGACAGCATGTTTACCATGAGGCTAGCTGCTCATGTGATAAACTGTTTGAATGCCTGTGGGTGAAGGTTGGATTGTCTGAGTTGGAAAAACTCGTTGAAATCCATATTTTAGCCTACTTGCGAGTGGCAAAATCCAGAGTGTTTTTCGAGACAAACGGATATGCAATGCTTATTTCCAAATTAGGCAATCTAGTATATACTTGTTTGCTGTGCGCATAACATAGTAATTCTAGGCTAATAACTGGAATAAGAACACATAACGTTTTCAAAATCAGATATCACGGTTAGTAGAGGCCGGTCTTCGGACCGGGCGAGAGGGGGTGCTCATAGCTGACCTTCCCCAATCGTACCCAAGTTCCCGAGCCGAGGCAACTTTGGTAATGACGGACACGTGGCCTTTGGCACCGAGTCAGGGTTTCCTAAATTCCCCCATTAAAATATTTAGGTGGCGACTCTGTATCTGGCAAAGCAATCCATGTTTGGCACTTCTTTTCAAAAATCTGTTTCTCAAAACGATTTGCCGGATTTGGACTCTTTGGTTCAAGATTAAGAACCGTGACAACAAAAAGGGAGTCCGAACTGTAGCGAGGTCCCTCGCGGGCTTGTTACAGTATGCTGTGCGCATCACATAGTAATTCTAGGTTAATAACCAGAATAAGAGCACATGTGTTTTCAAAAATAAGATATCATGCTTAGTAGTGGCCGATCTTTGATCGGGCGAGCGGGGGTGCTCATGAAATGACCTTCCCCAATCGTACGCAAGTTCCCGAGCCGAGGCAACTTTGGTGATGACGGACACGTGGCCTTAGGCACGAGTCAGGATTTCCTAAATTCTCCCAAAATAAAACATTTAGGTGGCGACTCTGTATCTGGCAAAGCAGTCCATGTTTGGCACTTCTTTCTAAAAATCAGTTTTTCAAAATGATTTGCCAGATTTGAACTCTTTGGTGATTTATCGATCTTGCATTGCACTTTGCGAGATTAGATTCAGAACCGTAACATCGAGTCCGAACTGTGGTGAGCCCAATGAACAAAACGGGATTTTCCCGGGACGTTCGAGCGCGTCTATAGTTTCTGGTGACTTTGCTGGAGAGTTAGAGAACTTGAGTCGAACTCATGATATCTTGTTTTGACTACACTCATGTGTTTCTTTGCATTACATGTGCATTGGTGCGCCTAGGACACCGTGTTTACCATCTACTATTCCTGAATAGTTTGCCAAAGGCTCGCTTTGAGAAGCGTGCCATAAGGCTGACCGATTACTGGCTCTGCCAGGATGGGAACACAAACCCTGATTTTTTACCAGGGCACCCTTTTTGACCATTCGACCTAGTGCATATCGGAATCCGTAGTGACTATTCCAAACTAGGACAGGTTGCTTACCCAATTGTAGGTTGTTTAAAACCGCTGCGTGCATAGTGAAACCCTAGCTCCTGACAAAATAGGACAGGGAAACCCTACCCCTCATAGGGGTGTTTTGGCCCTCACTTGTTTGCTATGTGCTAGAGTGTGTCTCTACAGGAATGCATGTATCAGTTTGCCAGTCTGTGTATCAGGCCTGCGGGCATCGGTATCAGTGTTTTGAGAATTAGTTATATCTGCGAGTATCAGATTCAGTTTTGGGACAGTAATTTGGGGAATAGTGATCAGTGGTTGAATATAGTTATCCAGCTATGCTTATATCTGTCCTAGTGAAATTGGGCTGAGATGCTGCCTGTTTTCTCTTTAAGTTCGGAGATTCAGTTCAGAGCAGTCAGTATCTTCCTTCGCTGAGGCAAGACAGAGAAAGGTCAGTTAGGGCTCACCGGTTCATCTGATTCGTCAGTCACCAGTGACATCACCTCCGATCAGTTCAGCGGACTCGTGATGACACAGAATTCAGAGGAAATTATGGTTATGGCAGCCGCACTAAACCAAGGAATCATCTTGCAGGGTGAGACCGATGTTGAGGTACCACACCCGCCAAGTCGCCTGCCGCACATCCGATCTGGGAACCCCAGTTATTTCAAACTTGTGAGCCCACCACCTTTGAGCTGATGGGAATGATTGGCGACCTTCAAAGATCTGTGGCTGATATAGCCTATGGAATGTCGGCCCCATTACCAACTGCATCGTATGCCGGGAACAGTAAAACCAGGACCTATCTGAAGCTATATAGGTTCCAGACTTCGAAGCAAAAGAAAAAAGGGGAAATGTCAGGCATCTGAGTTTGTTTCAACTTCTGCAAGTTCCGTCATCGCATCCTATATGTTCAGAATGAGCTGTGTGTTCAAAATTAAAAGAATACTGTGTTATGAACCGTGTGTTCAGATCGAGCAGTGTTGTGCTATGAGCTATGTGTTCAAAATTGAAATGTGTGAGCTGCGTGTTCAAAATGAAGTGAATGAGCTGTGTGTTTAGAAATGAAAATTTATGAGCTGCGTGTTCAGAATTAAGAATGGGCTGCGTACAAATGAAAATGTATGAGCTGCGTGTTCAGAATTGAAATGTGTGAGCTACGTGTTCAAAATGAAGTGAATGAACTGTGTGTTCAGAAATCAAAATTTATGAGCTGCGTGTTCAGAATTAAGAATGAGCTGCGTGCAAATGAAAATGTATGAGCTGCGTGTTCAGAATTGAAATGTGTGAGCTGCGTGTTCAAAATGAAGTGAATGAGCTGTGTATTCAGAATGAAAAAAAAAATGCTGAGCTGGGTGTTCAGAATTGAAAAATGAGCCGTGTGCCCGAAAGGAGCTGTGTGCCCGAAATGAACTGTGTGTTCAGAATGAGCTGCGTGCCCCCAAATGTGCTGTGTGCCCCAAAATGTGCTGTGCGTCCGAAATGAACTGTGTGTTCAGAATAAGCTATGTGCTCGAAATGAACTGTGTGTTCAGAATGAGCTGTGTGCTCGAAATGAACTATGTGTTCAGAATAAGTCGTGTGCCCCAAATGAGCTGTGTGCCCGAAAAACGAGCCGTGTGCCCGAAATGAGCTGTGTGCTCGAAAAATGAGCTGTGTGCCCGAAAAACGAGCCGTGTGCCCGAAATGAGCTGTGTGCCCGAAAACGAGCCGTGTGCTCAAAAAATGAGCCATGTGCCCGAAATGAGCTGTGTGCCTGAAAAATGAGCCGTGTGCCTGAAATGAGCTGTGTGCCCGAAAACGAGCCGTGTGCCCGAAATGAGCTGTGTGCTAGAAAAACGAGTCGTGTGCCCAAAATAGGCTGTGTGCTAGAAACGAACTGTGTGTTCAGAATGAGCTGCGTGCCCGAAATGAACTGTGTGTTCAGAATAAGCCATGTGCCCGAAATGAGCTATGTGCTCGAAAAACAAGTCGTGTGCCCGAAATGAGCTGTGTGCTCGAAAAATGAGCCATGTTCCCGAAATGAGCCGTGTGCCCGAAAAATGAGCTGTGTGCCCGAAATGAGCTGTGTGCCCGAATGAGCTGTGTGCCCAGATAAACAGAGTGCTGTATTTCGAGCTACGTGCCAAATGAACAGAATATTGTGTTGTGAGCCGCGTGCCAAACAAACAAAGTGTTGTGTTGTGAGCTGTGTGCCAAATGAATGAAATGCTATGTCGTAAGCTGTGTGCCAAGTCTTGCATGGTGCATGCATTTTATCGCGCTATTTTTCGCATCGCGCTATTTTGTGCACCTTACTTGCATTGTGCATGGATTTTACCATGCTATTTTGTGCATCGCACTGTTTTGTGCAGTTTACACTCGCGCTCTCTTGCACATCACACTGTTTTGTGCAGTTTACACTCACGCTCTCTCGCGCATCGCACTGTTTTGTGTAGTTCATACTCACGCTTTCTTGCGCATCACATTATCCTGTGCATTTCATTACATACTCTCATCTTGCATAAAAAATAAATAAATAAATAAATAAAAATGCTTGTATCTTTTGCATTGAACCTTGCTCGCGCTCTCTTGCGCACCTCACCTGCACTTGTTAGTGCATTGCATTTTATCGCGCTATCTTGCGCGCCTTATCTGCACTTGTTAGAAAATGTAGACGTCCCCGAACGTCCCAGGAAAATCTCGTTTTGTTCATTGGGCTCACTACAGTTCAGACTCGATGTTACGGTTCTGAATCTAATCTCGCAAAGTGCAATACAAGATCGATAAATCACCAAAGAGTCCAAATGCGGCAAATCGTTTTGAAAAACTGATTTTTAGAAAGAAGTGCCAAACATGGACTGCTTTGCCAGATGCAGAGTCGCCACCTAAATATTTTATTTTGGGGGAATTTAGGAAACCCTGACTCGTGCCTAAGGCCACGTGTCTGTCATCACCAAAATTGCCTCGGCTCGGGAACTTGGGTACGATTGAGGACGGTCATTTCATGAGCACCCCCGCTCGCCCGATCAAAGATCGGCCACTACTAAGCATGATATCTTGTTTTTGAAAACACATGTGCTCTTATTCCGGTTATTAACCTAGAATTACTATGTGATGCGCACAGCATACAAGTATAGACTAGATTGCCTAAGTTGGAACAAAGCATCGCATATCTGTTTGTTTTGAAAATGGATTGAAGTTTGCTACTCGCAAGTAGGCTAAAACACGGGTTTCGACGAATTATTCTAATTCAAGCAACCCAACCTTCACCCACAGGCATTCAGGCAGTTATATCACATAAGCACATAGCCTCATGGTAAGCATGCTATCATGGCAGTCATTCACACGTATGCAAGGATGCTAAAGCATAAACACTTACCGAGTACTCCGAGCCAAAGAAAGAAGCTAATTAGAAAACATGCATGAATCCTAACTATGCTGAGATGCCTAATGCAACATATGCAAGAATGCAATTAAGATAGGCTCGGCTATTCTAAGATGGCATATGAGATGCTACAGGTAACATGTATTCAACTTGGAATTGAAATACGATGCAATTAGTATGATGCGCCGAGACCGGTGCATGCAAAACAGATGAATGGATGCAAACATACGAGCATAAGGATGCTAATTGAAACGTGCCCTAAAACTAACCATCATAAGTTGGTAAATAAAAGGGAGAAAGACGTGGGGTTGGAAGACATACATCACACACACGCACACTTATTACAACATTGCCCTCTCTCGGAGGGTCCGAATAAATAATATAGAATCGAATTAACTAATTATTACACAACACTAGCTAATTAACAAATTAACTAAACTAGCATGCAAACTATGTAAAATGGGCTGCCTCAGCTCTGCTTGAATGATAAAGGATGCATGCATGCTCGAGTCGCCTTGTCAGGAAATCCATCGCGATGCCCCGGCTCGCCTTTGTTTGCAATTGATTTCAGAAACTTGCACAAAGCTCCAAGGAGATGAAACTCTACCCTGGGAATCTAGAGGGAGGCTGCCGACCAACTATAGGCATTGGAGACCACCTACCGACCACCCTTGGTGGTGAAAACCAGAAAAGTGGCCGGCCTGCCAGAAAACCTGGTCGGCTGACCAGTTTCTTCTCCTGGTTTCTGCATTTTCTGCAACAAAGGCAAGAGAGAGAGAAAGCAAGGTATTTGCAACACATGTGTGCACGACCACTCTCCCTATCATTGCATAAGCTCTAGGGAGTGTAGTCCTTGATCCTCGGGCCACCAATCACGCATCTCGATGCACGATGGCCGAGGAGTCGGATTGCACGACTCAATGCGAAATGAATGCACATATAAACACATAAATGCCTAAACTCCATCATGTGTTAGTCAATAGTGTCGGCGACCAAGAATCGAGGCACGTTTCATCACTTGGAGTATGAAACGTCCCTCGTTTCCCGTGTTTGGACTAACTCCTATTCCAAACACAATGCAACAAGTAGAATGGCATGCACAATGTGACCTCAAGCATACAATCCTAAGGCAATGCAACCAAGTCATGCAAACATGCAAAGGATGACGTGCAAACATGCAAACTAGCCTACGTAATGCTACGAACTAACAATGGCATACTCAATGCACATGATGCTATATGTCATACACAATGCACATGTGAAGACTGTCATACAAAATGAAGTGAACAAGGCATGCGCAATGCAATGATCAAACATGCGACAACGAGGCATACTCAATGCTATGAACTACAATGGCATACTAGATGCAAAATGGACTTAAACCAAAATGAATGGGCCTCAACCACACCCAAATTAGTGGGCATACATGATGAAAATGAGGCAACAAAACAAATGCAAACATGCAAGATGCAAGTGCCCAAAGCCTAGGGCAAAAGATACAACTTTATGAAAGCATGGAAAGGATGAAATATGGCGTACAACAACACATGTTCCAGCTCTGAAATGACATACAAAATGGTCCCGAATCATGCAAACAACTCATGTTATGCATGTTGAATGGCTCAAATACCGAAACTAGTGAAGTGCATTACCCTAGACGTATGCAAAGCAATGCCCAAATGAACAAACCAACCCCAAACAGTCCCTATGCAGGCCCAAAATAGTGGCAAAATGGACTAAGATGATGGCTTGAAATGCACAAAAATGAAGCTCATGCAATGGCCCATAAATGAGGTATACAAGCACAACTCTCAAAGGCATTTAAAGAGTGGAAAACATGGGAACATGGCACAAGTATAGGTTTTGAAATAACATGCTCAATGATGCCAAGGCATGGAAACACCTCAAGTTAAGCATGCAAGGGGCTCCAAAACTCAAGGCTAGGCAAGGATATTACACTACAAGTATGCATGGTAAGCATCATACGACCAAGAGGCCTCAAAACAGAGCTAAGGAAGCCCAAAATATGAACAAAAGTTTGAAGTATGGCCAAAATATGCTAGAATCAATGGCCAAAACAACATGCAATGTAAGGTAGTGAGCATGGTTTACACTACAAGCATGTGAAGCATTCAAGAGGCCACTAAACCAGCCAAAGACAGAGCTATGATATGCCAAAGAATGACCAAAAACCCACTGAAACATGACCAATACATGCAAGAATGACGCGCTCCTTTGATAAGCTATGAAGAGGATTATTCTACACATGCAAGAGGCAAACATGAAGTGACCAAACCAGCCCTAGAAAGAGTCTAGGAAGGTCCTAAAAGTCACTAAAAAGGGCCTGAACCATGGCTAGGAAGTGTGAAAATATATGCTCCCTTGGAAAGCCAAAAATGCAAGCAAACAAGGCCAAAGGAGAGAAGGTCACCCCTCTCTGATTTTGGCCCTCAAAACCACATGCCAACCACTAAAAATCTGCTGGATTTCAGTGGCTAATGGGCCAAGCAAAGCTCAATACAAAGGTCTCATGGCATGGCTCAAAACATGGCTAAATAGAGCATGCAAGAGGGTAGATGATCCCCAACACCAAAAGAGCCTTAAACAAACATGAAAATCACTTAAATATGAACCTTTTTTCAGTTGACAACAAAGCTCAAATAAGCATGCAAATGAGGCTAAGAGAAGGATTAAAATAATGCTGAGATAACCTTTTCCTTTGGGACACTGGAATCACAAGTTTGAATAGTAGCAAGAACACCAACAGGCATTTGATATGGTGAAGAAAGCACTTACCTCTCCACTTACGATGATTGCCTCACAACCCAAAAAGTCTCTACTACTGTACCTGACCTCTACACCTCGGTCTATTGGAACTCTACTTGTCCATGACATGGATGGCATTGAGAAGCCAGTCTATTACATCAGTCGCAAAGTCAATGGTACCGAGTCGCGATATACCCTAATTGAGAGGCATTGTTTAGCCTTAATCTTCACAACGTAGAAGTTGCGCCACTATTTTTTGGCACACCCGATCCAGGCTGTGACCTGGAGTGATCCAGTCCATTACTTGCTGAGCAAGCCCGCTCTGACTGCAAAATGGCAAGATGGCTTTTGGTTCTAGCAGAATATGACATCACTTATGTTACTCCTAAGGCTATTAAGAGCCAAACACTTGTAGACTTACTGGCCCAATTCCCATATAGTGAACATGAACCTGCAAAGGTACCTCTACCAGGTGAGGTCCATGTCTCAGCAGATGCAGTTGAGACTTATTGGGACTTGAAATTTGATGGAGCTTCCGGAGCTGGGAAAGGTGGAGCTGGCATAACACTAACCAATCAAGAAGGAAAAAAGTTTCATCTATCTTATAAGCTTGACTATGAATGTTCAAACAACGAGGCTGAATATGAGACGTTGATACTGGGTCTAATTGCTGCCCAAAAGAAGGGCCTCCGCAAGTTGAAAATTTGGGGCAACTTAAAGCTAGTTGTCAAGCAAACAATGGGTGATTTCGCCATGTAGGAGCCTCTGTTGGCCCCATATCGCACTGTAGTTCAAAAGTTGCTCACTTAGTTTGATGATGTCCAAATCCAGCATACCCCTCGAACACACAACCGTTTCCCCAATGCCTTGGCTACACTGGGGACAAAGGTGGATATACCAGTTGATAGTATAGCCATCGTCATCAAGAAAAGAACAACACTAGCAGTGTTTGCCAAAGAATAGACAGAGCAAGATGCTGAGGGGTGGAAAGTAGATATAATCCAGCAGTTGAAAACAAGCCAAGAAACAATCAGACCAGCAAAACTTGCATCATTTTTGCTCCTCAAAGGAGAGTTGCATTTTTGCGGTCCCAACAACCTGTTGGCAAGGTGCGTCAGCAGACAAGAAGCAACTTACAGACTTAAGCAGATCCATGATAAGCCCTGTGGAGATGGAGATATCAGTCTATACCGACGGATACAGAGGCAAGGGTATTACTGGCCAGAGATGGAAAAGGAAAGCACTGAGTTGTAGAGGCAATGTGCAAAATATTAGTCCTATCCTAAAGAGGAAGAAGCCCATTTCTTAAGCAGTGAGGAATGGAGGCAGCCGCATATTGACTATCTTGGAAATGGCACACTGCCTGAGAACAAAGCCGATGCAATTAGAGTTAAGAGGCGGGCCCTCTTCTTTCTTGACCAAGACAAGCTGTACCGTACAAGCTATGAAAGGAAACCTTTGGCATGTTTATCAAAGGATGATGCAAACGAAGTGCCGAAAGAAGCCCACAAGGCAGAGCATCAAGGAGCGCAGTGATTATATGGGCACCTTATTCACCTCGGCTACTACTGGCCGACAATGGAAGAAGATGCTAAAAACTTTGTAAGGAGATGCCAATCTTGATAGAAATTTGGGAACTTGATACTTGCACTGGCGGTTGAACTGCACAACATCAAGACCCCTTACCCGTTTCATACTTGGGCATTTGACCTGGTAGGTCCTATAGCGCAGCAATCCAAGGGCCACAGATTGATACTTGCATCAATTGAAGTTAGTACTAAGTGGGTAGAGGCTATACCGATGAGGATGGCAGATGGGGCAGTAGTGGCCAACTTCATCAAAGAAAACATAATCTGTAGGTTTGGCATACCCAACGTGATGTTATCTGATAATGGGACCCCCTTTGTGAACCGCCATGTGGGAAGACTGTTGGGCACTTATCAGATCAAGCACCATAAGTCTACCCCGTACTACCCGCAAGGGAACGGACAAGCTGAGGCAACCAACAAAACTCTCATCCGAATATTGAGTAAAATGATGGATGAAGCAGGGGGCACATGGTCTGAACAACTCCATGTAGCACTCTGAGCGTATAGATTTCAAAGAGGAGGCCAACTCAGAAAATCCCATTTTCCCTAGTATATGGGTCCAAAGTTGTGTTACCAGTTGAGTTGGTAGTACCCTCAGCAAGAATGGTTATGTTCGCATAATTAGTTCCAAACATCAAAAAGAATGACATAGAGATAGCCGAAGAAAGAAGGGATCGGGCCTCGCGGGCAATGGAAAAGTATCATCAGTCCATAGCTCGAGCCTACAATCAATCTGTTCAACACAGGGAGTTCAACGAGGGGGACTTGGTGTGGAGAACACTGGACGCAATCATGGGGGGGCAACCAATCCCCCAGTTCTCACCCAGATGGGAAGGCCCTACAAGCAGCAGCGGGTATTACAGGTTGATAAGAGTAGATGATGGGTTCAGAACTGGCCCTATCAACGCCAAGTATGTCAAAGAATATTTTCTTAATTTCTTTTGTTTAAAAAAAAAAAAAAGAGTTATAAGTTTATTTGTTAATACTTCCAAAGCAAAGTGTAAAGAAAGGGTTATACACTTAGTAAACTTGTTACTCTTGTAAACACTTAGTGCAAGGAAAGTTTTCCATACTTAGTGAAATTTTGTCCATGTAAAAAGCTTAGTCGTGATGAAGTTCTATTCATGGCCTGAGTTTTGCTTGTCTTTAGAAGTTATGTAAGAGACAGTGAAAGGAAGACAGTAAAGTAAGGCTCAATATCTTTGCTTCTCATAAACATCAAAATTCTCCATAGCATGACTACAGTGTTCAAAAGGAAAAAAAGAAAGAAAAAATATAGCAAAAGTACAAAGAAAAAGAGCCATAACAGAGCCACAATACATCAAATCCAGCCCTTCATGAGGGAGTCCATCAGGGTCATATCCCTAGGCAACTGAGCAACCAGCGCAGAGTCCTTTTCTTTGAATCGAGCTAGGTTCTGCCGGTGCTTCTCCAAGGCACCCTCACACTCCTTGATAGTCTCCTCCAAGGATACAATCATTGCCACATTGTCTGCATGCTTAAGGAAGCCATCGACTTCCTGAACACTATCAGTCATCTACGATAGGTCCAAACCATTCCTCTCAAAGCCACTCAGGTTGGCCTCAGCACTTTCGACGAACTTGTTGGGGGTTATCAGAATCTTCTTAGTAATGAGGTTGTGAATGAAGCCTACAAGTGACTCCAGCAGCGCTGTCTGCACCATAGATCTAGGAACGTTAAAAGTAATGAAAGTGCTAGGGTGCAGCGCCTGGATGCGAGCAAGGATGGGGGCAGCTTTAGAAGAAACCCAATAACTTAGAAAAGAAACCCTCCCTGAGGGCTCTGGGGACTCTCTCACACCACCGCCAACCTGGATCGCGAGGGGAGACTTGCAGAATGACCGAAGTTTTGAGGACGACGAACCTCTCCCTAGGACGACTGCCTAGCGGCTTTGGATTGTGTGGACGCGGAGAGTAGTCCAGACTAGCTGATCTCGCGAGACAAACCAAAACTGCCTCCATCACTCCGCCGCTCCAAGAAGAGGTTATCCATTGGGTAGTCTCCAACGTTCAGATTTGGTATAGTAGTAGTATCCATCCCAGTATAAAAATCTTGGGACACCCCAAAGTCAGCTGGCACTTCGGGAAAATGAGTGGGGTACAAGTCCGCGAACTGCTCAGAGGTTGCCGAAGTAACTAGGTCAGAGGTCCCAGCGACAGCAGTAACAGCATGAGTGGCTAGGGTGACAACTTCCTCTGCAAGTCAGTCCAAATTTAGGGGGACCACAATAGGAACAGTGGAAGCAGCCGCTACACTTGCACTCCCTTCAGCTACTTGGACGTTTGGAAGTGGGGTCTGTTGAACCAATGGAGACTCAGTGGACTAGGAAGAACCACCAGATACAACTTCAAAGGGAGGTGGTGCAACTTCCAGCGGCTCTCTTATGCCCGATCTTCCCTTGCGGTCTCAGGGACAAAATCCTCCCCATCGACAGAGGAATGGTCAGAACGGGCAGAATCAACAGGGTTTGGGGGCTCTGCACCCTCAACAACTACACCCTCTATAACTCCCATAGCAGGGGGAACTTGTTCACTTTCAACAAATGGGGCATCATGATCTCTCCCCATATCTGCAACCTTAGTCTCACCAACCGGCTCAGCCTCCGCAATGGGCTCAATCGCTGCAACTGGTTCGGCCTCAGCACTTGGTTCCTCTTCGACATCTGGAAGTACCATTCTGCGAGTTCTGAGCCTGGTGACCCTTGAAGCAATGGGAAGGTCATCGTCATCGCCTGAATCTGAGGAAATGCCGATGGCAGTCAAAGGACCTTCGGGATCTGAAGGCGGTATAGCCAAAACGGTACCGCGCTCCGAGACCAATAAACCCTAACAAGGAAGAAGACCGTGTGACTATTAAGTGAAGATAAAAAGTCCTAAAGAAGTATGAAAAAATGCAGAGTATTTTTCTAAGTATGAGTACCTTTCGGAGTCTTTTCCTGCTTGGTGAAGTGCGAGCCTCAGCGACTGACGCCGCTGCCTCCTAGACTGCTCTCAATCTGGAGCGGGTCATGCGTACTGTTGTGCCGACTTGAGGATGAGCAATTTACAAAGGTTGAACGGACATTGCCCCAGACGGGTAAGGTTCCTCCACAGCAGACAGGGATAGAAGCTTAAAACAGCAAAACACACTGGTCTATTTTCCACGGCTAGAGGGAAGACGAAGGGATAAGACGAGTTGCGGAATAGGTTCCGCCACAAGGACGACCGGATTGCTATTGCAAAAGTTAAAGAAAAAATTGTGGTTCTAGTGCCAGAACAGCCTGTGAGTGAAGGCGCCCTCTCTCCCAAGTGAGGGAAGCTCCATGAAACATAAGCCCTCCACAAGTGGAACGGTATAATCATGGGAAAACCGCTGAAAGCTCTAGTGGAAATCAGTTTTAGGTAGAGGGGCATGTGGGACGCCCTGATCCATGCCAAACTGCTTAAGGACCCTATCCGGTCGATAGACAATGCTGGACATGCCCTCCTCGTTCCACACGAGTAGAAATCTGGGGCATATCATAGCAGCAATAAGAAAGGAGTTGGCTAGGACACTGTCAATAGAGAAATCAACATGACGAGTCTTAGAGAAATAAAATGGAACCATAGAGATGCCTGGAAGAGGCTGAGTGAAGGGACAAAACACACACTCCTCCATGCGATCGATGTGATCCACGAAGGGCCTATCGGTGCCAATGCCAGACCATTTGGAAATACGAGGAAGAGATTGGCATACTTGTCTTGTGACGGGTCGGCCTTCTGCATCTAGGACGGGACGATCCTCTGCATCAAGGACTTCATCGATAAAGAATGGCTCGTGTTCTTTGGGGACAAGACCCACAATAGGGAACCGCTCGTAGAAGAAGGCGGTCAGAAACTGGGTATGAACGAAGCTCCACACATTGTAGCGGCCCATGGATCTCTCCATGTTCGAATGGATAAGGTTGAGGTGGAAATATAAATTTCCCAAAAAGAGAGGGGCCAAGAGGATCTGACTACCGCTGCACAGTTTGACAGCGAGAGGGAACACCAAAGGATCGATGCTCTCAGCAGGGTTGCTGGGAAGAACAAAAAAGGAGATGAAATAACTGACGAAGGCGGCCAAGTACAAGTTGTCGTGGTAACTCGGGCCAACTATAGAGTCGCGACTGTCTTCGGTAACATCACCCACGACTGGTTGCATGTCCTTGAAAAAGTTCTTTAGCCAGGAGAGATAGGTGGTTTTGTCTCTTTTGGGCCTCTCTGGAAGTAGTTCCCCAGTCCTAAGATCGTACCAAGAGTCGTACTTCCATGCCTCTCGAAATGCACCCTGGAGGGCAGTCACAACAGTTTGTTCCACAATAGTCAGCGAAGTGGGACCCCGCGAAGATGGGAGCAGGATAGCCCGAGCGCAAGGGACTCCCTTTCCATTCACCCAGGTTATGGACCTGCCTTGGTTGCACAGGCAGGACCAAGGAAGCCCCCTTAGGCTTGGTGATAAGGCACAGCACGGCTGATAGCAGGCTTGACTGTGGCCTTCGCCCTGGGAAGCTGGGGAGTTTGTGGCTAGGTGGCTAAGGGTGGAGGTTTCGCTAAGGTGAACACAAACATGGCCGACAGTAGGCTAATGGAGTCCTGAGAATGCATGTACTAACTAAATAGAACTGAGAAGGCAAGTGCAGCGGTGTAGACACCCTATTTTTGACCACCCTTACGACTTGGACGTCATCGCTTGCACACCCAATGATGAGTCTATATGCTTGTCAAGTGCTCGAAGTCCTCAGCAGAATGCCACAGCTTTGAGCCTTTTAAACCCTACACCCCTGTTGCCTTGTTTTGGACCAAAACCTTAGATTTTCAAGCCTGCAACCTCTGGTGGCCTGCCGGCCACTGCAATGGGCTACCGACCATTGCTTCTAGTTGCCGGCCACTGATGTGGCCTGCGGGCCACCAATGTGTTTTGCAGATATTTTGTGACAGTTGTGCCAGCTGTTTGCACAGATGCTTGCATTTGCTCCCACGTGTATGGATGGATGTTTCTAAGGGAGGTTCATGTTTCTCTATATATATAGAGGACCTCCCCTTTTGCTTTGGGGCTCGCTCTATAATTCTCTCTCTCTCTCTTTTGCAAATTTCTTCACCTTTGCCTACACACTCTTAACCAAACCTCTCCATCTTTAAGCTGAGGTATCTTTGAGCCTTGTTTGAGCTCTTGAGGGTGCGTTTGCCTTGATTGGTTGCCTAGAATTGGTTCTCCTCTTCAAAAGGTATAAAACTTTGCCTCTTTACTTATTTTAATCACTCTTTTTCCTACTGTTTTCCCATTGTTTTTGGGCTGCAAAAACTCTGTATTTTTGGGCTAAAACTTGGGTTTTAAGGCCAATAAAGGTTGAGGGGTGGTTCACCCTTCTTTACACCTTATTTTCAAGGCCTTTACCCTTGTGTTTCCCACCTTTACACTATCTTTTTTTGAGTTTTTAAATATTGATTTTCAGAGTCATTTCAATGGTCAAATCACGGTTTGAAGTCCAAAATTGGAGGGGTTAGCCTCCCTTTTTTGTGTTTTGCTTACTAGCCTAGCATGATTTATGTTTTAGCTTATTATTCTAGCTATTTTTGTCTTAATCCCAACATATTTTAGGACTTATTTAGCACTATTTTTAAGTGTTCATTGCATTTGAGCCTTATATTGCATGCTTGTAGTGTAATTGTCCTCATGAGTTTTGTGTTTTAGGCCTTAGACACCACCTTATTTGAGTTAATTGCATTTATTTAGTGTTTTTCTCACTTGTTCTCACCTTTAATCACCTCTACAACCTCCCTCATTTTTGGCTTTTTCTTTGCTTTGAAAGCGGTTTCAAATTATTTGTTTGTTTAAGCATGAGATTGAGGTGTCATGCTTAATGGTTTAATCCCTTTTAGAGGTTCATTACCAATGGTATGATGTCTCTTTCATGCCCAAAGCAACACTTGGTTTGAGCCCTCTTTTCATTAGAGGACTTAAATTCACTTGTGGACTTAATTGATTAAAGAATTGAGAGGTAATTAAAATAGAGTAATAAAATTGGTGAATAAAAAGGAGCAAGATAATAATTTGGTTTGGGTTCAATCGGGCGTTAATTGAACCCTTGAGTCTTGAGTCGTTTCATACTCATTAGTGATGAAAACGATTCAAGATTCATTGTCAACTACTTCCCTTGATCTTTCATGTTAGGGAGGTGGTTTTGAGTGTCTTGTTTTGTTGCATTCATTGAACTTGCACACTTGAAATTGCATCCATTGGTGATTTGTGATTCAAGCTTACTACTCCGTTGAGCTGTTCAAATGATAAGGAGGTGAGTTATGCAAACAAACCCTTGAGAATACCCTGTCCCTGCTATATTTGCTCTTTGTTGCAATAGGAAAGTCCAGTCATCAATGGCTGGCAAGCCACCTCCTGTGGCTGACAGGCCATTAGCAGTGGACGGCAGGCCCTCTATCGGCCACCAGTGCAAAATCCAGCAGTGTGCTTTTGAAGTAGAACAGAGTTGGTCTGGAGGTGGAAATCAGTGCAAATGTTCTACTGTGCAACAGAGGCATTCAATAGTAGAAACAGTGGCTTTTTTTGGTGGAAACTGCATTCATACATAAGCCTTCCATCGATTCTCGAGATCCGTGTTGTAATAATATTAGTGTTGTGCTTAAAATAGTGGCTTTGTAAATTAATTAGTATAGCTAATTCATCTCGTGTTGTAATTATTTTAATTAGCTAGATTAGTTAATTAATTAGTTCATTCGGTTTGTAATAATTAGTTATGTAGTTTAGCTAAATTATTCATTTGGGTTTGTAATAATTAATTAATTAGTTTAGCTTTAATTAGCTTAGTTAGCTAGTTTATTCGGACTCTCCTGCGTGTGGGCATAATTGTAATAATGTATATGTCTTCTAACCCTACGTCTTTCTCCCTTTTATTTACTAGCTTATGATGGTTAGTTTAAGGCGTCACATTTTGTTTAGCATATCTCATGTTCGCATCCACTTGTATTGCATGCACCGAGGCTCGGCGCATCAGTCTAACCATGCATTGTCGTTTAAATACTTCTTCGAATACGTGCTTAGACCGCATGCTATTAAATTGATTCATATGCCATATTAGTAGCCAAGCCTAGTAATTGCATATCGCATGTGTTGCATTAGTCATATTGCATAGTTAGGAATCATGTATCTTTCTAACTAGTTTCTCTTTTGGCTTGGAGTACTAGGTGAGCTTTCATTTGATTTAGCATATTGCATGAATGTGATTATTGCCATGTCTAGCATGCTTGCCATGAGGCTTAGTGCTTAAATGATAAACTGTTTTAAATGCCTGTGGATGAAAGCTAGTTGCTTGGATTGGGATAGTTTGATTCATATACATTTAAGCCCACTTTCTCGAGTGGCACATTCACAAACTCTTTTCAAAATAAACATGAAATCAAGTGTTCTAATTTTTGCAAGTTAATCTATACTTGTATGTGCGCATCACATAGTAATGCTAGCCTCATAATCGGAACAAAAGCATATAATGTAGATAGATTCACATCATGATTAGTAGAGGCCGATCTTTGATCGGGCGAGCGGGGGTGCTAAATTCATGACCTTCCCCTCTCGTACCTAAGTTCCCGAGCCGAGATAATCTTGGTGATGGCAGACACGTGGCCTTTGGCACGAGTCATGGGTTTCCTAAATTTCCCCAAAAAATATTTAGGTAGCGACTCTGTATCTGGCAAAACAGTCCATTTTTAGCAATTTAATTCAAAATCGATTTTCTAAAAGATTTGTCAGATTTGGACTATTTGGTGTTTATCTATTTCACATTGCACTTGTGAGATCAGATTTAGAACCACGGGAGTCCGATACTGTAGGGCTTATTCTTCTTTCGAAAAGGGACATGACAAGTTGAGCTACAAGCGGTAAGGTTCACCGCTGCAAGTGCACTTGCTGAGGTTCAGGCTGAGATGGCAAGTGCAGAGGCAAACACTCCCGCTGCAACTGCACTTGCTGAGGCTCAAAAAGGTAGTTGTTGAGACAAACAGATAGTACATAGTACATGCAGAGGGACACGTGGCACCTTCAGCCTAGTGGCTCAAGGCAGAATATTCTGTGTGATCCTTAGGGACACGTGTTTTCTCTCTATTTGGCCACTCGGTGTCTTCTTTGTACCAAGGAAAAGCCTATAAATAGGACCCATTTCCCAAGGTCCAAGAGGCGGAATTTTGGAAACTTAGGGGAGATGCTCTCATTTGTGCACTACCATTGTTTTCTTCTTGAGCTACCTGTTTCATCCTCACCCAGCCATTCACTCTCCAACTTCCCAGACAATTGCTACTGCTCATTCTCCAGTCATTCCACTACTCTTGGACCATTAGCATAGTTTTGCCTCTCTAATCATCTTTCTAACCTTGAACCCCTCCACACAGGGTTTCCAGAACTCCTCCTTCCCCGACGCCTTCTCCCACTTCAAGTCCTTTTTCACCATTGCCATCACCGTTGCCATCGCCAGTTCCCTCTCTAGTACCATCATCATCACCATCACCATCAACTTTGCCAGTTCCCTCTCCCACATTGCCTTTGCCACCATCATTGTCTCCAGTTCCCTCTCCATCATCATCGCCAATTCCCTCTCCAGTGCCATTGCCATCGCCTTCATCTGACCCTCATAAAGGTGCTTCATCTCTGCCCTTATCCATGGGGTTTAAGTCTAGCAGCCAGCTCTGTTTGTTCATGGTGGTTCTAGCACTTCCTATTTATGGTTTTGCTTATTATTGACTAGGAATGTTTTTTTTTTTCTGATACGATTAATTGTCCAAAAAAACAACACATTTGGGAGTTGATTTCCTGGTAGGAAGGTTAAGGTTTAATTTAGACGTTCTTGATTTGGTACTGTAGAATGCGATTAGGGTCGTTTGGTTCTTTTATGTCATGATTTTTGTTAGATCTAATTTTGGGTTGAGCTAATGGTGGCTTTGCTGTTCTATGCATTAGTGCATTTTGATATCTTTTTGTGGGTATTGCCATATGCCACCTTTGTGATTGGTTTAAATACTAAGATTTATCACATTTTTATTGATATTTTGGCTAATAACATAGAAGATAACAATTAATGATTGGTGTGAGATATTCATAACCACCTCAAATTTATGATATTAAGTCTGTCACTTGACATGTTACTTTTTTGAAAGGTCTCGAATTTTAAATTATTTGTCTATACGGTCAAATAAAAAAAAATTAAGGTTGCATTTAGTAGAGTTTTGTAAATGTGATTTGAGAGTATGAGTTGTATTTTGAGTTTGTGAGGTTTGGAATTATGATTTGAGTGTGGAAAATTTGTTTGGTAAAGAGTTTTGAAAAGAGTT
Organism: Camellia japonica; assembly: GCA_030407325.1. Classification (NCBI taxonomy): domain Eukaryota; kingdom Viridiplantae; phylum Streptophyta; class Magnoliopsida; order Ericales; family Theaceae; genus Camellia; species Camellia japonica. The sequence goes on along the minus strand of JAPPVO010000024.1, from coordinate 47,835,437 downwards.
TTGAATTTAGTGGGGAATTGTTGATGTGACATTTGATATTTGATACAAAAATTTACAACTCATAACCAAACATAAAACTCAAAATTATTTTAAAGCACATAAAAAAATTTTAAAAATTCAGAAAATGTTTTTTCGAATATATAAAAATTAACATATCAATTGCAAAAAAAAAAAAAAAAAAAATCACTATTCCCGTCAACCGGTCGGACGATCGGTTCGACAAAATTTGCAAAAAAAAAATTCCGAAAAGCGTGCCTGTCTCAGAGTTCTCTGCAGAGTTTTGGAAATGTGTTTCCAAAACTCGTTCCAAACATCATGCTCCAGTGTAGGTGTAGAATCATATTTTCAAAACACAACCAAACAGAGCCTTTTCCTCCTATTACTGGAGGGTGTTGTCTGGCCACGACCCTTCACTACAAAAAGAGATTAAAATTTAGGAATAAAATTATTTTTTAGGGACTAAATATTTTTGTTGTGAAAAGTGTCGTTATTATATTTTTAGCAACTAAAATTAGACATTAGTGATGAATTATTATCTTTTTGGAATCAAATTTTTTGTCTCAAAAAATAAACAATTTTGAGACAAAATTATTTTATCCTTAAAAGTCTATTTATTAGTGACATTTTCAAAATTTTGTTACTAAAAGCCTTTTTTTTATTTTTCGAGACAACCTTTTAGTGACTATCCTTATGACGATAAAAATTGGTCCATAAATATATTTTGCAACAAAATTTTCACTTTTAGAGACCAAAACATGTGCGAGCAGCGACAGAACTATGTAGGCATCGGAGAAGGTCATGGCAATCCCATTTTTCTTAATAAAGAAAGAAATTATATATGTATATTCTATTAAAAACAATGCTAAGGACAAAAAAAACTCTCATTTTAAAAGTAATGCCCAACATCAACTACATTATTTAACTTTAAAAAAATTTATTTAGAAATAATACGACTACCAAATCACACTTTTTATCCTTTTTGAGTCACATCACCTTTCTATTTTTCTGTATATTTTTTCGTAAAAGTCAAAAAGTACACTTATTTGAATCATCCCAAACCACCCATTTATCAATACAAGGATAGCGACAAAAACGCTAAATCAACCATCTTATATAACATTGTAAAAGGATTTGCTTATAACAATTTCAAAATTAAAATTAACAATATCTTACCTAAAATAGACTATTAAGCGGATTAGTCATATTAGATGAAAAGAATATGTTAACAAAACTTGAATAAGTGTAAAATTTAGTTGTTAGTTATTTGCATCTCAAAAGAGAAAAAATTAAATTTAAAAAAAAAAAAAGTTACAACAATACTGAAAAATGTAAAGAGTCTCATATTTAAAATTATTATTTTAAACCTCAAATTATCTCAAGCTGAACATGGTTGGTGAAAATCTTTTACTTCTAGTTTGGCCTCCAAATCAAATCCGGGTTCTGCCCCCAAAATCTTTTACTTCTAGTTTGGTCTCCAAATCAAATCCGGGTTCTGCCCCTGTGTGCGAGCATCTTCAAATCGGAGCATGCAAAAAAATTATGATGACACTTAGATACTGTCAAACCAATGGCAAATGGAAGAAGAGAAGGGCTCGCATGAAAGAGAAGAGCCTGTCAACATAGCCAAGGAGCTTGCCTAGTACCCACCAAGTGATCTATCTATGGATATTTGGTTAATGGTGGCTGATACTGGAGACCCCTTCGGAGGAGTAGGCAAGTCATCCTTGGCTACTCAACAAGACTCTTTTCTTCATGTAAGACCTCTCTTCCTCTCTCAAATTCAAATTCCAAAACTCACTTCATGCCATTGATGTCAATACTTGGAGGTTCAACTTCTCTATTTATACCCCCATAGTTTCTCAATATGTCATCATGTAGTTGCATGCGCTTGTAGGAATATGTTCTCTCTTTTTTCATTTGAATAGACCAAATGTAGATCGAATGTCAACGAAATAAAAAAGCTATGTAGTTATGAGAGAAAAATTACAACATGGCATTGGTCATGTGGCATTGTTGGCCAACCAACTTGCATTGAATTAATTTGCTTGACGTTTGGTTCTTTCAAAAGGATTTATGTTTAGTCCGTGTTTGAATTTAGAATTTGTGAAAGAGAAAGAAAAAAAAAATTTGAAATATGATTAAAATTTAGGTTGTGTTTGGTGCAGCACTCTAATCATAATTCCACCCATTCTCTTAAAGCCTCTGTTTGGATGGGGTGTTCAAAAATTAATTCTATCATACATTTCAAAACACACTTCTTTTTCACGTCTGACAGAACTCCTTCCAAGCAAAGCTCTTACCATTTCGTACATACCCTCTCTTTCGTACATGTTTGGTAAGGCAAAATTTTTGAATTTTTGGTCTACCCTGTTATCCACCCGGACATTCTCCCGGATGTTCAATCGGTTGACCGGAACAATTACTTTTTTTTTTGGTTGTAGGAAAAAAAATTATACCTAATATAAATACTTTTCTTGGTTAGATTTTTTCAAAAACACTTTGAAGAAAATTCTACTTTCTTGTTTTCCGTTTTTTTTTTACTGAATTTTTTTAATATTTTAAGTAATTTCTTTTACTTTTTAGACATATCTAACATAAATATACCTAAAAAGTAAAAAAAATGTGAAAAAAAACCTTTTAAAAATTCACTAAATACCAAAAAAAAAAAAACGAGAATTTAGTACATTTTTTATATTTTTATGTATTTATTAATTTTTTAAAATATTTTTTCACAAATTTTTGACCTTTTAGATATATCAAGTAAGGTGCATTTAAAAAAGTAAAAAAAAAAATGTTTAAAATTTTAAAAATATTCACTAACAACAAAAAATACGAAAACCAAAAAACTCAATTTTCAAAAAATTTAATTCAAAAAGCTCAAACTAAACACACTGATTTTTTTTTGATATTTTTTAATATAGAAATTATTTTTGTAGACCAAGATGATAAATTATTTTTTAAAATTGAATTTTAAAAAGAGTTTGATTATGAGTTTTGAATAGAATTTTCAATAGAATTTTGAGTTGTGTGTTAGGTTATGAGTTATAAGTTTTTCAATTAAGTATTGAAAACTCTTTTCAAAAGTTATAACCAAACAAATTTTCTCTTTTCATATATTACATCAAAAAATTCAAAACTCAATTCAAGACTTTTCTCAAAACTCATAACTAAATAAATTTTCTCTTTTCAAATCATAATTTCAAAACTCATAAATTTGAAAGACAATTATATTCTCAAATCATAATTCTAAAACTCTATTAAAGGCTACCTTAATTTTTATTTAATTCATTGTTCCCTTCAAGATTTTTCTCTCTCTCTGTAAATCTCTTTTAAAAATCTTATTCCAAATACAATTTTAAAATATATTTCTAGCCAAATGTCTCCACGTCCCACTTAGCTTGGTCAAGATGAGTACTTTGCGTGAAGAGATGCTCTCCATGATCAACAGGACTAACCAAATGGGTGGGATGGAAGGAGAAGTTTTCCTCCAACCTATTATGTAAGAATTTTTACATCTTAAATAATGTGATAGTCTATAATTGATCAATTGATACACAATTTAAAATTTATTCATGCTTATTTACTTTTTCATAAACTTTCTAACTAGCCTAAAACCCGTGCTATGCACGGTCAAATAATAAAATGTAATAAACAATACTAAATATATTAAAAATTAACTAAATATTATGATATTAATTTAGATAAGTATTTAAATAATAGATTTGACTGATTTCACTATGTTTATATAGATATGCAGAACTAATTAATTTTTTTAAAATATACTCAATCGAATAAACTCAATTGAAAAGGAAGAGTAACAGTGAAATCTTATAAATATAAGACAAAGATAAAAAAAAATTAATTTGAAGACAAATATAGAAAGAGAAAATTAGATAAATCTTTGAAAAAGAATAAACTTAACTAAAATTCAAGAGCGAGAGCGAGAGTGGGTTATGTAAATATAAGATAAAGAGAAAAATAAATAAATAAATAAATAAATCAAGTAAAAATTTGAGAATGAATTATAAGAATATAAAAAGAGAAAATTAAATAAATTCTTGAAAAATGAGGTAGAAAAAAATTCAGTAAACATCAAATGAAGATTCATTTTAATTTTGTTTTGTGTCAACAACATATAAATTTTAGCAATTTTTATATTATGAAGCTACTAAATAAATAATCACTTTTTAAATAAAAAAAATCTTAGTTAGTTTTATTTTTACTTTGTATTAAGAGCCGGCAAAGTAGTATTGGTAGTGCTATGCACGAGTATAAATAAATAATCAAAAATTAGTTTTAAAATTAAATAATATTATAAATGATTTGTATATTTATGCCAACGCATATAAATAAATAATCTAAAATTTGTAGTAAAAATGATTTATAATCAATTAAATTTTATTTATTTTTGTCAAAGTTACACATAAATGACTTGTATATTTATGCCAAAGCAATCTTCACCTAATCATTAAAAATTGTCTTGATCTATGCCTAACTTATGAATCATTTGACCTATTTATTTATTAAATTGGTAAATAAAGTTCTATAAGTATTTTTTTATTTTTTAAATAAGAAATAGAACATATTTTATGCATATCTATTAAAAAATTTGAACTTAGGTAAAAGATTATATATTTATGTTAACACTATGAAATAAATAGTCACATATATTCATATATTAAAAAATTATCTAAGATAGAACTGCTTTAAATTATGTCATATTTTAACTTTAATCTTATACTTAATCTAAAAAATTAACAATTAATCAGTGGAAATATTTTATAATAATAAATTTAAACAGTATGTATAAATTATATCATAATTTATCGATTCAGATTAAATACTCAATGGGCCAATTTTTGGGCCCGTTTTGATGATCTGAGCCGTTCACATTTTAAGGCTTGTCGAGTAAATCATCCCTACAAATAAATCAAGTCAATCAGATAACAAAAATTGTGTGTTTGGATCAATTTTGTATAAATCATTTATTTTCTCATCGTCCATTTTTTTTTCCCATAAAAAACTGATACAAACACATGGTGGTCGTTATCTGATTGACTTGATTTTTTACAGGGATGATATAATCAACGAATTCTAAGATATTAATGGTTCAGATTATCAAAATAGGTTCCAAAAGTGGGCCACAAGGCCCAACAACACCTCTCCAATTCGATGGAGGACTGGAGAGAAGCCCAAACCATGTTAAAGAATCAATAATGTTTAAATTTTAAGTTAAAGAATTAATTATTTTCCATATGTGTATGTATGAATGTATCAAAATCATGCATTAATGCAATTAGGGAAGCAATTTTGAAAATAAATTTGGTATGGTAAATATAAATTAAGGAAGTAATTTGAAATGGTAATTATGGTGACATAATTTAAGGGTTTAATATAAAGTCCATGAATTTAATTCTGAACTAATTAAAATGCAACACATAATGACACTTAATATTTTCATTATTAAAAAAATCAAAAATTTAAAAAAAAAAAATTGAGTTGAGAGTTTGAATCCTAAAGAAACCCTCTTAACGTTTACTGTATATGAAAATAATGAGATGTGATATATACGTTGAGTAGTAATGGCCATGTTAAGAGGAAAAGAAAAAAGAAAAAAAAAAACATATTACGAAATTTTAATTATATAAATTATTTTATGTTTTATGGTGAAGAATTTAAAATATTTTAATATAACATATTTTATGATGAAATATTTTTGAGTGTGTGATTTATTAATTTTTTTAATTGAAAAATTCTTTTTTTGAGTGTGCGATTTATTTATTATTTTCTCTTAATTGAAAAACTCCTTCCTTGTTTGATGGTAAGGAATGACTGATTTTAGGAATAAAAAATGCACTATTTTCTTAAAAAAGAAAGTGTTAGTGTGTGATTTATTAATTATTTTTTAAAATTAAAAATCAAGAAATTTAGATTGAGCACTTAGCTCTTCTCACTAAAAATTTCCTTTTCTTTATATAATATATATAGATATGTTGGATACTAAATTTTAGGAAATATTTGATTTAGGAATCCTATAACACGTTTTATAAGTATTTTATTTTTAATAATATATATTTTAACTTTCTAAAAGAATAATATTATGCTTGAGTCTCTAAAACAAACCTTAAAGTATTATTTTACTCTATCAACAATATTTTTTAGTTGCTTGATCTTAATACTAAAGAACTTATGTGGTGAATTTTTTTCAAGGAAAGAAAACATTAGGTTAGATAATTAATCTATCTTTGTTTTGCTTAAAATTTCTATTCTCTCAAGCGTTGTTGTTGTTGTTTTTTTTTTTTTTTTTTTTTTTTTTTTTTGACAAACTTTTCACTGCCCCTAAATCATGAAACCAATTTAATTACAATATAGTTAATTCGTTCCAATACATCAATAGTATACAATGATTAACACCTTATAATTCATTAAAAAATGTTTGGAACCCCCAAAGTTGGGAACCCTTATGACCCCTAAAATGATGTGGATCAATCATGTATCTTTGTTTTTTTCCTTTCTTTCCTAGACCAATCACAGATGAGTGGACATTGTGGGGATTTTGTTTTTTGAGAGTCTGTAGCATTGTTGTAATTCGTTGGTTGCTAGATATGATATGAGCCTCTAAACTTTAGGATAATATTTTTCATAATAATTATTTAAAACGTTCACTTTCTATAGCTTAACTAACAAAATTTGTTTTTGATTATTTTTTAACTATAAAGTAGTTTGATGAAAATAAATACTAAAAAGATATTTTCACACAAAAAAATATAAACACATGTAAAAAAGATGAGTATTTTTTAAAAATATTTTTTCCCCAAAGTAGATTTATTATTATTATTATTATTATTATTATTATTATTATTATTATTAGTATTATTATTATCTTTCTTAAAATGGTTTTTTCTTGAAAAGTTAAATGGAAATCATAAGGAAAAGATTTTATTTGGAATATCAATCATATTAAATGATAAGGAAGAGTTGTTGCAATTAATTTGAAAACACTTCTTGATATTAATTTTGCAGGACAAGGATTTAACTTGAACATAAAGTTTCATGTATAAATAAGAGTAAGTTTTGAATTATATAACAATTGGTCAATCATAAGCTGCCACATCAATTGGGTTGTAAGAATTCCTGCATAATGAGTTGGAGGAAAGGCTTCTCCGGAATGGAATGGAACCAAATTTATCTTTCACCAAGTGATCCACTCCTGATCTTATTCAAGGCAATTTACTAATCGGTAATACAATTATTTGACAACACTGTGTAGTATCATTGTTGCGCCCAATATCTACTCACACTTGACGGTCTAGATTTGATGGGAAGATATTGACACAGCTTCAAGATATTGATGAAAATAAATAGTAAAAAGATATTTTCAAACAAAAAAATAAAAACATATGTAAAAAAGATGAGTATTTTTTTTAAATATTTTCCCCAAAGTAGATTTTTTATTATTATTATTATTATTATTATTATTATTATTATTATTATTATTATTATTATTTTCTTTCTTAAAATGGATTTTTCTTGAAAAGTTAAATGGAAATCATAAGGAAAAGGTTTTATTTGGAATATCAATCATATTAAATGATAAGGAAGAGTTGTTGTAATTAATTTGAAAACAATTCTTGATATTAATTTTGCAGGAGAAAGATTTAACTTTAACGGAAAGTTTCATGTGTAAATAAGAGTAAGTGAGTTTTGAATTATATAACAATTAGCCAATCATAAGCTGCCACATCAATTGGGTTGTAAGAGTTCCCATATAATGAGTTGGAGGAAAGCCTTCTCTGGAATGGACTGGAACCGAAATTGTCTTTCACCAAGTGATTCTCACCTGATCTTATTTAAGGCAATTTACTAATCGGTAATACAATTATTTGACAACGCCGTTTAGTATCATTGTTGCACCCACTATCTACGCACACTTGACGGTCTTGATTCGATGGTAAGATGTTGATACAGCTTCAATTATGGCCTAGGACCACTGTGGGGGCCGAATATTGGGAGTCATGAAGAGGCCGAATAGTTGGACTTGGGTCGAAACATATATATTTCATTCGACCCCGTCCCGCAATTTAAATCCTGTCCTATTCGGCCAGATAGCCGATTGAGTAAGGGGCCGAGTGAGAAGCGGTTTGCTACAAACGAAGCCGAATAAATTATTATACGGCAAATTGACAGTGGGCCCAATCCCGAGGCCCAAGAAAGAGAGTAATATAAATACAAGATCATCAGTTAGAGGAAGGTATGTAAGAACTAGTAGGCTTAACTTAAAATACAAGTAATCCAGAGAGAGTAGAGACTGACTTGTCCGTCGGAGTGCTAATTCTGGCACCCCCGACCGGAGTGTTCATTTCTTTTCAGGTGTCTATTTGAGGATTACAAGCATCCCCCAGGATCTGAAGAGTATTTCCAAACCACTTCTCCACAATTGGCGCCGTCTGTGGGAATACTCAAATACATCCATGGCGGGCGTAACGGAAGACCCTTTGATAGTCACTGATGAAACCACACAGAGAGACGACCTCACTCCAACAAACATGCTTGGACCGGAGACTATCGCCGCCAGACGCGCCTTGAACTTCGCCTCACCCTCGACTTCAAAGCATGAGACAATGCAAGCAATCATAGAACAAGCAAAGCAAAACGAACAGAGGTTGGAGAACATGATCGCTGAGAACGAACATCTCCATCAAGATTTGGCCTTGGAAGTGGCGAAGTCCAAACAAGCTGTCCACCCAGAGCTGGAACGACCTCTGAGGGTAGGTGGTCAACGACTGTCACGACCCAAACCCGCCCCTATAGATTTAGCATCGTAACCGGCCAGTAATCCTTGGATTACCGAAGGCCTCTGAACAGATTAACAAGATTAAGGGGCTAGCGGAAGCAAATACATAAATATAGTTGTCCAATGAGCTGTGCTGACTTACATGAAACAGAATATTTAAAACTTTATATACATAACCGGTAGTCAACCATACATTATACCCACACACATTACAGTATTTTAAGTACAGCCAACGACATCAAATCAAGTCTTATATAAACAGAAACCACAAAACTTAAACACGGGACGCTTCGGGAACCTCCACGTGAGGCACAATGGTTGGCTGACAACGGAACACAGATCCAGGCAAAAGCCTTCAGACTCGAACTCCATAATGCTCACCTATACATATATATGTACAAACAGTGAGCTAAAGCCCAGTGAATAACATTAAGGTAAAGGGGTTAGTGAACGAAATCCGAATATATCATAAGCAGTAAACTGACCAGAGCATAATCATTTTCATATCAGAACATAATAATGGTACATCCCATAGAACACATCACAGAACATCTTCCGACTAGAGTAATCGGTTCCGGATACTGATTAAACACATATCACCACAATGAAGTGGCTAACGAGATCTCATAATCACATGTATGTCATGGACCCGCATTTTCATGCCGTCCCCCATGACTTAGGACTATCTATGGATGCCATAATAGATTTCAAACATGGAATATTCGTTCACGAAAACAGATATCATTTCAGAAATCAGAACTTATCATATTTCATTTGGAACGTAATTCATATGAACGTATCTTTACAATAACGTTACTCACAGTGGTTTCCTGCAATGGTCAATCAACCCTCGAGTCTTGACCTACAACCACAAAATACATAACACAGGCATGTCTTATCATTACACATTCATGTGGCCAACACGGCTTAGCTTTCATTACGTTGGTTCTTGTTCTTTCTTACCACAATGCTGAAACACACACACACTTACAATTCCTTGACTTAGTACATTCATTCCTTAGTGTGTTTCTAATCCATAACCTCATTATCAAAGCTTAATTAGGTCTTAGGAATGCCTAAGATGCAATGAGGATGCCAAAACATGAATTGGAACACTTAGTCAAATTTTCTGAAAATGAGGTCTACGCTCGAGCGTGGGTTTCCCCGCTCGAGCAGACATGCAGACAATGAAGCTCCGCTCGACCGGACTGTAAACTTTAAAAAGTACTGGATGCAAGATTTTCACGCTCGACGGGCACTCGACCCATGCTCGAGCGTGGTGCATGAATTCAAGGTTCACACTCGAGCGTGAAAGTCCCCGCTCGAGCGTGGGTCAAATTTCTGGAAAATCTAGATTGACCTCCCAAGCTCAAAACTCGAATTCAACCATCCAAAACACATCTCTTGGGCCCCAAAACTAGAGATAACACATGAAGAATTTAGGATCATTTCATAAAATCGTGGCCCAAGGGTTTGCCAAAAGTTCCCAATTTCAACTTAAACTTCAAGAATGTTTATGAACACAACATGCATGAATTTTTCTTCTATCAAACTTCTCAAAACATGATCAAACACCACAAAACAACTTGAAACTCGATGATCTTCCCTAATTAAGATGAATTTCAAACATGCATGAGAGAATTCTTGGAGTTCATGCTCAAATTGTGAGAAAATGTACATGCATGCATGAATTGCCACTCAAATCTTCCTTCTAAGCTCAATACACCCCCTTGAACACATAATCCTCATGTTGATAACTTAGATTCATAATGTAGGGGTTGAATTCATACCTATAGTCTTGAATTAATCTAGCTCTAGCTTAGTTTTGATGAATTTAAGCCAAGGTCTTCAATTCTCCTTCAATTCCTTCACCTCTCTCTCTAGAATTGCACATACTCTCTCTCTCTAAAAGAAAACCTCAGATTTTTGCACTAAGAGGAGCAAAGAATTGAGCTCAAAAATGAGGTAAGGCTCATATATATATATATGGTGCTAAAATACATTAATTAGAATATTGGGCTAACCAAACATGACTTAATTAATCGTTCTGAATCAATTTTTAATAAAACTTGCCATATGGTTCTAAAAATTCCAAATAACATATCGATGTAGTCAAATTCATTTTCGGATGCCGATAAGGCTTTCAATTTACATATTAAAGTGGAATTCCAAACAGATATTCTATAAGTAATAGATAGAAGGCCAAATATCATGCAATTTACATATTAATTCCATAATTCATTTGATCCACTCAATTAGCATCTTTAATCACTGATTAGTAGCTAATTACGGGTCGGGTTATTACAACGACCTCGAGGCCGACAACAAGACACTGATAGCGACTCCGACTCATTATCCCCAGAGCCTAAAAAGAAGGGACGACTCGAAACCACCAGTTCCTCTGAAGAGAGTCCACGTATAAGGCATAAGCAAAGAAGAAACAGTTCAGACGAAGAAGACCAGTACGATCCCTTTGTACGACGGATTGCAAGGGCAGTGCTACCCAAAAAATTCAAAGCACCGTCATTCACCTTGTACGACGGTAAATCAGACCCTACCAATCACATCCGCCATTACAAGCAAGCCATGACGCTACATGCAGACGACGAGGCTCTCATGTGCAGAATATTTCCGAGCAGTTTGGGACCACTAGCTGTCAGGTGGTATTATAAACTGGAGCCAGCTTCGATCAAGAGCTTCCACCAACTCCAAAAATCCTTCAGGGCAAGGTTTATAACTAATGAGGTCCAGCCAAAGCAAGCCGATTCCCTCTGGGCAATGCAGATTCAACCAGGGAAACCCTTCGTACGTATTCGTCGCGGTATTGGGAATGTTTTAATCTGGTAGATGATGCTTGCAATGACTCCATGGCCATGACTACCTTCAAGATGGGGCTGCATCCTGACAGTGCCCTCCGTAGCTCTTTGACCAGACAGCCCCCCAAAACAGTCTGGTCGTTGATGAAGAAAGTTGAAGAATACTATAAAGTGGAGGACGATGCCTTGCGGGTAAAAGCCGGAAATGTGACCAACAAGACGGCTCCTACCGAAATTGCTCAGCCGTTAAATTTTGTACCACCTCAGAGCCCTGAACCACGGCATCGGGCTAAACGAGATAAGAGACGGGATTCTCGCCGCTCAAGCGACCAATGCTCCCACCGAGCAAATGAACAACTACAAGTCGATAGCAGGCACACAAGGCGCGCTGACAAGAAATATACGGAGTTGACAGAGCCGATCAGCACGGTTATGTCCAAAGTCCAACACCTTTCGTTCTTCAAATGGCCGTCCAAAATGGTGGGACCTCCTGACACGAGAAGACGGGATAGACGGTGCGAGTATCACAAGGACCACGGCCACGATACTGAGAGTTGTTATGTATTGAAGGATCACCTAGAAGAATTAGTACAAGATGGTAGGCTACAACCGTACGTCCGAAAAGGCAACTCAACCAAAGCAATAACCTTAAGACAGGATTCCCCTCCACTCGGCGTGATCCACATGATATACAGCCTGCCAACGTCATCCGCAGTACATACGATTCAGTCGAATCCCGACCCTCAACATCAACTCACTCCGGCAAAATGGCCCCATGAAGCTGCGAGCATTACTTTTGATGATTTAGATTTGGCCGGAGTGACACTTCTCCATATTAATCCCTTAGTAATTGAGTTGTGCGTAAACCAATTCACCGTTGAGCACGTACTCATTGACCCAAAGAGCACATCAGAAGTTATGTATTACAAGACATTCACCAAACTAGGCCTCTCCGAATCGGACCTCTCTCCGGCTCCCTATCCACTATTCGGCTTCAACGCCAATCTAGAATATCTGTTGGGAAAAATCACACTACCCGTTCGAGCGGGCTCCCGAACAATGGATGTGGAATTCTTGGTCGTCAAGCTGACATCGCCGTATAATGTCATCATGGGGCGAACTTGGTTGCATTCTATGCAGGCCATGCCAAGCACCTATCATCAGCTGCTACGCTTCCCGACAGAGCGCGACATTGAACAGATATGTGGCTCACAAAAGTCGGCACAAGCATGCTATTTCCTTGCTGGAAAGACGCCAAAGGAGTTGTAAGTGAATTCTATTAAGGTGCCGGATCAGGAGATCCTCGACGATGTTGGGCGGCTCCCAAGTGAAAAGGCCACGGAAGCCCTAGATCGAGTTGAAATAAACGGAAACCCAGACAGGTTCTTCATGGTCGGCGTCTCCCTAAATCAAGCCGACAGATAGCAGTTGATTTCCTTCCTGCTCAGCAACCTTAATGTCCTTGCATGGACTCTGTATGAGATGCCGGGTATAGATCCGTCTGTTTCGCAGCACCGTTTGAATGTTGACCCTAAATGCAAGCCGATCATTCAGAAAAGTCGGCGGTCAGCCGGGGAGCACACTGCCACCGTTGTTGAAAAGGTTGACAGGTTGCTTGACGCCGGGGCAATCAGGGAAGTTACCTACCCTACGTGGCTCTCCAATACTGTGGTTGTGAAGAAGAAAAATGGGACTTGGCGAGTGTGCATTGATTTCACGGACCTAAACAAAGTCTGCCCCAAGGATTGTCTTCCCCTACCCAGAATTGACCAACTTGTAGATGCGACAGCACGCCATCAGCGTATGAGCTTCCTTGATGCTTACAGAGGTTACCATCAAATCGCCATGCATCCGGAGGACCAAGACAAAACTGCATTCCTCACCCCAAGAGGAACCTACTGCTATAAGGTTATGCCTTTTGGGCTGAAGAATGCAGGGACAACTTACCAAAGACTGGTCACTGCCATGTTCAAGGAGCAACTCGGCCAGACTATGGAAGTGTACATTGATGACAAGGTGGTCAAATCCAAAGAAGAGCAAACCCATCTAGCCGATCTGGAAGAGACATTCGGTAGTTTACGCAAATACAATATGAAGCTGAACGCTTCCAGATGTGCGTTTGGGATCGGCTCTGGCAAATTCTTGGGTTACATTGTCAACCACCGAGGAATCGAAGCTAACCCAAGGCAAATCACAGCAATCTTAGAACTCGGCTCCTCTCATTCAGTGAAAGAGGTTCAAAAGTTTATGGGGATGGCCGCCGCACTCAACAGGTTCATTAGTCAGTCCATAGATCGCTGCCGACAATTCTTTCATACACTACGGTAGGGCAAGGCTTTCGAATGGTCCGTCGAGTGCGAAACCGCTTTCAACGGCCTTAAGACCTACCTCCGATCAGTGCCACTCTTGACAATGCCTTCGGCAGGTGACCCGCTCATTTTGTATCTAGCAGTTTCCGACTGGGCCGTTAGCGCCATACTGATAAAGGAAGAGCTGGGGGAGCAGCGGCCAGTATACTATGTGAGCAAGGCAATGGTTGACGCCGAAACACGCTACCTTCCGCTGGAAAAACTCATTTTAGCCCTAGTCATGGCGGCAAGAAAACTAATGCATTACTTCCAGGGGCACAGCATCAGGGTGCTAACAGATTACCCCCTCCGATCAGTACTACGTAGTGCAGAAGTATCAGGACGCGTCTCAAAGTGGGCTCTCGAACTCAGCCAGTACGACATTCAGTTTCTACCTAGAACCTCAATCAAGGGACAGGTGCTTGCCGATTTTGTTGCCGAATTCACCGGGGGTCTGTAACATGCCCGCGGGGAACCTCGGCTACAGTTCGGACTCGATTTGTGTCGGTTCTTAATCTTAAACCAAAGAGTCCAAATCTGGCAAATCGTTTTGAGAAAAACAGATTTTGAAAAGAAGTGCCAAACATGGACTGCTTTGCCAGATACAGAGTCGCCACCTAAATATTTTAAAAATGGGAAATTTAGGAAACCCTGACTCGGTGCCGAAGGCCACATGTCCGTCATCACCAAAGTTGTCTTGGCTCGGGAGCTTGGGTACGATCGGGGAAGGTCAGCTATAAGCACCCCCTTTCGCCCGGTCCGAAGACCGGCCTCTACTAACCATGATATCCGATTTTGAAAACGTTATGTGTTCTTGTTCCGGTATTAGCCTAGAATTACTATGTTATGCGCGCAGCAAACAAGTATAGACTAGATTGCCTAATTTGGAAACAAGCATTGCATATCCGTTTGTTTTGAAAAGCGCTTTGGAATTGCTACTCGCAAGTAGGCTAAAACACGGATTTCAACGAGTTTTTCCAACTCAAACAATCCAACCTTCACCCACAGGCATTCAAACAGTTTACCTTATATAAGCACTTAGCCACATGGTAAGCATACTGTCATGTTAACATTCACACGCATGCGAGATGCTAAAGCATAAATACTTACATCGTACTCCGTGCCAAAACAATAAACTGGTTAGCAAACATGCATGTCCTAGTTCATGTTAAAATGACTAATGCATCGCAGGCAAGGGTGCAATCTAGAGTAGGCTCGGCTAACCCTAAAATGGCATGTGAAATGCAATCATTCGATACACGTATTCAATTTGGAATCGAAAATACAATGCAGTTAGCGTGATGTACCGAGCCCGGTGCATGTCAACAAATGCATGAATGCACGCATGCATAGCATAAAGTATGCTAAAATGAACGTGCCCTAATCTACCATCATAAGCGGGTAAATAAAAGGGAAGAAAGAAGTGGGGTTGGAAGACATGCACACCACTCACACACGCTTATTACAGATTTGCCCTCGCCTGGAGGGACCAAAAGAATATACAAATTAATTAACTACGCAAGCTAATTAAATTACAGACCCATTAAATTAATTAAACGAATTAATTAATCTAATTAAAACAGTAAACCGCCTCGGGAAGAGGGCCAGATGCAGCGCATGCTCGGGACTTGCTCGGAATCGCACTGCCATGCATAGTCTGCCTCTGTTTTCCCTGCTTTGCTCCTCTGAAAACTGCCAAAGTCTCAGGAATGCCTCACAGGACACTAGGGGATACCACCGGCTGAGGGGGAGAGCCACCGGCTGTGTAGGATGGTCATCGGCACAAAATGAATCCATCGACTGAGGACTTACTGCGCTGGCAGAAAATGTTGCCGGTCGGCAAACAATGCCTGCAGAACCTGCAACTCACAACAGCAGAGGGCAAAACTTGCATGGCCATACAATTCAAACAATGTATGCACCAATCACATTCCTTATCATGTTAATGACTCAAAGGGGGATGTGCCTCGATTCTCGGACCACCAATCACGCATTTCCATGCATGATGGCCCAAAGAATCAAGTGTGCAACTTTAATTTCAAATGAAATGCAATGCAAATGACCCAATGAAGGGGACTTAACCTCTATCACACTCACTTCAAGAGGCTAAGCATGCATGCTCATGCAAGGCAACCCTAAGCATGCGAAGCTAGGCATGCAACATGGCAAGGCAAGTAATCATGCAAGTCACGAGGCAATGCAACTAATGAAAAGATGGACTTAAACATGACTTAGGCAACTCTAATTAGGCCCAAAATCAGTGGCCAAAACCAAGGAAACGAAGGCCAAAATGCACACACACATGCATGCAATCATGGTCCAACACCTTAAGCATAAACAAGGCAACTCTTAAGCACACTTAAAGAGACCAAACAATGGACAATTAGCATGCATACCAAACTCTGAAATTGCACAAAATAGAGGTGCCAAACCAACTAATTCAAGCAAGTAAAGCATGCAAATGGTCCAAGTACTTGAGGTAAGCCAAGAGGCTTAAACCAAGGTCAAACCCACCAAGCCTCACAAGGCTAAGGGGACTCAAAACAGGTCAAAGGCAGACCTAAACAACACCCAAGGGACACCTAGATGGCATCTAAATGGCTCAAATCCAAAGGCATACATAATGACCAAAACATGGAGCATACAACACGAGCTTTCAAAGCAACAATGAAGCCTCTAAGGCAAGTATGCAAACATGTTAAGTGGACTGAAATTTCATGTTAAGTGGTTCCAAACCACTGAAATAATGCAAACGAGGCATGCTATACACTTACATACTTAAGGCCAACAAGCCCGAAAATGCAAAGAGGCTATATAATGCATGCTAGGGTCGACTCAAACAACCTAAGACAGACCTAAAGCATGGCAAAATAAGCACAAAAGCTTCACAAATCTAAGCCTAAAACATGCTAAAACAAAGGCACACAACCTAAGGCATATTAAGGCAATCACAAGGCATTACAAGGTAGGTATGCAAGGCATGCATGGTATACCAAAACCAACTTAAAACCATGTTATATTATGGAAATATAAGCATGAAAAATAGTCATGGCATGCTCAACAAATATTCTCACAAAGGCTTCCTCTAGAGGCCAAAAATGGTCCCTTTCAAGGACAACAAGGAGAAGGGGTGGCCCCCTCCTTCTTGAGACTTCAAGGCACCATCTTCACCACTGAAATCCCTCAAGATTTCAGTGGTGAAGAGGCCCAAACACCAAAGTCTCGAAACTTGCACAAAATAGCACAAAAAAGGGGCCTTTCAAGGCCTAAGGGTGGTCAAACACACCCAAACCACAAAACACCCTTAACAAACAATCAAGAGGGCCTAAAAATAGAACTTTTTTATGTTATACACTAAACACAAAAACAGCTCTAAGACAGGTAGAAATAAGATGCAAGAAAGAGGTAAAAAGGGAGTAAAGTGGTTACCCTTGTAGACCTCTTCACAAATGGTGGTCTTGTGGCCTCCTTGAGCTCCAATCCAGCCAAGAACAGCAAGAATAAACCCTTAGAACCTCAGTAGCCAAGGGAAGGTGAAACACTAGTGCTTGTGTGCAATATTATGGACTAAAGCACACACAAGAGTAATATAAAGATAGGAGTGTATTGAACCCTAACCCTAAAACCAGAGCTTCCTCTGTATTTTCTAAGCAAAAAGCTCTAATTTTTCTAACCCTTGAGCAAGGGAGAGAGGGCTCCTCTTATAGAGGAGCCAATCTTGTAAACTTACAATGTAAGCTAACAAGAGGGGCATCCCTCCATACACGTGTATGGAGGGGAAGCAAATGCCAGCCAGCTGTTTCAAAATATCTCCAAAAGCAGCTGAACAGTAGTCGGCTGGGCAAAAATGTCATTTTGACAAAAATGACTGCCGACCGGCAATAAAGAGTGCCGACCGGCAACATACATTGCCGATGGCAACAAAAACCAGCCGGTGGCCTCTAGCCACTGCCGGTGGTGTGTGGGGATGCCTCACAAGGCATTCCCTGCCCCTCCAAGGCAAAACAACAAGTGTTTGGTGCAAAACCAGACACAAAACGGTCGAGTTCGGAGATCCTGAGGCAGGGCGCGTAGCCGAGGACTCCGGGAACTCCAAACGAACACAAACAAGGATGATCACCAAGTGTTCCAATGGTGACGTCCAAGTCTTGAGGACGGTCAAAAATGGGTGTCTACAGGGTCTTGCCGACTTTAAGTCTGATAAAATTCAACCTAAGCCGAACTGGAGAACTTTTGTTAGGGACATTTGGCAGTTGTACTATGATGGATCGTCCAATCAGCGGGGCAGTGGAGCCGAAGTAGTAATCATGGCTCCCGACGGCGCAATAATTGAGCAGGCCGTCAAACTCGGCTTCGAAGCGTCAAACAACGAAGCAGAATACGAAGCCCTTCTAACCGGTTTGCGGAATGCACATCTTCTGGGTGCTCGGCGTCTGCTTGTATTTTGCGATTCAAAATTGGTGATCAATCAGCTAAAAGGGGAGTACGCGGCAAGAAATGACCGTATGGCGGCTTACATGAAAATGGCTAACTCCCTGCTGGCAAAATTTGACCATCATGAATTGAATCAAATAACGCATGATCAGAACACACACGCAGATGCCCTAGCTTGCCTAGCATCCGCCATTAACTCAGAGATTAAATGGACCATCGAGATCGGTTTCATCCCCGAGCCAAGCATTGGTCCTTCAGAGGAAATCCAGGTCAATGTCATAGAATCTGGACCAAGTTAGATGGATCTCATTGCTGCATTCCTGTCTTCCGACAGCTCCCAGAGGAAGAAGAGCACAAGCTGCGAAACAAAGCCCTGCGTTACTACTTGGATCCGCAAGGAAAGCTTTATAAAAAATCCCTTTCTGGTCCATACCTAGAATGTGTGCATCCGGACAAAGTCGAAGAGTTTCTGACTGAAATACATGAAGGCAGTTGTGGCGCACATTCTGGCGGACGCCCTTTGGCCCATCGAGCTATAACACAGGGGTATTATTGGCCGATAATGAGATCTGATGCCGAATGCTATGTGAAAAAATGTGAACAGTGCCAGAAGTTCTCCCCGTTAACCCATCTGCCTGCTGAAGAGTTAAGCTCTATCACCAGTCCCTGGCTGTTCGCCCAGTGGGGACTTGATATCGTAGGACCATTGCCGAGGGCCCCAGGGAACAAGCGATACTTGATCATCGCGATAGATTACTTCACAAAATGGGTCGAAACGGAGGCATTAAAGCACATTCGAGAGATGCTGATGTTAAGCGCTTTGTATGGAGAAATATCATAACACGATTCGGCATTCCAAGAGCTCTTATCTCAAACAACGGCACCCAGTTTGATTGTGGCATCTACCAAGAGCTGTGCAGCAAGTATGGTATGCGGCCTTACTTTTCCACGCCGGCTTACCCCCAAAGCAATGGTCAAGCCGAAGCCTTGACCAAATCTATCTTGGACGGCATCAAGAAGAGGCTGGAGAAAGCTAAAGGCAAATGGGTCGAAGAATTGCCGAGTGTATTGTGGGCTCATCGAACTACGCTGAGGCAATCTATTGGAGAAACGCCGTTTGCTTTATGCTTTGGAACCTAGGCGATCATATCCCTGGAGATCGGCCACCCAACCCTGAAATCACAAGTTTTTGATATGGGCCGAAACGACATGATGTTGGCTTTGGATTTGATTCTGATCGAAGAACGAAGAGACCGTACCCTTGTGTCCATGGCACGATACCAGCAACAGCTTGCTAAGTCGTACAATCAACGCGTTCAGCTGCACCGCTACACACCAGGAGAATTGGTTCTAAAGAAAGTATTTACAGCTACCAGGAAGCTGGCTGATGGAAAATTGGGTCCTAACTGGGACGGCCCCTATCAGGTCGATTCGATCGCAGGAGTAGGGGCATATCGGCTCAAAGACATGTCCGGAAGGAGTCTGCCACGGCCTTGGAATTCAACGCACTTGCGTAAATTCTATCATTGAACCCGACTTGTAGGGAATGATATTAGTTTTGAATGGTTCACCATGTACACTCTCCATTTTTGTAATGCAAAGATCCCTGTTTACTTACTGCGAAATCAGTTCAAAAGTATTCCGATAAAGCCTCCAGATTCGGAGCGCCCTTCGTGAATATCACGATTGGCCAAACTAAGTCTCCAAATTCGGAGCCCCATCGGCGCATGACGCCTTTGGGCTGATAAAGCCTCCGGATTCGGAGTGCCCTTCGTGGATATCATGATTGGCCAAACTAAGTCTCCGAATTCGAAGCCCCATCGGCGCATGACGCCTTTGGGCCGATAAAGCCTCCAGATTCGGAGCGCCCTTCATGGATATCACGATTGGCCATGACGCATTTGGGCCGATAAAGCCTTTGGATTCGGAGCGCCCTTCGTGGATATCACGATTGGCCAAACTAAATCTCCGAATTCGGAGCCCCATCGGCACATGACGCCTTTAGGCCAATAAAGCCTCCAGATTCGGAGCGCCCTTCGTGAATATCACGATTGGCCATGACGCCTTTGGGCCGATAAAGCCTCCGGATTCGGAGAGCCCTTCATGGATATCATGATTGGCCAAACTAAGTCTCCGAATTCGGAGCTCCATCGGCGCATGACGCCTTTGGGCCGATAAAGCCTCCGGATTCAGAGCGCCCTTCGTGGATATCACGATTGGCCAGCCTCCGGATTCGGAGCCCCATCGGCGCAAGACCTTTGGGCCGATAAAGCCTCCGGATTCGGAGCGCCCTTCATGGATATCACGATTGGCTAGTCTCCGGATTTGGAGCGCCCTTCATGGATGTCATGATTGGCTAGTCTCCGGATTCGGAGCCCCATCGACGTAAGACCTTTGGGCCGATTAAGTCTCCGGATTCGGAGCGCCCTTTGTGGATATCACGATTAGTGCGTGACACCATATAAACATGAAATGGGGGAAGCCCTATAAACGAAGGCTGAGACATCAAACATTCAAAATAAAATAAAACATGACATATAAACGCAGGCTGAAACATGTGAACGTTCAAAATAAATGTGTCCTTAGATCAGTCGATTGAAATGGAGTATAATAATACAATCAGAAAGTATGTCAACACTTAAAAACACTTGAAATAGAAAATGTACTATTATTCAATTATCTAAAAATTACATAAATTTTGCATTACAATGCCCACAATGTCTACTTTTATACGGCGTCTCCCTCATTGTCACTCTTTTTGAGTTCAAAGGCGGAAAAGGGAAAGTAATCACGTTGGTACAGCGGCAACGCCGAATCAACACCCTCTGCTCGAAGAGCCTCCGCGGCTTGAAGTGCCTTGATCCAACCGTGCCTAAAGCCCCGGTTCTCGCATCGGTAGACCTCCTCTGCAAGTTTCTCTTTGGTTTTGTCGATCCCAACCTTCGGCCCACATGGAAGCCTTGTTCATAACCCATGGTCCTCGCATTTTCTACAGCAAACATGCTTGCGGTATCTCGGTCGGCAATGGCGTAACTTAATAGCCGTTAGGTCACTCTCTCCTCCATGACCGAGTTAGATTGACCCGCCGCACGCGGCTCGGTGGCTTGAGCCTTCCTAAGCTCCCTAAGCTCACGCTCGGCCTTCTCCGCACGAGCCTGCAAACTGCGAATTTGTTCATCCTTCTTCTCTATTTCTCGTCGCGCGGCGCGCAGACGTATGCCGACTTCATAAGCGATGTACAGCCCCTTCACTGCCCCATAGATGCCTTCTCGAAACACTTCAAAATCTTGTCATCCAACCATCGACTGCTGGACTTCCGATGGAAAGATCTGTCGAGCGAACTCGACTGCTACACCTGGATCGTTAACGATGGAATCCGCCTCTGTTATTGGTTTATTCCCCACGAAAACTACAAAACTCAATAGTCGTGGCATCGCGTCGGGCTTGTTTATCGGTTGCGGTCAGGGGGAGCTTCCCCGTTGCTGTTTTTCTTTTCGGGGTGATCTGCTTCGACGACTTGGGGGCTGACGTTTTTCCCGTTCCTTGGACATCCTTCCTCTCGTGCGTGTAGGCTCGCTGCTGTGATTCATTGCAGTGTCTAGCTCAGCCAATGTTCATCATTCTCCTCTGCTGTTGAAGAACAGTCCGTTTGACATTCGCACTTATCTCAAGCTAGTTTAAATCGAGTCTGAATAAGAATAAGTGGAACCACTGGCGCGAACTCACCCCATTTATTCTTAATGTATGTAGCGCCCCCGAGGCGACGTCATTAATGCTAAACGCCAAAAGCCAGATGCCGATCGGATCATTCCATGAACTAGTCTGTGGGAGCCGAATGAATAGAAGAGTTGTAAGGGATGTATCCCAGAAGTTAGAGACTGTTCGGCTCCGTACTAATCAACTAAGATACCGAATACATTGAGATCGCCGAATAGACGGGGAGATGTATGTTGGAATAAACAAATGGATAATAAGTAAAAAGTGGGCTCTGGACCCGAGGTCCAAAGAATGAGTATAAATACAAGAGCTTCAGATTTAGAAAGGTATGTAAGAATCACTTCACTAAACTTAGTAAACAAGCTTTCTTGAGTATAAGAACTGACTAGCCCGTCAGAGTGCTAACCCCGGCACCCCGACCGGAGTGTTTGTCCTTGCAGGTGACTAGCTGAGGATCAAGAGCGTCTCCCAGGATCTGAAGAGTATTTCCAAAACCACTTCCCCACAATTGGCGCCGTCTGTGGGAATACTCAAGTACATCCATGGAAGGCGTTGACTCAAGATTCTCCAATAGCCACCGACGCGGTCACACAAAGAGTCGACCTCACTCCGGCAAATATGCTCGAGAAGGAAATCATCGCTACATGACGTGCCTTGAATGTCGATTCACAAACGACTTCAGCACAGGAGACGATGCTAGCCATCATGGAACGAGCCAAAAAGACCAAACACAGTTTAGACAACACCATCGCTAAGAACGAGCGCCTTGGCCCCGATCTGACCTTGGAAATAGCAAAGTCCAAACAAACAGTGCGCCAGGTTTCTAAGCGACCCCCAAGGGCAGGCGATCTACGGTCTCGGGCCTGACAGCAAAACACCGACGCTCGTTGTGCTTCAGGCGATTACTTCGAGGAGTTGACAAAAGACGAACATCTCCAGCGAAGTGTTCCGCGTGATAACATCCATATGATATACAGCCTGCCGAAAGCCCCGGCCGTACATGCAATCCAGTCCCTCCCAGGCCCTCAGCAGCAACTCACGCCAGCAAAGCGACCCCGAGAATCGCCAAGCATCACCTTCGACGACTCTGATTTGATCGGTGTAACACTCCCTCACATCGATCCATTGGTTGTCGCGCTACGCGTAAACCGGTTCACCGTCGAACGCGTTCTTATAGACCAGGGCAGTACTTCGGAGGTCATGTATTATAAAACCTTCATCAAACTCGGGTTCACCGAATCGGACCTGACTCCGGCCCCTTATCCACTATTTGGCTTCAATGCCAACCCCGAATACCCACTGGGAAAGATCAACCTACCCGTTCGAGCGGGTTCCAGAACGGTGGATGTAGAATTACTAGTCGTCCGGCTGCCATCGCCGTACAATCTCATCATGGGGCGATCGTGGTTGCATACCTTGCAGGCCGTCCCAAGCACCTACCATCAATTGTTACGTTTCCCAACAGAACACGGCATTGAGCAGATCCGCGGCTCCCAAAAATCGGCACAAGCATGTTACCTCCTGGCCGCCAAAATGCCAAAGGAATTGCATGTAAACTCCATTGAGGTACCCAATCGGGAAATCCTGGATGACGTCGGGCGGCAGCCAAGCGAAAAGGTCACAGAAGGTTTAGACCGAGTTGACATCGATGGAAGCCGGAAAAGTTCTTCATGATCGACACCTCTTTAAACCAAGTCGATAGACAGCAGCTGATCTCCTTTCTACTCGCCAACCTCGACGTCTTTGCGTGGACTCCGTACGAGATGCTGGGTATAGACCCATCAGTTTCACAGCACTACCAGAACGTCGACCCCACATGCAAGCCCATCATTCAGAAAGGCCGTCGGTCTACCACAGGGCACACTGCTGCCGTCATAGAAGAAGTCGACAAACTGCTTGACGCCGGGGCAATTAGAGAAGTCACCTACCCCACGTGGCTCTCCAACACAGTGGTGGTGAAGAAGAAAAATGGAACTTGGCGAGTGTGCGTCGACTTCACGGATCTGAACAAAGCTTACCCCAAGGACTGCTTTCCCTTACCTAGAATCGACCAACTCGTCGACGCAACGGCGCGCCACCAACGCATGAGTTTCCTCGATGCTTACAGAGGCTACCATCAGATCGCCATGCATCCAGATGACCAGGACAAAACTGCATTCCTCACCCCAAGAGGAACCTACTGCTACAAAGTTATGCCTTTTGGGCTGAAGAATGCAGGGGCAACTTACAAAAGACTGGTCACCGTTATGTTCAAAGAACAACTCGGCCACACTATGGAAGTCTACATCGACGATGTGATGACCCAGAATTTCTCCTTCCGCTCGAGTGGGTCTCCAGGATGAGTTGTATTTCTGAGGCATGTGGACTCATTTTTGACATCCTATTAGTGTATTTGGAGCATCTTTATTTTAATTGGGATTCTAGTTGAGGTGGTAATATGTTGGTAAAGTATGATTGAACCAAAGAATTTAATTCGGATAGTTATTTTACGAATAGCTTCCACTCTTTTTCCCTTTTCTTTTTCCACACTTTGAATTTGGATGTGAGGTTAGAACCATTGGAAAGCTTATTTCCGGGGCTTCAATTTGGACACAAGAATGACCTAAAACGGAGTCCGGATGGGAGAGTTACACCTATTTGAAGTTTTGGAATCTAAGTCTCCGAATTCGAAGCCCCATCGGCGCATGACGCCTTTGGGCCGATAAAGCCTCCAGATTCGGAGCGCCCTTCATGGATATCACGATTGGCCATGACGCATTTGGGCCGATAAAGCCTTTGGATTCGGAGCGCCCTTCGTGGATATCACGATTGGCCAAACTAAATCTCCGAATTCGGAGCCCCATCGGCACATGACGCCTTTAGGCCAATAAAGCCTCCAGATTCGGAGCGCCCTTCGTGAATATCACGATTGGCCATGACGCCTTTGGGCCGATAAAGCCTCCGGATTCGGAGAGCCCTTCATGGATATCATGATTGGCCAAACTAAGTCTCCGAATTCGGAGCTCCATCGGCGCATGACGCCTTTGGGCCGATAAAGCCTCCGGATTCAGAGCGCCCTTCGTGGATATCACGATTGGCCAGCCTCCGGATTCGGAGCCCCATCGGCGCAAGACCTTTGGGCCGATAAAGCCTCCGGATTCGGAGCGCCCTTCATGGATATCACGATTGGCTAGTCTCCGGATTTGGAGCGCCCTTCATGGATGTCATGATTGGCTAGTCTCCGGATTCGGAGCCCCATCGACGTAAGACCTTTGGGCCGATTAAGTCTCCGGATTCGGAGCGCCCTTTGTGGATATCACGATTAGTGCGTGACACCATATAAACATGAAATGGGGGAAGCCCTATAAACGAAGGCTGAGACATCAAACATTCAAAATAAAATAAAACATGACATATAAACGCAGGCTGAAACATGTGAACGTTCAAAATAAATGTGTCCTTAGATCAGTCGATTGAAATGGAGTATAATAATACAATCAGAAAGTATGTCAACACTTAAAAACACTTGAAATAGAAAATGTACTATTATTCAATTATCTAAAAATTACATAAATTTTGCATTACAATGCCCACAATGTCTACTTTTATACGGCGTCTCCCTCATTGTCACTCTTTTTGAGTTCAAAGGCGGAAAAGGGAAAGTAATCACGTTGGTACAGCGGCAACGCCGAATCAACACCCTCTGCTCGAAGAGCCTCCGCGGCTTGAAGTGCCTTGATCCAACCGTGCCTAAAGCCCCGGTTCTCGCATCGGTAGACCTCCTCTGCAAGTTTCTCTTTGGTTTTGTCGATCCCAACCTTCGGCCCACATGGAAGCCTTGTTCATAACCCATGGTCCTCGCATTTTCTACAGCAAACATGCTTGCGGTATCTCGGTCGGCAATGGCGTAACTTAATAGCCGTTAGGTCACTCTCTCCTCCATGACCGAGTTAGATTGACCCGCCGCACGCGGCTCGGTGGCTTGAGCCTTCCTAAGCTCCCTAAGCTCACGCTCGGCCTTCTCCGCACGAGCCTGCAAACTGCGAATTTGTTCATCCTTCTTCTCTATTTCTCGTCGCGCGGCGCGCAGACGTATGCCGACTTCATAAGCGATGTACAGCCCCTTCACTGCCCCATAGATGCCTTCTCGAAACACTTCAAAATCTTGTCATCCAACCATCGACTGCTGGACTTCCGATGGAAAGATCTGTCGAGCGAACTCGACTGCTACACCTGGATCGTTAACGATGGAATCCGCCTCTGTTATTGGTTTATTCCCCACGAAAACTACAAAACTCAATAGTCGTGGCATCGCGTCGGGCTTGTTTATCGGTTGCGGTCAGGGGGAGCTTCCCCGTTGCTGTTTTTCTTTTCGGGGTGATCTGCTTCGACGACTTGGGGGCTGACGTTTTTCCCGTTCCTTGGACATCCTTCCTCTCGTGCGTGTAGGCTCGCTGCTGTGATTCATTGCAGTGTCTAGCTCAGCCAATGTTCATCATTCTCCTCTGCTGTTGAAGAACAGTCCGTTTGACATTCGCACTTATCTCAAGCTAGTTTAAATCGAGTCTGAATAAGAATAAGTGGAACCACTGGCGCGAACTCACCCCATTTATTCTTAATGTATGTAGCGCCCCCGAGGCGACGTCATTAATGCTAAACGCCAAAAGCCAGATGCCGATCGGATCATTCCATGAACTAGTCTGTGGGAGCCGAATGAATAGAAGAGTTGTAAGGGATGTATCCCAGAAGGGATGGCCGCTGCACTCAATAGATTCATCAGTCGGTCAACAGACCGCTGCAGACAATTCTTCTAGACGCTACGTCAAGGCAAAGCTTTTGAATGGTCCGTCGAGTGCGAAGCAGCTTTCACACCGGCTCAAGACTTACCTCCGGTCAGTGCCTCTCTTGACAACACCAGCTGCCGATGACCCCCTCATTCTGTATCTGGCAGTCTCCGATAGGGCCGTCAGTGCCGTACTATTAAAAGAAGAGGAAGGGCAGCAACGGCCAGTGTATTATGTGAGCAAGGCAATGGTCGATGCCGAGACACGTTATCTCCGCTGGAAAAACTCATCCTAGCCTTGGTCATGGCAGCAAGAAAACTGATGCATTACTTCCAGGGGCATAGCTTGGGGTGATAACAGATTATCCCCTCCAATCAGTACTACGGAGTGCAGAAGCATCAGGACGTGTTTCAAAATGGGCTCTTGAACTCGGCCAATATGACATTCAGTTTTTACCCAAAACCGCAATCAGGGACAGGTGCTGGCCGACTTTGTTGCCGAATTCACAGGCGGGCTTTCCGACCTTAAACCTGTCGACATTCTTCCAAGGCTGAAGTTCGATCAAAGCCGAACTGGAGAATTTATGTCGGGGATATTTGGCAGCTATACTGTGATGGATCGTCTAACCAACGGGGCTGCAGCCCGGCGTAGTAATCATGTCTCCCGACGGCGCAGTAATAGAGCAGGCCGTCAAGCTTGGCTTCGAAGCATCAAATAACGAGGCCGAGTATGAAGCCCTTTAAGCCGGTCTACGAAATGCACATATTCTCGGTGCTCGGCGTTTGCTAGTGTTTTGTGACTCAAAATTGGTCATCAACCAGCTAAAGGGGGAGTACGCTGCAAAAAACGACCGTATGGCGGCCTATATGAAAATGGCCACTCTTTGCTAACGAAGTTTGACCATCACGAACTAAACCAAATAACACGTGATCAGAACACACAAAACGCAGATGCCCTGGCATGCCTAGCCTCCGCCATCAATTCTGAGCTCAAACGGACCATTGAAGTAGGTTTCATCCCGGAGCCGAGTATGGCCCTTCGGAGGAAAACCCACGTCAACGTTATAGAATTCGCATCAAGCTGGATGGACCCCATTGCCGGATTCCTCTAGTATCTGGATCTATTTGGAATGCGTACACCCGGATAAAGTGGAGGAGCTTCTAACTGAGATACATGAGGACAGTTGTGGTGCCCACTCTGGCGGACGCTCCCTGGCCCATCGAGCTATAACACAGGGGTATTATTGGCCGACATGAGAGCCGACGCAGAAAACTATGTTAAAAGATGTGAACAATGCCAAAACTTCTCCCCACTAACCCATTTGCCCGCCGAAGGGTTGAACTCTATCACCAGTCCCTGGCCGTTTGCTCAATGGGGGCTTGATATCGTAGGATCGTTGCCAAGGGCCCCAGGAAACAAGCGATTCTTAATCATAGCAACAGATTACTTTACAAAATGGGTCGAAACGGAGGCTCTAACACATATACGAGATGCCGACATAAAGCGATTTGTATGGAGAAATATCATTACGCGATTCGGCATTCCAAGAGCTCTCATCTCAGACAATGCACCCAGTTCGATTGTGGCATATACCGAGAACTGTGCAGCAAATACGGTATCGTGCCTTACTTCTCTACGCCCACGTACCCCCAGAGTACGGTCAAGCCGAAGCCTCTAACAAAACCATCTTGGACGGCATCAAAAAGACTGGAAAGAGCTAAAGGCAAATGGGTCAAAGAATTGCCGAGTGTATTGTGGGCGCATCGCACAACGCCGAGGAGGTCCACCGGAGAAACGCCGTTCGCTCTATGCTTCGGAACCCAAGCAATCTTACCCCTGGAAATCGCCTCCCGACTTTGAAATCGCAAGCCTTTGATACGGGCCGAAATGACATGATGCTCGCCCTAGACCTGGATCTAATCGAGGAACGAAGAGACCGCGCCCTAGCCTCCATGGCACGGTATCAGCAGCAGCTCGCTAAGTCGTACAATCAACGAGTTCAGTTGCGCCGTTACACTCCAGGAGAGCTGGTCCTGAAGAAGTACTTCCGCGACCGAGACCGGCCGACGGAAAGCTGGGTCCGAACTGGGACGGCCCCTATCAAGTAGACTCCATTGCAGGAACAGGGGCATATCGGCTCTCGGACATGTCAGGAAAAAACCTGCCACGGCCTTGGAATGCAACGCATCTACGAAAATTTTACCAATGACCCGATTTGTGGGCTTGGTACTTGTACATACTCTGCTGTAATGCAAAAGTTTCTCGTTTTTATGCCTCAGCTCATACGCTTCTTGATGGCCGAATAAGTCTCCGGATTCGGAGCGCCCTTCGTGAATACCACGATTGGCTGAACAAGTCTTCGGATTCGGAGCCCCTTTGGGTGCATAACATCTAAGGGCCGAATAAGTCTCCGGATTCGGAGCGCCCTTCGTGGATACCATGATTGGCCAAACAAGTCTCCGGATTCGGAGCACCCTTCGTGGATACCACGATTGGCCAAACAAGTCTCCGGATTCGGAGCCCCTTTGGGTGCATGACATCTAAGGGCCGAATAAGTCTCCGGATTCGAAGCGCCCTTCGTGGATACCACGATTGGCCAAACAAGTCTCCGGATTCGGAGCCCCTTTGGGTGCATAACATTTAAGGGCCAAATAAGTCTCCGGATTCGGAGCGCCCTTCGTGGATACCACGATTGGCCAAACAAGCCTCCGGATTCAGAGCGCCCTTCGTGGATACCACGATTGGCCAAACAAGTCTCCGGATTCGGAGCCCCTTTGGGTGCATGACATCTAAGGGCCGAATAAGTCTCCGGATTCGGAGCGCCCTTCGTGGATACCACGATTGGCCGAATAAGTCTCCGGATTCGGAGCCCCTTTGGGTGCATGACATCTAAGGGCCGAATAAGTCTCCGGATTCGGAGCGCCCTTCGTGGATACCACGATTGGCCGAATAAGTCTCCGGATTCGGAGTGCCCTTCGTGGATACCACGATTGGCCAAACAAGTCTCCGGATTCGGAGCCCCTTTGGGTGCATGACCTCTAAGGGCCGAATAAGTCTCCGGATTTGGAGCGCCCTTCGTGGATTCCACGATTGGCCAAATAAGTCTCCGGATTCGGAGCACCCTTCGTGGGATCACGATTTAACTGACCAACTACATGGTTCCTAATTGGAGCCGATCGATGCATGTTCGAACGTTTACATCACGCAATACAAAAGCTGACAATAAATTGAGATAAGGCATTTAATTACGCGCAAAACATTTCAAAAGTTGCTAATAAAGAAATTCTATTTATTCAAAAGCCGCCAAATATTTCAAGCATTTGATAAAGTAATTCTATTTATTCAACATTATGGCCCACTAAGTCGGCGTCTTCGTCGTCGCTTTTCTCAATTTCGAACTCGGGATACGGAAGGTAATGCCGATGATATAGGGGCGAAGTCGAATTTATGCCCACGGACCCAAGAGCTTCCACAGTTTGAAGGGCCTTGATCCAGCCATGCTTGAAACCGCGATTTTCGCATCGGCAGACTTCCTCGGCTAGGTCTGTTTTGGTCTTCTTGATCCCGACCTTCAAGCCGTCCTGATATCCGCTCTCATAACCCGAGGCCTCTCAGTTCGCCCTCTCCCCCATGCTTTTTGCTTGGCTGTCCACCACCGACTCGGCCGCTCGAACACTCTTCAGCTCCCAAAGCTCACTCTCAGCCTTTTTCGCGCCAGCCTCCAAACTACGATTCCTTTCGTTGTTTTTCTCACTCTCACGTCGGGCTTTCGCGCAGACGCATCCCGACTTCATAAGCGCCATACAGTCCCTTGACAGCCCCATGTATGCCATCCGAAATACTTCGAAATCTCGACGTCCGACCATCGACTGCTGGACCTCCGGTGGAAAATCTGCCGAGCGAACTTGACTGCCACCTTTGGGTCTTTAATTATAGAATCCGCCTCCGTCATTGGTCTATTCTTCACGAGAACGCAAAACTCAACGTCGTGGCGCCGCGTCAGGCTCAACGAAGGTTGTGGGCGCGGGGAATCTCCCCATTGTCCGTCCTTTCGGGGTGATCTGCTTCGACGACTAGGGGGCCGCTTTTTCCCGATCCATGGATGCTCTTCTTCCCGTGTGAATAGGCTCGCTTCTACGATTCATTTTGACCTCTAAACCCAGCCAATGTTGGCCCTGCCAGGTTTGGATCAAGCCTGAACAAGAAATTAGTCAAGTTGTTGGCATGAACTCGCCCATTTATTCTGGGGTACATGCAGCTCCCCCAAGAAAACGTCAGAAAGACTGAGCGCCAAATGTCGTATGCCCCTCAGCCAGCCCTCGCTTCAGAGCCATCGGCTCGTTTGGTTCCTCAGGCTCGCGCCCTGGCTAAGGCAAGGGCAGATTCATTAATCTATTCGGCTATATTTCAAGCGCTATCACCGGTATCGCTAGGGCAAGGGCTAGATTCATTAACCTAGCCGGCTATATTTTCAAACGAAAACGCCGAGTAATTTACGCCTCAGCCAGCCCACGATTCAGAGCCATCGGCTCGTTCGGTTCCTCAGGCTCGCGCCCTGGCTAAGGCAAGGGCAGATTCATTAATCTAGTCGGCTATATTTCAAGCGCTATCGCCGGTTAACCTAAGATCGCCGGTTAACCTAAGGCAAGGGCGGATTCATTGATCTAGCCGGATATATTTTCAAATGATAACGCCGAGTAATTTATGCCTCAGCCAGCCCTCGATTCAGAGCCATCGGCTCATTCGGTTCCTCGCTGGCGCCCTGGCTAAGGCAAGGGCAGATTCATTAATCTAGCCGGCTATCTTTTCAAGAGATCACCGAGTAACTTATGCCTTAGCCAACCCACGATTCAAAGCCATCGGCTCATTCGGCTTCGCGAGCCCGCGCCCTGGCTAGGCAAGGGTAGATTCCTTAGTCCGATTGTCCGAGCTCAAAATTAAGTAATATCATTCTTCATCAGCAAAATTGAGCACAACTCATGACATTTTATATATGCAAAATAAATAAGCTATAAGCCCGCATAAAAATGTCTAACAAAACAATTGTAACAATACATCTGTGAAATCCTAATACATTTGTGAAATCCTAACGGTCAATTGCCCAGCTCAGCCTTCGGAATCAGTCTCCAACGGCTCGACATCCACTTGCTCATACAGCACTAGCATAGTCAGTGAAACTCCAGCTGCAGCAAGGGCTTTGTGCCAGCCATGCTTGAACCCCCTGTTTTCAAACTGCGGGACCTGGTCCACATATTCGGCGAGCCCAGCATCTTTCCTGGCTTCGAATACTTTGGAAGCAGCCGCCTTCATGTCAGCCAACTCAGCCTCCAGGCTGGCAACCGCCTTCTGGGACAATCTCAGCGCCGCTTCGCTCGCGTCCGCCTTCTTCTCGGCGTCCGCTCGGATTGATCTGAAATGCGAGCCTTTTCTACCTCGGCCTCGGCCCGAGAAGCTTCCTTGTTCGCTCTCAAAACTGCATCCTCGGCCCTCTTCCTCTGACCCTCTACTTGCTTTCGTAAGCGGTCAATCTGTTTGACGGCGTCGAGATGCCGACGTCCCATGTCGGCTATCCTTCCGACGGTCTGCAAAGGAAGAACCCAAAAACATAACCTCAACAGTACTTGGATAAAGTGAAGAAAAGTCAAAATACGTACCAGAAGTGCCGATTGCGCGGCTAGTGCTGTCGCATTCAGATCTGGTTCCACCCGGAAAGCCTCCATATCAGACGGCAACGACACGGACGTAGCCACACCGAATGCGACTTCTGGATCTTTAAGCGCTGAAGCGTTAGAGGGAACCGGCATGTCCTTTACCATTGGACGAATGACGAAAGGACCAACCTCATTAGATCCCTCCAATCGAGGACGCTTACCACCTTGTTCGTCTGAACCGGCCTTAAGGTCAGCAGAGCGTTTCTCTGCCTTTTCCTCAACTTTTTGGCCGACTTCCCCGACCAACGGAGATTCGGCATTCTGACCTTTTTCCGTCTCCTCTACAACCCCAAGGACTCTGATTCGGCAACAGGGAGGGGAGTCGAGATTCGGTGGCGGGCGTATTTCAGACGAAAGGCCCTCCGCTCTTCGCCGTGTGCTAACCTCTCCGCATTCGCCTTTTGGCAAGCTTTGTCAGACTCAATCCGGCCATATCCGCGGAGTCTATGACGGGAAGATCCTCTAAGCATTGAAAAACGTCGGCAAAGGAAGATTCCCTAGTCCCGATGTAAATGGAGGATCGGCGGAATCCAATACCTCCTCAGACTCGGTCTCGAATTGATCTGATTCGGCGATATCAGCTACCTCATTTCGCTCCGAATCGGACCCTTCAAAGCCTACCTCCCTCAAGTTTTTGAAGTCAGACAGAATAAGAGCAATAAGGGAATCTTTACCCTTCGGAATCGGTATGTTTTCCGCCGTCGAGAAGGTTGTGTATGTCGGCTCGTAACAAAGCAGAATGTGAGCCGCCCTCCCCTGTTTCTGAAGACTTCGACGGCCGAAATACCTGAGAGCAACCCTAATATCTGAAAGAACGGCGTCATGGGTTGAAGATAGTACCTTTTTCAAACCCCTCCCTGCACGAGACGAAGCCGTAAGATTTCAATGGAATAGGTTTTACAATAAAAATGAACACATGACAAAAATAAGGAGATACTCGGCGACCTGGCTCGCCCCTCCGTCTAGGAATAGGGTCAACACGATCCTCCTCTTCTCCAAATTCCCAGTTACCCTGGACAACGACCATAACATCATCAACTCGTTTCCCAGAGCTGGAAAGCATGGTGATTAGCTGATGGTCAGTGTCCTTAGCTCTAAGGAAATAACGCCCTTGCCGACCGGAGGACTTAGCCAAGGCATAGCAGTGCCGGATAGCCGGAATGCCAAGGTTAATTCCAAGGCGACGATTCAACGCTAAATCCCCATTATAATTCTAAAGAAATTCACGTTAGGTTGAGAAGGGATTAAATCCCAATGGCGAAGCACAACCCTTAGAAATAGGTGTAGAGGGAAGCGGACTCCACCCTCTGCGATTGACAAGAGAGGAAAGACGATTGTAGTTTCGTCCTCCTCTCCATGTCAAGGGTGCCGTCTGCCAAAAGTGACAGACGGACGTCATCAGGAATAGAGAAACGGCGTCTAAAACCAGCAATTCGATCTGATGAGAGGAGGTCTTTCAAATGTTTCGCCATACCCTACAGTTGACACAGATATGCCAAAGAATAAAATGGGAATAGTTCTCGAAGCAAAGAAGTGGAAAACTTACAGAGGGTGAAGAAGATTAGGAGGAGACAAAATTGCAAGAACGATCCAAAAGGCAACCCAGCGACCAGTATCATGGAATGCGAATCCAAAGGGACGCCAATCTTTAAAATCACAATGAATAGGTATGTACGAAGAGGCGGGAAGTCAATACGACAACCAAAAGGGGGTGTACTTAGACGTATGCTTTGTGGGCCCAATCACCAAAATTTTGGTTGGGTATTCAAAATTCGGAACCAAGCACTCCAGCCAACAGACGTTGGAGAATGCTTGGGGGGCAATTGTGGGAGCCGAATGAATAGAAGAGTTGTAAGGGATGTATCCCAGAAGTTAGAGACTATTCGGCTCCGTACTAATCAACTAAGATACCGAATACATTGAGATCGCCGAATAGACGGGAGATGTATGTTGGAATAAACAAAAGGATAATAAGTAAAAAGTGGGCTCTGGACCCGAGGTCCAAAGAATGAGTATAAATACAAGAGCTTCAGATTTAGAAAGGTATGTAAGAATCACTTCACTAAACTTAGTAAACAAGCTTTCTTGAGTATAAGAACTGACTTGCCCGTCGGAGTGCTAACCCCGGCACCCCCGACCGGAGTGTTTGTCCTTGCAGGTGACTAGCTGAGGATCAAGAGCGTCTCCCAGGATCTGAAGAGTATTTCCAAAACCACTTCCCCACATAGTCCTATTCGGCTTCTGAAGCTCATGCACTGGCTGGGGTAAGGGCAGATTTATTAATCTGATCGGCCAAGTATCTAAACCCAATGCCGATCGATTTATGCCGCAGTCATTCCATGAACCAGTGCTATTCGGCTTCTAAAGCTCATGCACTGGCTGGGGCAAAGGCAGATTTATTAATCCGATCGGCCAAATACCTAAACCCAATGCCGATCAATTTATGCCGCAGCCATTCCATGAACTAGTCCTACTCGGCTTCTGAAACTCATGCACTGGCTGGGGCACTGGCTGGGGCAAAGGCAAATTTATTAATTTGATCGGCCAAATACCTAAACCCAATGCCGATCGATTTATGCCGCAGTCATTCCATGAACTAGTCCTATTCAGCTTCTGAAGCTCATGCACTGGCCGGGGCAAGGGCAGATTTATTAATCTGATCAGCCAAGTACCTAAACCCAATGCCAATCGATTTATGCCGCAGCCATTCCATGAAAGCAATACCATTCATCAATAACAAAATTTAGCCATTTTACAATTGAAAGCAATACCATTCATCAATAACAAAATTTAGCACAAATAATAGCAAAGTAAAGAGGAAATTTTCATTAGTAAATTGGGCACAAATTGTACGAAAACTACTAAACAAAAAGCTACAAGATCGCATGAAAATGCCTAGCAAAAAACTATGACTGTAGCAATACATGAAAACTACTAAACGAAAAGCTATAAAAATACATTCAAAATCCTAAAACAAAAACAAGTGTCGCCCAAATTAGTCCTTGGAGTCAGACTCCAGCGGCTCAACATCCACTTGCTCGTATAGAATCGGCATAGCCAATATCACATCAGCAGCAGCAAGGGTTTTGAGCCAGCCGTGTTTGAATCCCCAATTTTCAAATTTGGGGACTTCTTCCACATAGTCGGCGAAAGCAGCACTTTTCCAGGCCTCGAATGCCTTGGAAACATCCGAGTCGACTGCTTCCTTCGCCTTCTTTATTTCTTCCAACTCAGCCTCCAGTTTGGAGATCGCCTCTTGGGCCAACTTGAGCGCATCTTCGCTGGCGTCCGCCCTCTTCTCGACGGCCGATCTCAGTTGATCCGCATTATGCTCCCTCTCCATCTCGGCCTCGGCCCTGGCGCTTTCCATTTTTGCCCTCACCGCCTCGAAGTCAGCCCTACTCCTTTGGCCCTCTACTTCTGTTTGTAAACGACCAAGTCATTCGACGGCATTGTGCTGGCGACGACCTATCTCGGCTATTCTCCCGACCGTCTGCGAAACAGGAAATTAAAACCAAAACAATATTTGCATAAAAGGAAAAGACAAGGTCAAGGTATATACCAGGAGAGCCGATTGAGCGGCTAGTGCTATCGCCAGCAGATCTGGCTCCGCCCGGAAAACCGCCTTGTCAGCCGGCAATAAGACGGATGTTGCCATTCTGAGTGCGACGGCAGGGTCTTTAATTGCCGAAGCATCAGAGGAGATCGGCGTGTTCTTTATCTTCGGGTGAATTACAAAAGGCACAATCACATCTGATTCCTCTAAATGAGGCCGTTTGTCGGCATGGTTTTCTTCTGAGCCGGCCTTGACCTCGGCAGGACGCTTGTCTGCCCTTTGCTCAGCCTCTCGATCGGCCTGAACAACCACCTCAGACTCAGCCGATCGATTTTGGCCCGTTTCCTCAATAACGGGCATGGAGGGCTGAGATTCGGCAATAGGCATGGAGGGCTGAGATTCGGCAATAGGCAAGGAGGGCTGAGATTCGGCGGCAGGTGGCACTTCAAATCGAATGGCCTCAACTCTTCGCCGCGCAGCCAACCTTTTCGCGTTCCTCTGTTTTGCAAGTTGTGTGAGGCTTAACCCAGCCATGTCCTCTGGGAATGCGCCAGGAAGGTCCTCTAAACCGTTAAAAACGTCATCAAATAGAAGGTCCCCTCGGCCCGAAGTAGACGGAGGGTCGACTGAATTGAGGCCGGCTTGCTCGAAGGCCAATTTCAAAGCTTCGTCTACTTCTGCTTCGGACTGGTCTGATTCGGCAACCTCAGCTACTTCTGCCCGCTCCAAATCGGACCCCTCGAAACCAACTTACCGCAGGTTTTTGAAGTCGGTCAAGATAAGAGCGGTAAGAAACTCTTCACCCTTCGGAATAGGGATGTTTTCTGCCGCCGAGAAAGTCGTATATGTCGGTTTGTAGCGAAGTAGAACGCGGGCCGCCCTCCCCTGTTTCTGAAGACTCAGACGGCCAAAGTATTTGAGTGCGACTTTGATTTCTGAAAGAACGGCGTCGTCGGTTGAAGTCAGGACTTTCTTCAAATCGTTTCCTGCACAAGCAAAACCATGAGGTGTCAAAAATGAAGCTTTATAAATACAACAAAAAATAAACACAAGAAGCTATACGGCCACCTGGTTCGCCCCTCCGTCCAGGAATAAGATCAAGGTGATCCTCGCCTTCGCCGAATTCCCAATTGCCTTGAACAACAACCATAACGTCATCGACTCGCTTTCCAGAGCTAGAGAGCATAGTCACTAGTTGATGGTCGATGTCCTTAGCCCTAAGGAAATAGCGTCCATGCCGACCAGAAGACTTCGCCAAGGCGTAACAGTGTCAAATAGTAGGTATGCCGAGGTTAATCCTAAGATGACGATTTAGCTCTATAATCCCCATTACGATTCTAAAAAAATTGACATTGGGTTGAGAGGGGATTAGACCCCAATGGCGAAGGACAGCCCTAAGGAATGGATGAAGCAGGAAACAGATTCCACCCTCCGCAATCGATAAGAGAGGGAAAATGATTGTGCTTTCATCGTCCCTCTCCATATCGAGAGTGTCGTCTGTCACAAGCGACAGACGGACATCATCGGGGATAGAAAAATGGCGTCGAAAGCCAGAAATTTGATCCGCAGAGAGGAGGTCTTTCAGATGCTTTGCCATTTCGATCAGCTTATAGGAGAGTGTGCTAAACTAAGGGCAAACCAGGAAAAAGGACTCAAAGCAGAGAGAAAACAGAGAGGAAGGAGACTTACAAGAGATGGAGAAGACAATAGAGGACAAATGGAAGTTGCAGAAACGAGTCGGAAGGCAGTTCAAAAACTTTAAGTGTCAAAAATGTGCATGTTCCAGAAGAAGATAAGATTTTAAATCATAATAAATGGAGGCGTATGAAGGGGCGGGAAGTTGAAGAGAGGAAGTAGACTTAC
Organism: Camellia japonica; assembly: GCA_030407325.1. Taxonomy (NCBI): domain Eukaryota; kingdom Viridiplantae; phylum Streptophyta; class Magnoliopsida; order Ericales; family Theaceae; genus Camellia; species Camellia japonica. Next base: position 47,797,435 of record JAPPVO010000024.1, on the reverse strand, counting down.
AAGAGACGGAGAAGACAATGGAGGACGAATGGAAGTTGCAGAAATGAGTCGGAAGGCAGTTCAAAAACTTTAAGCGTCAAAAATGTGCGTGTTCGAGAAGACGACAAGATTTTAAATCATAATAAATGGAGGCGTACGAAGGGGCGGGAAGTTGAAATGAAAACCGAGAGGCGTGTGCTCTGACATCAGCATTGAAATGAGGTTAGCCGCCGAATTTCGGCTCTGACCTTTCGAAGTTCAAAACCAAACACTCCAGCTAACTGTCGTAAGTGAAGTGCTTGGGGGGCAATTGTGGGGGCTGAATATTGGGAGTCATGAAGAGGCCGAATAGTTGGACTTGGGTCGAAACATATATATTTCATTCAACCCCGTCCCGCAATTTAAATCCTACCCTATTCGGCCATATAGCCGATTGAGTAAGGGGCCAAGTGAGAAGTGGTTTGCTGCAAATGAAGCCGAATAAATAATTATACGGCAAATTGAAAGTGGGCCCAATCCCGAGGCCCAAGAAAGAGAGTAATATAAATACAGGATCATCAGTCAAAGGAAGGTATGTAAGAACTAGGATGCTTAACTTAAAATACAAGTAATCCAAAGAGAGTAGAGGCTGACTTGTCCGTCGGAGTGCTAATTCTGACACCCCCGACCGGAGTGTTCATTTCTTTTCAAGTGTCTATTTGAGGATTACGAGCGTCCCTTAGGATCTGAAGAGTATTTCCAAACCACTTCTCCACAACCACATAATATAATAATAATAAGATTTTGTTAATGTAAACTCTTTAGGTAAATATTAAGAGGCTTTAAAAGATTATACATTTTACATAAAAGTGAGTGTCTTAAAAAATATATAATTTTTCCGAACTTTTGAATATGTATCTTAAAAGCACACGTTAATAAGACCGGTGGTGCTACATGCACCAATTAATGTACATACTAATGTACCAACTAGTGTTATGTCATTATTACTAACATTACCTATTATACAAATTACAAATACCCAAAACCTCTAAAATTATATCACATTATCTATTAGTATACTAATTAATATATTAATTGATATATATAGCATTATTCACACGCTAGACCCATAATAATATGTAAGAAATAAATGCCCTAAATAGTTGTTAGGGAATGTGGATGATCTATCTCATCCTTTGTCTTATATTTGTCATGTACTATCATATCATCAATCAATAATTAAAAGAATATGAAATAAATAATGATCAAGTAAAATGGCAAATGATCCAATGTCGTTGTTGGTAATATACACTAATCAATATTATTTATGTATTGTCAAGTTCAAATCCCATATATTATAAGTATACTTGCAATATTAATTTCAACTAATCATAGAGGAAAAAATGGTAATTTCCCAATAAAGATCAACTTTCATGTAGTCTTTGTTTCTCAGCTACAATAAAACCCAAAGTGAGGAAATGTTTGCAAAATGTGGATGTCAAAGTGTAAGAGAAGTTAACTTGAGCCCACTAAATTAATTAGGCCCAATTAGAAAGTCCAAGATTGGTGGGCTTGGATTCATCGCAAGTCCAAGATTGGTGGGCCCGGATTTATCGCCATCAAACGGGCCAAATCGCTCTATACTATTAAAGGGTTCGGATCCACGAACTTAGAGACTTACTCGGGCTCGGACTCAAAAGGGTATTAGGCGAGCCTAGAGATCCGAGACACTCAGGCTTCAAACAAATTTGATTACAATCTAGAGGCCACTCTATTGGTGAGTCCCAGAACATTTGCGACTTGGAACATTCCGGGATCAACCCACCAGAATCATGAGTGAGGTTAGAGCCCGAACAAAGGGCCCGAATCCCGAGGACGAGGGATGGAGATGAATTCACTCATCAGTTAATTTAGCCTATATCCGGGTCGATGTGGCACGACCCCGAGGGATCCATGAGACTCGGAAATATTTAGCGGCGGGAGGTCCTCTAGGACTACCCCTGACCCTTTGGGATGATTGGGGATCATTGGTTAAGTGTAGCTAAGAAGAAGGGTTCGCCGAGAGGTTGATCTCCTTTTTGGGATTTTTCTCATCCTCGAAGAGGTCACCTCATCAGACAAGGTAGTTAGAGGGAATATTCTCCATGTGTCTTGCACATGGGCTTCATTCTATATCATGAGGTGTCTATAAATAGCACCCACCCATAACTTTACAAGGGATAGATTTTGAGAGACAACTCTTGAGAAAGAACTAATTTCCTTTCTCCATTATCAACCTTGAGAGTGAAAGTGGGAGATCCATATGAGAGCCTTACCATTATTCTCTCTCTAACTACTTTGCCTTCTTCATCACCCAATCTCTTATCTCTATCATCTCTTTGCTTTTATGTTCTTAGTTGTGACTATTGAAGAATCTAAGCCTCTCATCATTTCTAGAGAAATTTGAATTTTCTTCAAAGATCTTCAAAGATCTTCGAATTTTCAAACAACATTCTTGAACCCTCTCATACATTTGGCGACTCCGCTGAGGAAAGCAGATTGGTTAATGGTCTCAACGAGATTTGGAACCCATACAACTCCAGCAAGGATGGTAGGAGAAGATGAAGTTCACCAGCAAGGATCCTCTAATGGTGGTGATGATAGGACCATGGCTCTACATCAACCACTTTTGCTTGAAACCATTCAAGGACTTCAAAATACTTAGCAAGAGATTCTTACCACTCTTCAGAATCTCATTCACACCACGTTGGTGATGAGTTCTAATTTTGCACCGGCGCCAAATGGAAATCAAACTGGAGGTGGAATTATCCCTGCCGGGGTACAAAATCAAACCCAAGGAGAAGTAGGCAATGGTCAACCTGTGGCTCATGGCAACACAGCAGCAGTAGCAACACATGCTCAGACTACAGTAGGCAGCAACAGTTTGCCCATGCCCAGGCTCCATGGTGGGCCAAGACAAGATCCAATGGTGACTCGGGGAGGTTCTAGTGTAATAAATAGCGCTCCGACGACTGTTGGTGTCCAGACAAATATAAGGGACATGATGGTGCAAAATGGAGCTTTGTCCATACCTAATCTTGTTCCACCACCAGTAAATGTTACTCAAGTAACGAGCGGGCCTCCTTTGATGCTGACAACAAATTTGCAAGCCCAACCCGATATAACTGCGACATGCAGTGGACTTTATGGACCTCAATTCAATGTCCCATCACCAACTTGCTTGTCCATAGGTGTCGATGGCCAGTATCGTCAAGTGTCTTCACCAATGATGAATTCTCAACACCAAAATGGCCAAGCCACTCCTAGCTTAGTCTTCGGGTCCATAAGCCAAATTCTGGGAATGCCACCATCAAACTCTCTCCCTCAACAATTTCTCACTCTTGCCGATGTGCAAACTATGTTCAATCTCGAACGGGGCAAGAGGACTTTACCCTCTTTGTCCAACCCGGATGTCAAGCCACCATACCCTATTAAGATGCTGACCTATCCATACCCTGAGGGGTATGTGGTACCGAAGCTCATCAAATTCGATAGCAAACATGGAAATACTCGAGAACATGTTGTGCGATTCATCGAGATTCTGGGTATTCATGGTTCGAACCACGTCCTTCGATTAAGAGAGTTCTCTAAGTCCCTCACTGACCGAGCATATAGTTGGTATGTAATTTGGCTCCAAACTCTATCCGAGGTTGGGAGGAAATGGTTAACAAGTTCCACTCCAAGTTCTTTCAAGTGGCGGAAAAGGTCACTTACATTGTATAAGGAAAAACAACGAGAAAGTGAGGACATCCTTAACTACGTCAAAAGGTTTTAGGACAAGGTTGTGGATTGCTATGAAGCTGTGGAGGAGAGTTATCTAGTTCAAATCTATCTAGAGAGGGCATTGAACAGGTACAAATTGTTTCTAGTTAGTCACAAGCTACCTACCTTCTAACATAAATCACTAAGGCCATCATCAATATAGCCCAAGGCACACCATGAGGAATGCATGTCAACTGAGGGATCCATCCCGAGAAAGGCAAAAGAGCAAACTAGTGCCATTACTTTCTCCGAGACTGGCCAGAAGTATCCCTTTTCTCACAACCACCCGCTTTATGTAACTACTTATATTAATGGTGTTGAATTCAAAAGGGCCTTTCTAGATAATAGGGCCTCTATCAACATTATGACCCGCGCTACTCTAAAGAAGGCCGAAATCTCTGAAGAGCGCATTGTAAAGCAGCCAATAGTCATCACTGGCTTCGGTGGAGAAAGGAGAGTTACTATAGGATGCGTAACAGTTGATTTAGCTGTTGAAGAGATTCGCTCGGCCACCAAGTTCCATATTATTGACTCCGAGGCAAACTATCACATCATTCTAGGGAGGACCTGGATGTATAGATATGGAGTTGTACCATCGAGTTATCATCAATGTGTTAAGGCTAAATGAGGAAAGAAGACGGTGACAATTCAAGCTACAAAAAGGCCTTTCAAAACTCATGAAGCCCATTATTCTGATGCCATTTACTTCACTGAATTGTCTATCGAAGAAAGTCCCACCACCTCTAGGCCTCGGGGGTCAAAATTCCTCATTGGAAGGATATCAAAGATGATAAGGAGCCAGAGGCAGAATCAAGTAAGTGGATGACGCCTCGACCAGAAAGTTCGCCTATTCCTCAGAAGGTGATGAAAGTCAGAGAAGGAAGCAAGATGGTATACTATTTATGAAGGCGCGGGGAGTTGGTTTCTTTATCAGCCAACTTCGGGTCAAAAGAAGAGCCTCCTAATGATGACATAGTAATATAGCCTAAAGTGGCTCCAGAATGCATGCAAGACGGACCAAAGCCTCAGCCTGAACAACTTATTGAAGTGGATCTGAGTGATGGACAAGATGCTCCAAGGCCGATATTCATAAGTTCGAGCCTTAGCCCAGAAAAGTAGGAGCAATTGTTAAAGTTGATAAGCCGGTACTCGAATGTGTTTGCCTAGCCATATAAGGAGATGCCCAAACTAGATCCTGACCTAGTTTCCCATTATCTTGATGTGTTCCCAAGCAAGCTACTCGAAAATATCATCTGGATCTCGAAGAGAAAATTAAGAAAGAGATTGAAAAGCTTCAACAGGCCGGTTTTATCTGACCAATATAATACCCCACGTGGTTAGCAAATATAGTGCCAGTGAAGAAGAAGAATGGTCAAATCAGAATATATGTAGACTTTCGAGATCTAAACAAATCTCGCCCGAATGATAAATTTCCTCTACCTCACATCGACACTCTTATGGACTCCACCTCAGGACACCAGATGTTCTAATTCATGGATGGATTCAGCGGATACAATCAGATTAAAATAGCTAAGGAGGATGCAGAAAAGACTACTTTTAGAACACCTCTCGGAAATTTCTTCTATACAGTCATGCTTTTCGGACTCAAGAGTGCTGGAGCAACCTACCAAAGGGCTATGACTGCAATCTTTCATGACGTGATCCATCATGAAGTGGAGAATTATGTTGATGATCTGATGGTAAAGTCTAAAAAAGAAGAGGACCATCTCCGAGACCTTGAGAAAGTATTCAAAAGGTGCCAGAAATTCAAAATGAGGATGAATCCTCTCAAATGTGCTTTCGGAGTGACAGCCGAGAAGTTTCTCGGGTTTCTTGTACATAGATATGGCATCGAGGCAAATGAAGACAAGGTCAAATCCATCAGAACAATGTCTCCCCCGCATTCTCAGAAGGAGTTAAAGAAGTTCCTCGGGAAGGTGTCTTATATTCGAAGGTTTATTCTAGCACTTACAAAGTTCTCTTCCCCATTTAGCTCTTTGTTAAAAGGAGACACCAAGTTCTGGTGGAACCAAGAGCACCAAAAGGCCTTCGAGAGAATCAAGGCGGCCTTAACCTCCCCTCAAACCATGATAGCCCCGCATCCCGGGGTGCCTCTAATATTGTACCTAACTTCAACCCCCAAGTCCATAGAAGCATTATTGGTCCAAGATGTAGATAAACTAGAATGCCCAGTGTATTACATCAGCCGGAAGATTTGAGGAGTAGAAGTCCGATATACTCTAGTGGAGAAACATTGTTTAGCTTTGGTATTCAGCGCCCAAAAGCTTAACCATTACTTCTTAGCACATCAAATTCAAATTGTTACCAGAAGTGATCCAATTTGATACCTCCTCTCTAACCGAGAATGTGGCAAGATAGTTGTTAGCACTGGGTGAATTCAAGATCACATGTGTAGCTCCCAAGACGATCAAAAGCCAAGCCTTAGCTGATCTCCTTGCCCAATTTACAAGTGGCGACTATGAACTAGTGAATGAAGAATTAAGAGGAAAAGTGCATGCAGCTATGGTTTCTGTCACGCCCCAAACTCGTCCCTAAAAGTTTAGGCATGACCTGTTCAGAAACAGACATTTAACCTGATATACATAACGGACAGGGCCTTAACGGAAGCATTAAATATCAAACTTTAATAAGAAATAAACTCCATTGAGCTACCACTACTATACCAGGATCACAATCACCATAACAGGTAAATAATATACAGAAACCTGTACCCAAACATCGGTTATGTGCATACACATATATAGACCCAGCCCTGTGATTGGGCGTGAAACAAAAACATTGAAGGTTAAGGAAGTTATGTACATTCAACCTTAAACAGAAATTTAAAATACGAGCCATCAACTTAACAAAACTTCACAAATCAAAAGTGGCTTCGTCTAGTGCCTGGACACTCAGAGGTTGTCAAAAGAGGACAGATGACATGGGTTAGGACTGACCTCCCGATTGGTTACCTACAAAAGCAGACATAACCACAAAGTGAGCCTGGCTCAGTGAATAATAATACTCAAACAATTCGATACTCAATTAAATTATAATACATTTCAAAGTGTAAGTGAGTGCGGACATCATGTGGTTAATCTGATTCTATACACATTTCAGAATGACCTTGTCGGTTCACAACTTCACAGATTGGCCCTTGGCCTATTGGGTTCACACATTCACAAATTGGCTCTCGGCATATAGATTCATACTTCACAAATTGGCCCTCGGCCATATAGATTCCTAACTTCAAAAATTGGCCCTCGGCCATATAGATTCATAACTTCACAAATTCTTTTGATGTTTCCATAAGTTCACACTATTTCTCGAGTAGCATACATGTGAACATAATTTCTTGCGAAGAACATAACGTCAATAACAATATTATTAACGATATTAAAGATACATCGATAGTACTATTACTCACAATGTTGTCATGACGTACTAGTTCCGCCCAGAGTGTGCCCTGCACACATTTATAACTTGTAAATTAGTTCATTTCTCTTTGTTGAACGAGTTCCTGATTCATTTCACTTCAAATGAGTTTTCAAACATCAATAGGCATAAAATACAAATTTTAAAAACATCCGAGGGTCCAGCACGCAAAACAGAGCAAACTGTTTTTTCCAGCATGAGTCGCACGTGCGGCTGTGAGCCCCGCACGTGCGGCAAAGGCTCCCACACGTGCGGCAGTAATGCCCTACACGTGCCTTTTAGACAGAACCAAACCCTCAAAATTCAACATTTGCCACACGTGCTGCAGCGACTCCCGCACGTGCAGTGATTGCCCTGTTCCAGTCCGAAAATTGCAGCAAAAACTCATTCTTTTGGGACTGTTTGTAAGGCTCTAAGTAGGTTTAAAATTCATGTTATTAGAAGTATAACATACAAAACTCCAACTACAAATTAAACCTACAATCCTTAAAGCTCATACATACAATTCAACCCCATAATATTCTTATTCATGCATACACTTAGACATGGACACACTTAGCTATTTGTCCAATAAATGAACTCAAGCATGCCAAGAAGAGATGGAATGAAAGTCTTTTACATGGTTCAAATTAATTAACCTACAACATGATGAAACACTCATCCAAGCTTATAAATGATACACATACACACACAACCCTTATCTTACATGAATCCACATGGAATCCTCTCCAAACACAAAGATGAGCTCATTAAAATGAAATCTACATACCTTGAGCTTAAGAATCTCTACAACCTTTTCACTTCTTCAATTCTCCCTTGAGGTACTCTTCTTCCTCTCTACCTTCCTTCTCTCAGGATATATTTTAAGTAACCTAAGAGTTCTAAGTCACTTGCTTAAAGAACACATACTTATATATAAGAAATGAATAGGACAAAAATCAATCGTTTAATCATCCTAAATTGAAATTTCACAGCAATGCTTATTATTACCTAAAAATTATGCTGATTTCAAATATAAATCAATTCTGGTAATTAAGCCTCTAAGGCTTTCAATTTCTGGTTCAAACATTATAATTGTAACAGGTGTTTTCCTTATTAGACAGATATACATCCATAGTCATAGGATTCACTTAAATAATCTCAATTTCTTATAGAATTTCACAGTAAGCATTTGAAAGCACAAAATAAGGATTGAAAATATATCAGATTCGTATGCGAGGATCGGGTTATTATAGTTTCCGAGGAAAGCTTTTGGACATTGAGCTTTGACGGAGCAGTAGCCGGAGAGAAAGGTGGAACCAGGATAATCCTTACAAGCAAAAGTGAGAAAAATTGTATTTATCTTATAAGCTGGACTTCCATTGTTTGAATAATGAAGTCGAGTATGAGGCACAGTATCAAGAAGATTCAGATTCGGGGGGACTCAAAGCTGATAGTGAAGCAAGTTTCGGGACAGTTCGTCTTAAAAGAGTCTTCCTTAGCGACATACCACACGACAGTCCAGGGGCTTCTCGACAAATTTCAGAAGGTCGAAATAGAGCATGTGCCTCGCTCCGACAACAAGTTTTTAGATGCCTTCGCAACACTAGGGGCAAGAGTTGAGATTCTAGAGGAGGAGGCAACAATTGTTATCAAGAAGAGAATAGAGCCTTCAGTAATACTCGAGAACAAAAACCTTTCAAAGGACTGGAGAGAAGAAGTCCTTGAACAACTCAGAAGCAAAGTTAGAAAATTGACTATGACCAAGCTTACTCAATTCCTAATTATCCAAGGTGAACTTTACTTCCGAGGAAATACAGGATTCCTAGCCTGGTGTGTTAGCCAACAAGAAGCAAGCTTCCAACTACAACAGATTCATGAAAATTCCTACGGGAATGGGGATATTAGTCTGTACAAAAGCATCTAAAAACAAGGTTATTATTGGCCCGAGATGGAGAAGGCCTTGAACCAACTACAAAAAGAATGCCCCAAATGTCAGTCATACATCCAGGAGGATGAGAGTTGCTTCGAAATTGATACCCCCGACTAGAGACAAGTCTACATTGACTATCTCAAAGAAAGGACATTACATGAGAACTCGAGGAATATTGCACATCTCAAGAGGAGAGTGAGGTGGTACTTTCTTGATCAAAACAAGCTTTATAGAAGAAGCTTTGAGGGCACTTCCCTGAGATGTCTTTCCAAGGAGGAGTCAGAACTAGTGCTCGGAAGAGCCCATGAAATTGAGCATCAAGGAGGGGCTCGGTTGTTCGAGCAACTGATACACCTTGGGTATTATTGGCTGACCATGGAGTCAGATGCTTCCCATCATGTGAAAAGGTGCCAGACTTGTCAAAAACACGAAAACTTGATCCATGTGCTGGTCGTAGACCTACATAGCATTCGAACACTGTGGCCATTTCATACCTGAGCTTTTGACCTTATAGGGCCAATCCCTTCACCATCCAAAGGGTATAAATGGATCCTTGCAGCTACGGAGTTGAGCACAAAATAGGTCGAGGCAATCCCTTTGAAGAATGCTACTGGGCTTGCAGTCACAAACTTTATCAAGAAAATATCATCTACAGGTTCGGAGGATCGAACACTATCCTTTTGGACAATGGCACACCTTTCATAAGCAAGCATATAAAGAGCCTCCTAGAGACTTACCAAGTAGGGCATCACAAATCCACACCCTATTACCCAAAAGGGAACCGGCAAGCAGAGGCCACGAATAAGACCCTGATAAGAATTTTGAGTAAGATGATGGATGAATTCGATGGGACTTGGTCTGAACAGTTGATAGTAGCCCTATGGATATATCGCACCTCAAAAAGAAAGCCAACTCAAGCAACTCCTTCCTCCCTTGTGTATGGGTTTGAGGTAGTGTTACCTATAGAGTTTGAGACACCCTTTGCTCGGGTGGCTCTTGCCTCGGGAATGGTACTTGAGTCTCGAACCACTAGACTGGAGGCATTAGAGAAAAAGCAAGACGGAGCCGCAAAAGTCATGGAAATGTATCATGAGTCCATCACCCGAGCCTATAATCACACTGTGGTGCCAAGAAAGTTCGAAGAGGGTGATCTAGTATGAAAGATTGTAGACCCAATCATGCGAGGACAACCCTTGCCCAAGTTTTCTCCGAAATGGGAAGGGCACTACAAGGTGGTTCAAGCAAGCTTAAGCGGGTACTACAGGCTCGTAAGGATCAAAGATGGCTTCCGAATAGGCCCGCTCAATGCAAAGTTCATCAAGCACTACTACCCATAAATAGACTCATCTATGTTAAATCTCGTTTTCATTTTCTTGCTATATCTAAAAGTTGTATTTCCCTTATGTTATGAAGAAGCTGATTTCCTTTATGATGTATATTTGTTCCATGACTTGTCATGAATATTTTATACTTTTGTCAAGCAAGTTGAAGAATTAATGAGAATATTTCAGCTTTTATGAACATGTGCATGTATTTTTTATTTTCATTGTATCATTCGAGATAAATGTTTTATCAAATAGAATGAGAAAACAGTGAGAAAATCTTCACGCAAAAAAAAAAAAAAAAAAAAACCTTTGTCATTTCATTGCATTGTCCTAGATAAAACATTTTTATCGAAAGGAGCCAAAAAGTAATACAAAAACAATAACTCAATCTCTTCTAAAAACACCCTCAAAGAAGTTGCCCGTCACATCTACATCTTGAGGACAAGCAGTAGAGTGTGCCTCTAAAGCCTCCAAGGCCCGAGCATAGCCTGACTCAAGTTCACGAAGAGCTGCCTTTGTCTCATCTATAGAGGTCTGATAAGAGGCGAGCACAGACAAAACTTCTACCTATCGATTGGCGTTCGAGGCTATATCCAGGTGCTTTCGAAGCCAAGATAGATCCACTTGATGACACTCCATGTCAAAGATCCCCTGATATGCTATCTCGACTACTTTCCCGTTAAGGTCACATAACCATTGCCTATCCAAGCTATATAGGATAATGGCAAAAGACTTGAGTAAAGCAGTCTGACTGAGCAGGCATTGGCAAGCAAATGAAGCAAAGGTCTCAGGGTAATGAAGAGCCTCTAGCAGTCATCTCAAAGGCAGGTGTGTCCCCTCAAGAATGAGAGCCATGAGAAGTCACAAAGAGAGTCGGAGCAGAGTCCAAGGTAGGTGAAGACAAGACCCCGGTGGCGGCTAACACTAAATAAAAGAGAAAGAAGTCTTATTAGGGTCAAGGAGCAATAAAAGTTCTCACAAATAGAAGTACATGACAAACTTCAGAAAGCAGGATTATCTGAAGAAGAATCATTACACAAAGCTGGGGCAACTAGAAGGCTCCTAGCATCAACAAAGTCAATTAGCCGTACGGGGGGCACCTGATCAATCTCAACATCTAATAAAGCCAAAACAGTAGCAGTCATCCCCAAGAAAGGAAGAAAGGAAGGCCGGAGGATGAGAATCACCATAAGTGCTAGAGTGAGTCTCAGAGACTTCTAGAATATCCACTTCCACACTACTCCCAAAGGCATACCTCATTTCTACACCGCCTTTGGAAGTGTGTCCCTCGACACCACCAGAAGCACACCTCATCTCTGCACAACCTTCAGAAGTATGTCCCTCGAAAGGACACCTCATCTCTGCACTGCCTCCAGAAGCATGTCCCGCGGGATCAGTCCCTGCAGCATCATTCCCTTCAACAATCTCAGCACCAGAGCCGTATTTCTCAATAATCTTAATATCAGAGCAGTGATCCCTGATAACCTCATCATCAAGATGGCGCTCCTTCCCTACAATTGAGCGAGGAGGGAAATATCTGACAGATGGAGAGGCATCCTCAGTCACAATAAGCTGGTGACGACGCACGCGCAGGACGAGGTCACAAAAATGATCAGAAGACTCAGCCTCATCATCATTATCTATAACTACTATATGAGGGATGCGCATCTTCACAAGCCTTGCAGACAAAAGAAGAGTGTCATCCAAGTCTGAGTCCGACCTAGTAGGGACAACATGGCCAATATCCATGGTACCAAGAACATCAGCAACTGCAGTACCGAGAACGTCAGCAACCGTAGAATCAAAAAACGGAGCAAGGTCCTATATAATAGGGAAAGAAAATAGTGTTCACTTAAACAGGTATAGTCGCGAGAAGGAAAGTAACTTCAAATTAAAAACAAAAAACAAAAAACAAAAAATAAAATAAATAACAACAACCCTAAGATGTTTATCTAGTACCTGATGGAGCCTTTTAGATAGGCGAATAGTAGAAGGACTGGCATCAAAAGCCCGCTTATGGGCCATCTTCTTGAGACGAGTCATCCGAGGACCAAAGCCTTATTCAAAGGAACTAGCTCTGAAACAGCAATCGCCAAGCTAGAAGTAGATGTCCGAGCTGGAGGGTTAGTCGGAGTGAATGAAGCGAAGAAGCTCTCATACATATGACCAGATTTTCGATTCTCAGGTAGTCGAAGTCCTTCTTATAAATTAGCGGAGGCAGACATCTAGTTGGTTTACTCTAGACAAACTCAATAAATACATCAATGTTCTTTCGCCAATATCTGCTGAAATAGGAGATGAAACCCCTTACCCGGCTCAAACCTGGCATTGTCAAAGAGCCAGATACAGGAAGCATGGTGTGTACAAGTCCACGAGTAAAGCGTCCGTAGCTTTCTAAAAAAGACAATAAAGGAGGTGCTGGCCCCGGGGCACACTAGTCAAATCCAAATTGGTATGCTACTCCGTCAGTCTATAGATGGCGCTATCAAGGCCTTCCTCATGCCATATTGGTAGCAAACTGGGATGAACTATTATCAGCATATCAATAAGGTGTGCAGAGATGCCCTTTGGCAAGGGAAAGGACACCAGGCGGGAGGAGCCATGATAGATTAGTGGCATCGCCACACCCACTGGTGGGCATACATAGGGGTGTGCCAAAAAGTGCTGAGGATCATCCATCAAAGCATTCAGGGATAAGGTAGAAATGACAAGTGACCAGCGTATAATCAACGGTTGACAAGTCTTTGCCTTCTCAAATGTGCGAGACCAGTCATTACCAAACACAAGAATACCCTCTGTATCTACTAGCTCCCGAAGAACTTCCGCCTCGAATACAGTTGGAGTAGGGGCAAACTTTGGGAACCTCTCAAAAAAGAAGCAGAGTAGGAGCTTACTGTGGACGAAAGAGGCAAGCTCATACCGACCCATATAACGTACCATGTTTCGATGTAGCAAATCTGGTAATGCAGGTTCCCAAGAAATAGTGAGGCTAAGGGGATCCGATCCCCTTTAAAGAATCTAACCGCCAGTGGGAAGACAAACGGATTGAGAGAATCTGGAGGTGTGCTCGAAAGAATGAAGAGAGAGAGGAAGCAAGCCAGAAATCCCAGAAAACAAAGCCTGGAACCATACATCGGGCCGACCTCGTACTCTTGAGAACCAGGGTCAGCATCTCTAGCCAGGGGCTGAAGATCTCCGAAGAAGTGACGTATCTATGCGGTGTAGGAGGCACAATCTGTCCTCACTCGTTTGGTTTTCCTCGTCGAACCATCAAATATAGAGCTCCACCAACCACAAGCTTGAAGATTTTGTTTTAAGGATTAGATTAGAGAATCATTCTCGGGGGGTATCTGCTCAGGACAGAAGGCATCAGGGCCAGTCACTTCTAGGCGCAACAACATGAATACATCCTCGAGGGTGGGCCCTATCTCATGCTGGCCAAGTATGAAAGTGTGTGTCTCGGTGCTCCACTAGAGAGCCATGGCTTCAAGGCTAGCATTGTTGTGGTAATGGATAAAGATTGAGATATCTTCACTGGAATCAATAGTCGAGCCTCCTGAAGCCTTTGACAGAAGACCTTGTCTGAAAGGATATCATCAACCCATTCCTGTCAACCAAAGAGAGGGTTGGAGAAAGCCTTGAACTGGGGATAATAGTATGGAAATTCCCTCGCTCAACCCTAAAGCGTAGCATTGAAGAAGGGAAAAGGAGGGCCCCATGTCCGGAATCAGTATCCTTAGAAAGACACAATGGAGTCCCCTTCAGAGATGGAAGAGAAGCGGTAAAGGTAGCCGCTCACTAGAATGGATCCTTCCAGCTAAAGTAGGGGGATTTCCTCCACTCAGACACCGGAGGCACATCCCTCTCTTTCATAAGAGCTGGTTCTGATGACCCCGAGACGACAGATTTCTTTCGAAAAGACATATATAGCTGAAACAACAAGGAGTTGATTATATCAAGTTCAGATTATCAGAATTGAAGCAACACAAATTCATAGGAATTCAAATGAAATTTCGACATCAACAATTCATTTTCTCGAGAATTCCTAAGGTCAAGAAACAACAATATATAGCCCTATTCTATACTATAGCTTTTCATTCCCTCAAGTGATGTGTTTACAAGATTCAAAGTGTCAGAGTATTATTCGTCAAAAAATATATGGTTTGAGTATAGCATTATCTTCCTCAACACTACGATGATCAAATACTCGACAACAAAATTTATGTTCAACATTACGAGTTTCATCACTGAAATCACTCCCTCGGGCATCAACGACAACAAAAATTTTGTTCGGCTTACTCTTTTCAATACTATCAACATGGAGCGATAAAAAAAAATCATCAACAACAAAAGCTACAAAGTTCGAATTATGAGTTCAAGATTCAATAGCATGGATTTCAAGGGATATAGTGTTCAAACAATAATCCCAATCATCAATGGCTCAACTTATATGAGGATTAGCAACTGCGTTTTGTTTCATTAAACGGTCAATAACAAAGATTCATGGATCACACTGAAAGTTCCGAGAGGCACAAATCTCAAGCACTATCAGAAAATTCTGAGAAGCACAAATCTCAAGAAAGGGTTTCAATATATATTCACAAAACCAATCAGATAGGCATAAGACCAAATTTGACGTAGAGCACTAGTTCAAGACTGAATTTAAAATTGCCACTGGAGGTCACAAATTCGGAATGTTTTAGAGCAGGAACTTTGTAATATCGACAATTATTTTTGAATAAGGATGTGGACATTCTGTAATTGGGTTTTCCACAAAAAAAAGGCTTCCACCAAAATTTAAAAAAAAAAAAATCAAAGAGCTTACCCACAAACGTACAGAAGCAATGAAGAGACTGAAGACCAAAAGTAGCGTATGTAGATGGCGGAACAACTGGGCAGACTGACACCACGCTGAATCGGCGATGTGGTCGACGTTGGCGGGTCACAGCTAGAACCAACAATGGTGGATTTCAGTGGGCGAGAAAGGGTATCGACAGACCGACGCCGCATTGAATGGGCGGCCTGGTCGTCACTAGTCAGTTGTGGTTGGGCATCAGACGGACGAGCCACGTGAGTTGAAGTAGTCACGCACAGAGCAACGCCATGGTGGGTTCCTGCATAAGCCAACGACGACGCTTGGAGGGTTAAGACAATGGGCGACACACAAGCAGTGGTGGTATTCGGCGGCTGTGGCAACAAAACCGAGATCTAGTATGCCAGAATCTCTGTGGTGTTGCGTCGTTAGGCAAAAGTGAAGCACCAAGGTGAGGTGGAGCTAGTATCGGTGTGAGCAGATGGTAGCCGAAGCTGTCGCAACACTAGTGGTAACTGAAGCTTTAGCCGCCGACAGTGTGCAAGGAGGTGTGGGTCTTCGGTGACGACAGCGGCCACGGGGCCTAGAGCTATGATGAAGGTCAGTATGCAAACAGCAACAGCCTCTAGTTTGTTGAAGAAGGAGAGTATGGCAGTGGCCTCTGGTATTGTAGAAACAAAGTTTTCTTGAAGAAAAAGAAGCTTGGTCTCTCGATCTAGAGAGAAAGTAGGCTGAAAATAGGGTTTGACAACAACAAAAAAAAAAGAGGATAAGGACAAAATTTGTTTTGAAAAAAAAAAATGATGTTGATCTGATGGTCCTTCAAATGTGCTAAGGCTACGGCTGTATATATAGATAATGGGCCTTCGAATATTCTGAGGATTCAGATTTTTGTAAGTTATTGAAGGAAAAGCAAAGTCAAGTTTGACTATAAAAAAATGTCGCCTTTATTTTTTCAAGAGTATGAAAATGGGTTTATTAGCCTTCTTTTACCTGAAAATATATATATATATATATATATATATATTCAGATGTTCTAAAAAAATCAGTGGCACGAAAAAAAAAAGTAAATTTTTTTTTTTCTTATTATTCATTGTCAATTTTATCCATAAATTACGGTGAGTTATCAACTTTATTCATAGACTCTGTCAAGGCAAAATATTCCCGAGGACATGATACGAAACAAGGCTGAAGAAGTGACAATATGCATGTTCGAGAAATTCAAAATTTCGCATACATGTAAGGGGAAAATGTAAGAGAAGTTAACTTGAGCCCACTAAATTAATTAGGCCCAATCAGAAAGTCCAAGATTGGTTGGCCCAAATTCATCGCAAGTCCAAGATTGGTGGGCCCGGATTTATCGCCATCAAACAGACTGAATCGTTCTAAGCCTCAAAAGGGTTCGGATCCACGAACTTAGATACTTACTCGGGCCCGGACTCAAAAGGGTATTGAGCAAGCCCAGAGATCCAAGACACTCGGGCTTCGAACATATTCGATTGCAATCTAGAGGCCACTCCATTGGTGAGTCCCAGAACATTTGCGAACTTGGAGCATTCCGAGATCAACCTACCAAAATCATGAGTGAGGTTAGAGCCTGAACGAAGGGCCTGAATCCCTAGGACGAGGGGTGGAGATGAATTCACTCATTGGTTAATTTAGCCTATATCCAGGTTGAGGTGGCAAGACCCCGTGAGGTCCATGAGACTCGGTAATATTTAGCGGCGGGGGTCCTCTAGGACTACCCCTTACCCTTTGGGATGATTGGGGATTATTGGTTATGTGTGGCTAAGAAGAAGGATTCACCGAGAGATTGATCTCCTCTTCGGGATTTTTCTCATCCTCGGAGAGGTCACCTCCTCGGACAAGGTAGTTAGAGGGAATATTCCCCATGTGCCTTACACATGAACTCCATCGAGGTGCCTATAAATAGCACCCATCCATAGCTTTACAAGGGATGGATTTTGGAGAGACAACTCTTGGGAAAGAACTAATTTCCCTTCTCCATTATCAACCTTGAGAGTGAAAGTGGGAGATCCATGGGAGAGTCTTGCCATTATTCTCTTTCTAACTACTTTGCCTTCTTCTTCACCCAATCTCTTATCTCCATCATCTCTTTACTTTTTGTGTTTTTAGTTGTGACTATTAAAGAATCTAAGCCTCTTATCATTTCTAGAGAAATTTGAATTTTCTTCAAAGATTTTTCGAATTTTCCAACAACGTTCTTGAATCCTCTCATACACAAAGAAAGTTTAAACAGAATTTCAAATACGGTTTGTCCAAATTTCTGTTGGAAAATGGCTTTTGTATAACCTTATTTTTTGCTAACTTTGAGCATTAATTAAGGTGAGGCCCAAGCGTTATTTTTAACGTTTCTAATTGGGTTCATGTTTAATGCCGCTTAGTGATAAAACTATATATTTGGTTGCCCAAAACCATTTCTAAATGCATGAGAATTCAACGCACATTTTCGGGTTCGTGGAATGGTTTTAGGTGGATTTCCTACACATTTGTGAAATGTGCTTGTCCCACATTGGAAAGGCTTAAGGTTTTGAATGCTTTTATATACCTTAGCTTGGGATACTTAAGATGGGCCTCAAAGGGTACCCAAGTTTGTAAAAGGGTGAGGTTATGGGTGAAGTGGACTAGACCCATTGAATCCAAAACTAAAACCGCACGTGTGCGCCACTGTCGCCGTCCATCCGGTCGGTCGGGCAGGCTGGGCTGGGACTGGGCTTAGGCGCGGGTGCGTGGTGTGAGGTTGAGTTGGGCTTGTCCTTCCCAATACTTATCTTTTTGGACCAAAAACATTTGTAATTTATTTATTTATTTTTAATTTTGGTTTCAAAATTCAAAATAAATTAGTCTAAAAAATTTTCCTTCACCCAAATAGATCCTAACCCACCCCGAACAGGTTTAAACCTGTTGAATCCTTCCCAAACAGGTCTAGAACTGTCCAAATAGTTCAAACAGATTTTTATCTATTGAAATTTGTCCGAGCAGTTGCTTATTTGTTGGCACTTGTTCGGAACAGCCACCATTCTACCTATATAAAGCCTACTTCTAGCAATTCATTTCATTCAATCTTTCCCTTAGAATTTTGTCATTCTTCTTCTGTTCTTCCTATGCTCTTGCATCTGTTTCTGCATTTATTTTTTAGGAAGAAAAAAAGAGAGTTACAACAAAGTTTTGGTTCGCCAGGCTTGAATTTGTAGTGCTACAAATTTAAGTGTTAGTCGTTGCATCCTGGGAAATAGACGTCGGTAAAACTCGAAGCACCGGGGCGAGGGCGAAATCTACCTTAAGGAGATTGTGTTCAACACAAGCCTCGACATTAATTTCTGTAAGCATTTAATTTGCAAAATAATTTATATAATTATTTCCTTAATTATTTTATTTTATTGTTTATTAAATTTATACATTTAATTTACACACACGCACCACTGTGGGTATAACAATCTTAAAGTAGATTTATATTTTTAATTTATTTGTGTAAGATAGACAAATATTTTGTTTCGGGAAATTAAATAGTAGTCATATACTGTTTAATTTCTTAAATAGTAGTAATATACTGTTTAATGATTTCTTTGATAACATAATAGTAATTTACTGTTTATCATTGGATTTTGTTACAAAATATTATTTTGTATATTTTGTGTGTAAATTCTTTTTTGTATAAAATTATGATTGGTACATTTTTTATTTCATCAGAAATATGACAACTAACAATACTGAGACTATTATTACATCGACCCCCATACCTATTGTGCCAGTGATGACTCCGGCAATACCGATAAATCATGAGGAGAAGCCAGAAAAATTCAATGGCAATGATTTTAAAATATGGCAAGAAAAAATGATATTTTATCTGACGACATTGAATTTGGCTCACTTCACTCATGAAAAGACACCGGCACTGAACGAGGGAGAAACTGGCCGACAGGTGGTTGTCGCAGTCGATGTATGGAAACATGGTGATTTTCTGTGTCGGAATTATATCCTCAATGGGTTGGATAATACACTGTACAATGTGTATAGTGTAAAAAGCACTGCTAAAGAACTATGGGAATCTCTAGATCATAAGTATAAGACAGAGGACGCCGGTACAAAGAAATTTTTTCGGCCGTTTTCTGGATTTTAAAATGATGGATTCCAAGACGGTTGTTAGCCAGGTTCAAGATCTCCAACTAATTCTCCATGACATACATGCGGAATGGGTGGTTCTCAGTGAATCTTTCCAAATTGCGGCAATCATTGAAAAATTGCCACCATCTTGGAAAGAATTCAAGAATTATCTAAAGCATAAGCGCAAGGAGATGAAATTGGAAGAACTGATTGTGCAACTCAGAATTGAGAAGGACAACCATGGTTCCGACAAAAAGTCAGGAAACCATGTCATGCAGGCTAAAGCAAATGTTGTGGAACATGAATAGGGGTCAAAGTTCAACAACAAGAAGCGGAAACATGATGACAACGGTCCCAAACAAGGAAATACTAGTAAGATCAACAAAGGGATCAACAACAGGTTCAACAAGAGGTTCAAAGGCAAGTGTTTTGTGTGCGACAAAGATGGACATCGTGCTAAGGATTGTCACGTTCGTAAGGACAAAGGAAGTTCGAGCAAAAAGCCATTACAAGCCAACATAGACGAGGATTTTTATCTTTTCGATGGAGTTGCAGACATCAATCTTACTACAGTAGTCTCTGAAGCAAACTTGGTGGGCAATCCCAAAGAGTGGTGGGTTGATACTAGAACAACCCGCCATATCTGTGCAGATAAGAAGATGTTTACAACCTACAAAGTGGTGGAAAGTGGGAAACAACTTTTTATGGAAAACTCCTCTACATTAACTGTAGAAGGACAAGGAAAGATCGTGCTGAAAATGATCTCAGGGAAAGAACTCACTCTTAATAATGTACTCCATGTGCCAGAGATTCGCAAGAATTTGATTTCTAGGTCATTGTTAATCAAAAATGGGTTTAAATTGTCTTTGAATGATAAAGTTGTACTCTCCAAGAGTGGAATGTATGTGGGGCGAAGTTACATGAGTGATGGGCTTTTTAAGCTCAATGTAATAACTATTGTACCTAATTTGGCTTTTAATAATAAGAACACATCTTCTGTTTATTTTGCTGAGTCTTCTTTCTTATGGCATGGTAGATTAGGACATGTTAATTTTAATTCTTTGCGCAGACTTGTTGCTTTAGAATGTTTACCAAACTTAAAGTTTGATCCTAATCATAAATGTGAGATTTGTGTTAAGGCAAAACTCACTAAGGCATCATTTAATAAAGTTGAAAGAAGTACTGAACCTCTAAGTTTAATTCACACAAATATCTGTGATTTAAAATTTGTTCAAACTAGAGAAGGTAAGAAGTAGTTTATTACTTTTATTGATGATTGCACTCGATATTGCTATGTTTATTTATTGAAAAGTAAAGATGAAGCCGTAGAAACTTGTAGGCAATATAAACTTGAGTTGAAAATCAACTTGGCAAAACTATAAAGATAGTGAGGAGTGACAGAGATGGTGAATATGATGTACCATTTGAAGAATTTTGTTCTGAACATAGTATCATTTACCAAACCACTGCACCCTATTCTCCTCAGTCAAATGGAGTTGCTGAGAGAAACAATCGAACTCTTAAAGAGATGATGAATGCCATGTTGATTAGTTCAGGGTTATCCTAAACAGAGTACCCCACAAGAAACTCAATCAAACACCTTATGAATCATGGAAAGGTCGGCGACCTACATACAATTACCTCAAAGTGTGGGGGTGTTTGGCCAAGGTGGCAGTCCCTAGTCCCAAAACGACTAATATAGGACCAAAAACTATTGATTGTGTGTTCATTGGTTATGCAAATAATAGTAGTGCATATAGATTTTTAGTTCATAGATCTGAAAATCCTGATATGCATGTAAACACTATTATTGAGTCAAGGAATGCATCGTTTTTTGAACACATTTTTCCATGGAAGGAAACTGAAGAAAAAAGTTCAAATAAAAGAACTTTTGATACTGCTATGGATAGCAATAAAGACCACAATGATAATGATTCAGAGGAACCTAGACGTAGCAAGAGGGCTAGGATCTCTAAATTATTTTGTCCAGATTTTCTGACATACCTGTTAGAAAATGAGCCCAAAACTTCAAGGAAGCAATGTCAAGTCCTAAAGCTCCATTGTAGAGAGAGACTGTGAATAGTGAAATTGAATCAATACTGCAAAATCATACTTGGGAACTGGTGGATCTTCCACCAGGGATTAAACCTCTTGGATATAAGTGGATATTCAAGAGAAAAATGAAAGTAGATGATTCAATAGATAAATACAAGGCTAGACTTGTTAAGGGATACAGGCAGAAGAAAGGCCTTGATTATTTTAACACCTATTCACCAGTGACAAGAATAACATCCATTCACATGTTGATTGCAATTGCAGCTTTGTATAATCTAGAAATACATCAAATGGATGTTAAAATAGCTTTTTTGAATGGCGAGTTAGATGAGAAAATCTATATGGAACAACTAGAAGGGTTTCAAATTCCCGGCTAAGAGAAAAAGGTTTGTAAACTTGTTAAATCCCTTTATGGATTAAAACAAGCTCCGAAACAACGGCATGAAAAATTTGATCACGCTATGCCTTTGGATGGTTTTAAGATAAACGAATGTGACAAATGCGTCTATGTTAAAAGCACAGACAAAGGCTATGTCATAGTTTGTCTTTATGTGGGTGACATGCTCATTATTGGAAGCAATAATAACAAGATTAAATCTACAAAGAAAATGTTGAACAAAAAGTTTGACATGAAAGATCTGAGAGTAGCATATGTAATTCTAGGAATAAAAATTACTAGAACATCTGAAGGATATGCTTTATCTCAGTCTCACTATGTTGAGAAGATTCTGGAGAAATTTGGAAAGCATGACGACCGTCCTGCTAAAACACTTGTTGACATTAGTCTTCATTTGTCAAAAAATATAGGTGTAAGCATATCACAATTAGAGTACTCTCAAATAATCGGAAGCTTGATGTACTTAATGAAATGCACTAGACCAAATATAGCCTATGTTGTGAGCAAATTGAGTAGGTACACAAATAATCCAGGGTCCGATCATTGGAAAGCAATAATTAGGGTACTTAGGTATCTAAGACATATCCAGAATTATGGCTTACATTATACCAAATATTCAGCAGTACACGAGGGGTACAGCGATGCAAATTGGATATTGGATACTAAAGACTTAAAATCCACTAGTGGATACGTTTTTACCCTGGGAGGTGCTACAGTCTCCGGAAATCTTCCAAGCAAACATGTATAGCAAGGTCGACAATGGAATTTGAGTTTATCGCATTAAATAAAACAGGAAAAGAAGCAAAATGGCTTCGTAATTTCTTAGAAGACATTCCAATGTGGCCTAAACCTGTACCAGCTAAATGCATTCTCTGTGATAGTGAAGCAGCAATAGGACAGGCACAGAATCATATGTATAACGGTAAGTCTCGACACATTCGTCGAAGACATAATACCGTTAGTCATTTGCTTTCACATGGAATAATTTTCATAGAATAATTTCTATAAAATATGTAAAGTCAAAGGAGAATATTACGAATCCATTGACTAAAGGGCTAGCCAGAGAGCAAGTGTATTATTTATCGAGGGGAATGGGATCAAAGACTATTACTTAAAAATCGCCATAATGGCAACCCGACCTAGTTGACTGGAGATCCCAAGATCTAGGTTCAAATGGACAACCGAATTATGGATGACTTCACGTATCACTAAGGAGGTTTATCTTGCCCATTTCTATGATAAGAAGAGTAATACTTGTAGTGTTAGTAGGATAAGCTTTGCTTTTAATGATTCTTATAGCTTAGACATCCAAGTGGGGTATAGCAAGATACTCTTAATAAGAAATCACCTATATGAGTGTGAACTGGGCCGGTTCTGTGAGAATTGAGAAGGCTAAATTCTCTAGAGTACTCATGAATTACCAAGCGTTGTTCAGGGCCAAAATAAACACAACCATAAGAACCAAATTGTGTCTACAGATACACTATGTGTAGTCTATTGTCTTGGCTTACACAAACAGCTGAACAATTCAAGGCATTGCATCCACTGATTAGCTAGTAAGTCCGATAGGCTTTCACTAGAGGAGGTTCAAAGCCAAAAGCTACCTATCTCGATGTAGTGTATCTTCTTAATGTACTCTTTCTTTGTCTATATCTTGTTACATGTCCGTTCTCGTGAATTCCATTCATGTAGGGGATTGTTGAAAAATGACTTTTGTATAATCTTATTTTTTGCTAACTTTGAGCATTAATTAAGGTGAGACCCAAGCGTTATTTTTAATGTTTCTAATTGGGTTCATGTTTAATGCTACGTAATGAATAAAACTGTGTATTTGGTTGCCCAAAACCATTTCTGGATGAATGAGAATTCAACGCGCGTTTTCGGGTTCGTGGAATGGTTTTAGGTGGGTTTCCTATACATTTGTGAAATGTGCTTGTCCCACATTGGAAAGGCTTAAGGTTTTGAATGGGTTTACATACCTTAGCTTGGGATACTTGGGATGGGCCCCAAGGAGTACCTAAGTTTGTGAAAGGGTGAGGTTATGGGTAAAGTGGGCTAGACCCATTGGACCCAAAACTAAAACTACACGCGCACGCCGCCGCCGCCGCTGTCTGTTTGGTCGAGCGGGCTGGGCTGGACTAGGCCTAGGCTTGGGCGCGGGTGCATGGTATGAGGTTGGGTTAAACTTGTCCAGTCCAATACTTATCTTTTTGGGCCAAAAACATTTGTAATTTATTTATTTATTTTTAATTTTGGTTTCAAAATTCAAAATAAATTGGTCCAAAATTTTTTCCTTCACCCAAACAGATCCTAACCCATCCGAACAGGTTTGAACCTGTTGAATCCTTCCCGGACAGGTCTGGAACTGTCCAAACAGTTCAAACAGATTTTCTATCTGTTGAAATCTATCCGAACAATTGCCTATCTGTTGGCACCTGTTCGGAACAACCACCATTCTGCCTACATAAAGCCTACTTCCAGCAATTCATTTCATTCAATTTTTCCCTCAGAATTTTTCCTTCTACTTTTGTTCTTCCTGTGCTCTTGCATCTGTTTCTGCATTTATTTTTTAGGAAGAAAAAGAGAGAGTTACAACAAAGTTTTGGTTCGCCAGACTTGAATTTGTAGTGCTGCAAATTTAAGTATTAGTCGTTGCATCCTAGAAGTAGACGCTGGTAAAACTCGAAACACCGGAACAAGGGCAAAATCTACTTTAAGAAGACTGTGTCCAACACAAGTCTCGACATTAATTTCTGTAAGTATTTAATTCGGGAAATAATTTATATAATTATTTTCTGAATTATTTTATTTTATTATTTATTAAATTTATACATTTAATTTACACACATACACCACTGTGGGTATAACAATTTCATGTCATAAGATCTGTAATATCTGTGTAATGGATGGTTCAACAATGTTGATGAATTCATTATCAACTAATTTCTGATGGTTTATTTAATAAAATATATGCTTATACTTTGCTTTGTATGTGTCTAAACTGTAGGATATGATTTAATTGGACTGTTAACTAGTCTGCTTTCATATAGGTATGCACGATTGTTGGCCTCCCCTCATTCAAATGATGTCATTTTCAGATTAGTAAAACCTAGAGAGCTGAGCATTCATCTGAAAGGAAGAGGCTGTCTTCAGTTGGGTTTCTAATTGGATCATGCTGTTGGGTTTTAGTGAGTCTATCATGGGATCAATTTTGATAATGTGAACTATTCATTTTTTAAAGCAATCCAAGTAGATTATTCATGAAAAAAATTCAAGTTGATTGGCAAATCATAACCTCAGGATTGGTTCTTATTTATTTTCAAAAAAATGGACGGTAAGAATAATTTTGAGAATAAAAGGTTCATTATTTTGAATACAAATGTAATATAATCATGTGAAATCAACCTGATTTTTTATTTAAATAATCTACTAAATAGACCCCATAAAATGAATGGTTTTGACTTATTTAGATGGAACCTGTGGTGAGCTCACCAAAACCTAACAACATGGTCCAACTGAAAAATCCAATTGGAAAAAATAACCAACTATGCAGGTGACCGCAGAAACTATGGAAGCCCTTCAGAGCATAGGTGGTAAATCTAAAAAGAACAAGGCTAGAGACGACAATTTTATACTCATAAATTCACTCATAATGATGTGCTAAAAAATTTGGAGCTTATATCATTGGGCATGTTCAAATCAAAAATTTTGATAACTCAAGGTGTCCGCGCCAGCTTGCGCGCACCTCGACTAATCCCTGGGGGACCAATCCCACCGTCCACTAGCGGAGGCCCATTCAAATCACAAATTGACATCTATTATACAATATCATTGCGGGTCAAATTGTGAGAGTTTTTTGTGAGTCTCAAACATTTTACATCTAAAAATCAAGTAATTATCCAATAGTTCTAAAGTATCATGTTGCATTAATTATTTACATTGTAATTTAAAATAATCTCTTAGTAAAAAAAATTATGGATGGCAGATGTTGATTCACCTTTTTAAGTAATTAAAGAATAAAATATGATCCATCATATAAATAATGTCACATAATACTCGTTTTTCAATATGTCACATAATACTCTGATTAAAAGTCATATCGATGAGGGGAACTTATTTATCCTAATGTATAAATTTCCTCAGTTTGGTGCTTTTTATTATGTTAGAAAGTTTGTCTTAGAAGGTTTTGTTTGAGGACTACATATTTGAGTCAAAAAGTCATTATAAGTTATCACATCATTCTCTCTACTTTTATTTATTTTTTTGTAAAAAGTCAAAAAGTTACTAAAATAGCACGTGCAACTTATTACTTGTAGTTTATGTATGAAAATAGCTTAAATTAGCAAATTTTCTAAAAGTTATGAAATGTTTTTGGGATTAAATTTTCGAACTTATTATTTTTAACTTGTAATAAGTTACACGGGAATATGATCTTGCTTTGTGTCATAACAAATTTAAGATGAATCATTCCTTTTTCAACATCTCAATAATTAATTTCTTTTTTATAACTTTTTAAGACTTTTTTATGTTTGATAAGTTATAAATACAAACTATGCCTTTGTTTGGCATGTTGATTTTAGGGTTAAAAGGTTAAAATAGTCACAAAAAAATAAAATAGACTAAAAAATTAATAAGATAAAATAGCACATTCAAATTATAATTATTTCATTTTTTTTAACAAAAATCAAAAAAATTAAAAAATTAAATAAAACTTTTTAACCTAAGTTAAAATAGTAAAAAAAACTAAAAAAACTAAAAAACATACCCACTTCTCAAAGAAGTATAAACTAAACACTATCCCATAAATATTTATATTAAAAGAAAAAAAGTGAAAGAGAAGTCAAACACCTTGCACACAAAATATATATATGGTCTGGTCATATTCGGTGTCAATGTTTTGACCCAAAACATGCTGATCCATTTAAATATGCAATATTGTTTGATCATGTGATTCTCATGGATTACGATTTGTTTGTGCCACGAGAGAATGTTAAGTAGGTATAGAAGGGAAAAAAAAAAAAAAGTAGGTATAGAAGAATTAACAAGAGGATTGCTGAAACATGTGGGAAAAATACATGTTAACCATTTTCTAATTGAATAAAAAAAAAAAAAACGAATGGATGACTAATGAAATAGAGCTCAAGCATCTTTGGGTAGAGTTGATTCACAATCATATTATTTGGTTTCTTTATAAATCTAAACATTAAAAAAAATAAAAATAAAAAATAAAAAATAAAAAATAAAAAAAACAGATTGTCATTTCTCGGGACAATCCGATTTGGTTATGGCTGTGGAAACTTAAAGTACCTCTTAAATGGTCGATGTTTCTTTGGAAGTGTTTACATAATATTCTTCGGGTAAAATACTCTTTGAAATGCAGGAATGTTACAACTGATGCCATATATCCACGATGTTTAAATGAGGAGGAGATGATAGAACATTTGTTCTTTACTTGTTATGAATCGCAAAGGATTTGGCGGGGTAGTAATTTGGGCTTAGATTTTTCAATTGGGGAGCCTATGAATTTTTTTAACTGGTTGGATAGTTGGAGACAGCAATCTCATAGGATGGATGTCATTTGTCAACTAATTGCTGTGTTGTGGGTAATTTGGAGACAACGGAATAGTGTTGTTTTTAAAGAAACACCGTTATCTAGTGGTTGAGCACTTGTGCTAGTAAATGAATTGGTTTTTTCTTTGACTAAACGGATGGGCTTCCAGAATGTTGATCATGTGCCAAAGGATGTTATATTGCAGGAAACATTTTCAAGGAAAGGAATATAATTCTTGTATACTGGCAAATACTGATTTTCTTGATGGTTATTTGCAGGACTTTAAGGTCATGGTTGACGGCTCCTGGCGGCATGAAGATGGCAATGCTGGCAGGGGCGTAGCTATGATTATAACAGTGGTGTCAACTGACACAATTGAGTTTCAAAAAAAATTTAGAGCACATGTAATGTTTATCGAAAATTGTTGCATATTTACATAATGAACCCAATGGGTCTATCAAAAAAAAAAAAAACTACTTTGAAAACTTTACATATTGACCCCACTCACTGGCCCAAGAAAAAAAAACCTCACTTTCACTATATATATATATAAAATAATGTTTTGTAGCTCGAAACTCTTCCTCCCGAATCCCCCTAATGCCCAAACGACGTCATTTTGGGCCTTTTTTTTTTTTTTTTTTTTTTTTTTTTTTTTTTTTTTTTTTTTTTTTCTGAAACAGAGGGAGAAAGAGAGAGGAGAGAGAGAGAGGGAAACAGAGAGAAAGAGACGACGATGGCGATGGCAAAGGTGCAAGCAACGGTGGACGTCGATCGCAGATTGCAGCTCGTCGCTCGTGGCAGCTCGTCGGCTGATCGCAGCTCGTCAGCCGATCGTCTCCGTCTCCAGCTCTTCGGCCGATCGTCTCCATCTCCACCCCGCCTCCGTCTCCACCCCAGTTGATATTGGCCCTCTCTAGTCCTTCTTCTTCTTCTTCCTTCTCTTCTTCCTTTTTCTTCCTTCTTTCTTCTTCTTCTCTTCATTTTGGGGGATTCGGGGGATTCGGGGGCTCCAAATTCAAGCCCCCCAGCACGATTGATATATATACAAACAAAATCAAACTTTATTTAAAAAGTTTAGCACTCCATAAACAAACCCACCATTTGTTTATTCTTCTTGGTCTTAATCCCGATTCCAACGTCGATAATTATTTGGAACGGCAATCACAATTTCTAGTCCTTTGGTCTTTGAATGTGGCATTACTGATGTCATATTTCTTTTACTCAAGACGTTTTTTCTGTGTATGATTCAATTGTGTTGATGAGTTTTTGCCAACATTTGGGATTTGACAAGAACAAAGACTAGGTTTTTTTTTTTTTTTTTTTTTTTTTTAGGGGGGGGGGGGTTTATAAGTTTTGAGATTTTGGGATTTATAGTTTTGTGATGTTCCTTTGTGTTGTGCAAAATGCATTTTACACTTATTTTAAATTGACATTATTTTGGATTACTTTTATCAATGTAATTGAGAATATATGAAATTTACAAAGTATTATATGAATGTTAATGTTGTTTGGTTATGTAGAACTAAAAGTATGATATAATGACATTGATGGTACTTTGTTAAATGAATCCGCTGAACGGAATTTCTGACTACGCCACTGAATGCTGGTATTGCATAGATTTGCTACCGTGATGATGGGTAACTGGTGGCATAACGAGCTCAACAAATGCAACTTGCATCACCTATTGCGACGGAAGGCATGGCTTGTCACCAAGCCATGCAATGGGCCAAGGAGCAAAACTTGCGCAAAGCCAGTATTTGGACGAACTCACAACTTTTAGTGGATGTCCTTTGCAATAGAGTTGGTCCGTTTTGGTCTTCCACTACTATTATAGCTGATATTAAGTTGGTTAGTAAGTATTTTGATTATTAATGTGTTTGTAAGGTAAGGAATAGGATGTGAAACTTGCACATGACTTAGCCCGTTCTGTAAATAATTTTCCCCCTAATATATCTTTTCGCTGTTGGTGTGGTTCTCAAAAAAAAAAAAAAGAAGTGACCAGTGTAATTTACTCAACGTCTTCTTCTTCTTTTCTATGAAATTAAATAAATAACAAGACTCACTCAAATTACATAGAAAACACAAAAGTAAAGTATTTTAGTGGAATGTTCTATTGATATATAATTTATAAACCTCTCATTAAAATTGAGGAAATTACCACCTTGAATGGTAATTTTAATTATTACACATTAATTAAAAATATTTATAATTTTAATTATTAATATTTATTTATTTTTTAAAATAACTTTACAAACTACCACTATGGGTAATTCTCCCATCAAAGTGTTTCTTATTATACAGTACGATGCAATAAATTATAATAAATATCGAATACAGAGCGACATAAAATGGAAAGTGCTATACCTTGAAAATTTTATTCAGACGTACAAATACATTTTTTGTTTTCTTTTGAGGAAGACACGTACGATACATTAAATTGTTGCAAATTGGTGTCCAATGGTGATCATGCTGTGACTCGTGGTGGTGAGCTCATGTCCATTACTTTTTAGGACATCGTGTAAATTATGCATATAAAATAGTGCAATAATTGGGATCCACAAAAATTTCGAGTTTGGATTATATGTCATTCTTTTCTATGGGGCATCTTGTGGTGCCTCAAAACGACGTCATTTTGAGGTAAAATTTAAAATAAAATAAAATAAAAAATTGAACTGAACCAGAGAGAGAGAAGAAGAAAGAAGGCAGGCAGCCCACACTAGCTGACAACCTCTAGCCTCACTTCACCTACAGCACCACCACCTCCCCACCATCGCCGCCGCAACCCACCTTGCCTTCCTCTTCTTCTTTTTCTTCCTCCTCTTTTCTATCTCTAAAACTATCAACTCATCGACAACCATCACCATAGCCGAGAGCCTCTCTCTCTCGCCAACAACGACAAGCCACCGTCTCGATCTAAATCCAGGGTTTGGCTGCTTCCACTCCCTAGCCGCCGTCGTCACCTATGCAAAATCCTAAGGCTTGAGAGAAAGAATTCAAGGTTTTGATTTTTTTGTGCTAATGCAAAAATTGTTGATCTGCAGAGATATACATTCACATTTTTATTAGATTTTTTAGCCTGTGATTTGTGTATATTTATGTATTGTAGATTTGTATAAATATAAAGAGATATATATAGGAATGGGAGTGGATTATTATAGGAATGCGGCGGCAATGGCGGAGAGGTAGTGGTGTCGTAGGTGAAGTGAGCTTGGAGGTCGCCGGCTATGAGGATCACGGTGGTGTGGGCTGCCGCTGCCTTCCTTCTTCTCCATTCTCTCTTCTTCTCCCTCTCTGGTTCGGTTTGGTTATGTTTTGTTTTTTTTTTTTTTTTAATTTTGCCCCAAAATGACGTCGTTTTGAGGTACCGCATGAAGCCCCATAGGAAAGGGCGGCAAAGGATCTGGACTCAAAAACTCCACCCCCACAACCCCCACATCATCTTATGTGAGATAGAAAGGGAGGAAAAACAGTAATTGAGAAGGTAATTTATAACCGAAGTAGGCCGAGCTGGGTATTGGGCCTTAGGGCCGAGTAGAAAGGCCATGAAGGTTACTCCGGTTTGGAGAAGTAACTTTGAAGATAGACCGGTCACACAGCCGTGGTAGTTAGCTCGTCTCGGAAGGACTTAGTTCTACTCCGGTTGAGTGAAGTAACACGAAGGTTTCGGTCTTCGATAGTTACTTCGGTTATAGCATGTGAGAACCGAAGTAAGCTGTGGTTCTAGAGATAGCTCGGCTTTAACTCCCTTATGGATAGCTTCGGTCTTGGTATGGGAAGGCCGAGGTAAGGGAGAGTAAAGTGAGGGCCGAATTAATAGTTACTTCGGTCCTGAAGTAGTCCGGCCATAAGAAAGAACCATCTCACTTGGTTTAAGCAGTGAGGGGGGTGTTGGAGGATAAGCATTGTCTTCCAGGAGTATGAATCCAAGGAGGACTCTACGCAAGGAGAGTATCCTAAAAGGACTCTGCACATGGAGGAATAAGAGTCCTACCAGGATTGTGCCACACGAAACCTATATAAGCTCACTAATATCACCTTTGGAGAGGTAATGCAACTTTGCTCCTGAATTCATAGAGCTTTTGTCTATTTGTCAAGTTTACTGACTTAGGCATCGGAGAGGTTTCCGGCACACACCCGCCGGCTAGCTCACGTGTGTATTTTCAGGTAGTTGAACGACGTCGTACGGAGGAGCGCAGACTTGGTCAACAGGATTATACGAGAAGGTGTATTTCTTTCCCGTACAATTGGCGCCGTCTGTGGGAACTCAGACAAGAACAACCTCTTGATCAAGCTTTTTCTCCCAAAAAATCAATGGCGAACAACGAAGAATTACCTCAGTCCGCCGTCGACGGACTAACTCCAGAAGGGGGTGCAAGGCGCGAAGGCCTACCCGTGGTCACTCCCATGGCGAACCTGGAACCACACAGACAAAATTCCAGGAGGGATGCAAGGGGACGAAGGCGGAATAACAGCCCTCATCCCTCTCGTTCGCAAAGCCCAGAAAGACAAAGACGCAGAATTGATCCTCAAACTTTGGAGGATCGCGTCAGAGAACAAGACGAGTTGATCCGTCGGATGGCGGCAGACATGGAATCTCTAAAGCGCCAGGTGAAAGGAAAAGAAGTGGCGACAGGAGAGGGGCGCACAAACAAGACGCCCCTCGCCACTCGGAAAGTCGTAGTCGGAATACTACACCCTTTCAAGCGGAAAGCAAAAGCCTCAGGACAGGCGATGCCTCTGGATCCAGGTCTCCAGAACTCGTCACTCCAGGTCTGAGAGGACGAGATTGAGAGGTCAAACACTGAGGGAAGTACATATTGGCCCTCACACTCACACCAAACGAGATCCAGGCAGACGAGTTGCCCAGGTCGTCAGACCTACGAACCGTGCTAGAAGAGAAGGCACGATGGAGGAGGACGCCAGGGCACGAGATCCACATAGAGTTTCTGCCTTACAGCGGTTGGCTCCTCGGACGCATGGAAGCGTCGAGGTTGGAATGCCAATACCGCGCCCGCTTACGAACCAACGGACAAGGCATTGGCGAGGCTGCAGACCTCACCATTCGTCCCAGCAATAGAGAACGCGCCCCTACCGTCAGGCTTCCTCAGCCCAAATTCACAACATATGAGGGGAAGACGGACCCCTACTCACACTTAAGCCACTTTCGCCAGGTCATGGCTGTATACCGGCGGAATGAGGCCTTGATGTGCATCCTATTCCCTTCAAGCCTTGGTGACCTAGGCTTGACTTGGTTTGAGAAGCTTCCAGAGGGCAGCATAGCCTCCTGGGCGCAACTGGCGGAGGCGTTTGTAACGCGATTCAGAACAAACACGAAAACCCCAGTGGAGATCGACCAGTTACTCTCCATCGACATGGGTGATAAGGAGACCCTGAGGTCATATAACAGTCGCTACTGGGAGACATTCAACCAGATTGGGGACTGCCCAACCAATCTCGCCATTGCGCAATATAAAAGAGGCCTCCCAGTCGGGAACAGACTGAGGGACTCTATCACCATGACGCCACCCCTCACCATGGAGGCCCTGATGGAGAGAGTGCATCAGCACATCAGGGTGGAAGAGGATGGCGCTCGTGCCAAAGCAAAATCTGGCACGGCGCAGCACCAGAGAAGAAGGCCTCAGCAAAGGTCAACGCAGTAGACCGTCCGAACAGAAACGGACGTGGCAAAAGAGACAATGGAGAAGACCAAGACAAAAGATGGTGAGAGTCCGCACTGCCATCACCACGGTCTTCAAGAAACCGATCTACCGTATACTTAGCGAAATTCGAGACGAGCCTTTCGTCAAGTGGCCAGCTAAGTTAGGCGAAGCTCAGAAGGACTACGATGACAGATCGAGGTGCACCTTCCATAAAGAAAAGGGGCACCGCACTGAGAATTGCACACCATTGAGGCAGCATCTGGAAGAGTTGGTGGCAGCAGGTCACCTGGACAAATACATAGAAGGAGGGGCACAGCCAGCCCCCCAGGACCAGAATATGCCCAATGGAATGCCGAACGACGCCCCACCTCAAGGCGTCATCAACGTAATACATGGAGTCTTTGAACCTGAGCGTGTATGCGAGCTCAGAGGTTCAATCAAAAAGGCTGAGCACTTCAGAGAGGTACTAAGTGTCCAACCAGTCGTCAAAAAGGGGAAGATAGAGGCCACAAATGTCATGTCCTTTCGGATAAAGACTTGGCAAGGATTATTGCCCTCACAACGATGCCTTGGTCGTCACTCTTCGAGTCAAGGATTTTGACGTCAAGCGGATTTGATTGACCAAGGTAGTTCGTGTGAAATCATGTATTATGAAACCTTCAAGCAACTAAAGTTGCAGGATAAAGACTTGGCGCCTGCCGTATCTCCCCTTATCGGATTCAACTCCATGCCAGAATGGCCCGTCGGCAAAATTATCCTCCCAGTCAGAGCAGGGAGTGTGACGAAACAAGTGGAGTTTTGGGTGATAAAGGTCCCCTCCACCTACAACGTTATCTTGGGCAGAACATGGCTGCATGCCATGCGCTCGGTGGCATCCTCCTACCACCAAGTGATGCGATTTCCCAACGACACCGGAATAATTGAAGAAGTATATGGACCAGATTATGTCCAAACAATGCTTCGTCACAACGAATGGCAGCCGCGCTGCCAAAGGATATGTTCATTCGGTTGAAGAACCTGAGAGTAATGAACTGTTCGCAGAGGTTGGCAAAGCGGCTGATCAGAAAGCAGTGGAAGACTTGGTGGAGGTCAGAATAGATGAAAAGAACCCGGATAAGTTCTTTTTGCTTGGTTCGTCGTTGTCCAGCACTGAGAGATTGGAGGTCTTGGAATTTTTGACCTCCAACATCGAAGTGTTCGCCTGGACCCCATACGACATGCCAGGAATTGATCCCAACTTCATCAGTCACCAACTCAATGTCCACCCTTCTGCTAGACCAATCATTCAGCGCACCCGCAGATCGGCACTCCACCACGCCGAAATAGTGGCAGAAGAAGTAGGAAACCTGCTGGAGGCAGGGGCAATCAGAGAGGTGCACTACCCAAGATGGATCTCCAACACCGTCGTAGTGCCAAAGAAGAATGGCAAGTGGCGTGTTGCGTCGACTACAAAACGGTCAACAAAGCATGCCCAAAAGATAGCTTTCCTCTACCAAGGATAGATCAATTGGTAGACTTAACGCAGGGCACAACCGACTTAGTTTTCTGGACGCATACAGAGGCTACCACCAAATTGCCATGTACGAACCAGACCAGGAGGTCACATCCTTCACCACACCAAGAGGACTATACTGCTACAAGGTCATGCCCTTTGGCCTAAAAAACGCGGGGCGACATTCCAGAGAATGGTCACCAAGATGTTTGAACCATTGTTAGGCAGAACAATGGAGGCTTACATCGACGATATGGTGGTCAAAAGCAAGGATGAGAATGACCACCTTAAAGACCTAGGGAGATGTTTGAGATCCTGAAAAAGCATAAGTTACGCCTCAACGCGTCGAAGTGTGCATTCGGAGTAGGATCTGGCAAATTCCTGGGCTTCCTGGTGACCAACCGGGGTATTGAGGCGAACCCCTCCCAAATCAAAGCAATTCAGGAGTTAGAGAGGCCTAACTCAATGAAAGAAGTGCAGCATCTCACCGGCATGGCAGCAGCACTTAACCGATTCATCAGCCGGTCTTCAGACAGATTGCGTCCATTCTTTCAGTCATTAAAAGCTAAGTTTGAGTGGGACGAAGAATGCGACCGAGCTCTGGAGAGTTTGAAGGAATACATGTCTTCTCCACCACTACTTGTCACCCCAATACTTGGAGAAGAACTCCTCCTCTACTTGGCAGTCTCTCAGCACGCGGTAAGTGCAGTGTTGGTTCGAGCAGAAGGAGTCCAGCATCTTCCAATCTTCTATGTCAGCAAGACATTGTTAGGCGCCGAAACGAGGTATTTGCCACTGGAGAAACTTGCGTTGGCCTTGATGATGGCCTCAAGAAAGTTATCGCACTACTTTCACGCCCACACCATAGTTGTTCTCACAGCCTTCCCACTGAAGGCTTTGTTTGAAAGAGCAAACTTCTCTGGGCGAATTCTGAAGTGGGCAGTAGAGCTGGGACAATACGACATCAAGTTCCAACCTAGGACCGCAATAAAAGCACAAGCATTGGCAGATTTTGTCGCAGAATTCACACCAGGAAGTCATCACATCTGCCCAGTCGACCTAACTGAAACAACCGAACTAGGGATGGAAGTTGACGTCGGAATAACGCAACCCCTAGTACTGGTTACTCAGTCCCCCCGGCAGACCAGAGTAAAGAAAGGAAGAAAGAAACAGACCATGCTACCCCAAGTCAGGACTCGCCAACAAATAAAAACTTGGTGCAATCAGAAGACAAGGGGCAGACAACGAGCATGGACTCTGAAGAAGACACCAGCAGCAAGGAAGATCCCAAGGCATCATCCGATCCCTCCACCTGCTGGAAATTGTTCGTTGGAGAGATGTGGAAACTCTTCGTGGATGGAGCATCCAACCGACATGGAGCAGGACTTGGCATAGTCCTCATCTCTCCAGACGGCCTGGTTGTGGAGCAGGCAATCAACCTTGGCTTCCCAGCATCAAACAATGAAGCGGAGTATGAAGCGCTTCTGGCAGGCCTCAAGTCAGCATTCTACATGAAGGCCACCGAGCTAATGGTTTACAGCGACTCACAGTTGGTGGTAAACCAAATATCTGGTGACTACGAGGCAAAGGATGATAGAATGGCCAAGTACCAAGAGTTGGTCAGAACAGAGATAAAGAAGTTTGAAGTGGTGAGGATAGAACAAATCGGCAGAGAGGAAAACAGCAGAGCAGACGAACTAGCAGGCTTCGCCTCAATGGCAGACACCTCCATTCCTCACCCACTACTAATCGACTACCTGCCTAGACCAAGTATTGAAGACCCAGAAACAGAAGAGGTATGTTGTGCAGAGTTAGGCCCTTCTTGGATGGATCCCATCATACTATTCCTGAAAGACGGCACCTTACCAGAAGAGAAGAAAGAAGCCAACAGGATAAGAGCAAAGTCACAGCGATTTTGGCTCTCTCCATCCTTGGCGTTATACAAAAAGTCGTTCTCAGGGCCTTACTTAAAGTGTGTTCACCCCAGCAAAGTGGAAGCATTCCTATTCGAAATACATGAGGGTGTATGCGGCAGCCATCAAGGAGGAAGATCACTGGCATACAGAGCAATTTCACAAGGATATTGGTGGCCATACATGCAAGCAGATTCAGAGAAGTATGTTAAAAAGTGCGAAAAGTGTCAAAAATTCGCACACCAAATACACCAACCTGCCAGAGAACTTCTACCTCTAACTAGCCCATGGCCTTTCGCAATGTGGGGATTGACATAGTAGGCCACTTCCAACAGCTCCAGGCAACAGGAAGTTCTTTCTTGCGCAACAGACTACTTTACAAAGTGGGTGAAGCAGAAGCCTTGGCGTCAATCAAGGAAAAAGATGTGAAGAAGTTTGTCTGGCAGAAAATCATTACTCGCTTTGGCATACCAAAGGCACTGATCTCAGACAACGGCACTCAATTCGATGGTAGGATTTTCAGAGGCTTTTGTGAAGAGTACAAGATAGAGTTCTACAATTCTCAACCGGCATATCCCCAAGCAAATGGACAGGCAGAGGCGTCAAACAAGGTAGTCTTGGATGGATTGAAGAAAAGGTTAGAAAGGCCAAAGGCAAGTGGGCAGAAGAGCTCCCATGTTTTATGGGCTTACGCACCACACCTCGGCGTCAACAGGAGAAACTCCATTCTCCTTAGCTTATGGCATGGAAGCAGTCATCCCTTAGAAGTTGGCCTCCTACAATTCGAAGCGAAAACTTTGATCCAGACTAAATGGCGAAGCCATAGCATTAGAACTTGACTTGCAGAAGAAAGAAGAGAAAGCATTGGTTCACATCGCCTCCTACCAGCAAGAATTGTCCAGAAATACAACAAAACAGTGCATCCAAGACAGTTCAAGATCGGAGATTGGGTACTTCGCAAAGTGATGGGAAACACCTTGGTCCAGGAGATGGCAAGTTAGGGCCTAACTGGGAAGGACCTTACAAAGTGGTCGGATTAGCAGGCAAAGGGGCATACCACTTGGAAGATGAGGACGGCAAAGCAATTCCCAGGCCATGGAACACTGCAAATCTCAAGTTGTTTTATTTTTAGCTTTTTTCTTTTAAGTATGTGTAATTTTTACTTCTTCAATAAAACAAGTCATTCTTCTTCAGTATATTGTTTTCAGTAGAAAGTAGCTTTAGTAAGTTAGTAGCATTGTAAACATAGTTGGCCGGAAAACCAACTATGACCCTTCCTAAGCCCAGGATAAGGATCCAGGCTGCAGGACGTTTGGTCGGAAAAACCAACATTTATTCTAAGTTGGCTGGAAAAACCAACTTAGAGGTTGGCTGGATTAAACCAACACCCTTCCTAAGCCCAGGATAAGGATCCAGGCTGCAGGACGTTTGGTCGAATAACCAAACACTTTGTACTCTCAGCCAAGTAAGTTTATGGCTGAAGAGTGGTTGGCTGGATTAAACCAACTCTTGGTACTCTTCAGCCGAAGTAAGTTATATCGGCTGAAGAGTGGTTGGCTGGATTAAACCAACACCCCTCCTAAGCCCAGGATAAGGATCCAGGCTGCAGGACGTTTGGTCGAAATAACCAAACAATGTATTCTAAGTTGGCTAGAAAAACCAACTTAGAGGTTGGCTGGACTAAACCAACACCACGTACTCTTCAGCCGAAGTAAGTGTATGGCTGAAGAGTGGTTGGCTGGACTAAACCAACACCACGTACTCTTCAGCTGAAGTAAGTGTATGGCTGAAGAGTGGTTGGCTGAATCAAACCAACACCACGTACTCTTCAGCCGAAGTAAGTGTATGGCTGAAGAGTGGTTGGCTGGATTAAACCAACTCCTTGTACTCTTCAGCCGAAGTAAGTTATCTCGGCTGAAGAGTGGTTGGCTGGATTAAACCAACTCCTTGTACTCTTCAGCCAAAGTAAGTTATATCGGCTGAAGAGTCGTTGGCTGGATAAACCAACACTTTGTACTCTTCAGCCAAAGTAAGTTATACCGGCTGAAGAGTGGTTGGCTAGTATGTTAGATAGCTAAAACCGAGATCATAGTTGTGCAAATAAGTTCATCACAAGTACAGGTATACATACACAAAACCGAAACAAGAGTAGATTTTTTCATTGAAGAAACAAGCAAGTACAATTGGGGGCCGTAGCTCGATTACACGGTTCGAAAACAAAAAAGAAAAATCAATGGAGGAGTGCGTCCAGCTCGGCGTCAAATTCTACGTCAGCATTCACCTGGAGTCCGGTGTCAGAGGGGAGCACGGTTTGATGAGGGAGTTCGGTGTCAACCTGAACTTCGGTATCAGTCGGCTGCAGCTCAGGAGTTGGATCTTCTATAACTGGCTCAGACCGAACTGTTTGGTTATTTTGCTGTTCGCTGACAACCGGAATGAGAGATGGCTCCTCATCATCATCGTCATCATCCTCATCATCATCGCCGGACCCCTCAAGAAAGGCTTTTTGTAGATCGGCAGCGTATTGTGAGAGTGAAGCTGGAATGGAGTACGGTGGAGCGTTGTAGACGTCGGTGTCTGACGTACAACCGAGCTGCTCCACCGTAGTCCTCCAGCCGCACTTGAAGAACAGGTCTTTGGCTGCGTCGCATTGAAGGGTGTAGGCGTCCTCTGCCTCCTTGAAACCTCGTTTTTCGGCGTCTTTCATGTCCTTCTTCAATTGGGTTATTTCGGCGTCCTTTGCACCTTCGAGTCACGCCATCTCCGCAAAGAACTTATCTTTCAGTTCGGTAATAGCACGCAGTTTATCACTGTCAGCCGAGGCAACTAGTCCGGTCAGACGTACTACCTCGGCTCCAGCTCGGCCGACTTCTGCTGAGATCGAGCTAGCTCGGCAGTTTTGGTTTCGACTTCCTTCATGGCTTGCCTTGTGGATTTTCGTAGTTCCACCACTTGCCTATGAGCGATTGTGTTCTTCTGAATGGCCTGCAAAAGAATAGCAAGTTCCCTTTTTAGCCGAGCTAAGAGTTGGAAAAAATTATACTGATCAAAAGAGGACAGTGCTACTTACCAGGATCATGGATTTAGTGGATGACCGGATGGCTTTCAGCTCGGTATTTAGTTGCTTGCTGTGGTGCTCCATGTCTTTGGGAAGACAAACACCCCTGCCCAGGTTGAAGGCCAGTAGGTGATCCTTCTCAGCAACAACCGAGTGACTGTCGTGGATATCTCGGTTGTTGAAGACGAAGGGTGGAGCCCATTTGTTGCTGTCAGCCCGGTCCGACTGTTCCGGTTCAAGGCTAGGTTGAGGGCTCGGTGGGAGGATGGTGTCATCTTCGTCGACAAACGCTGCTCCGTTCGGTATCCGGGCGCGCTTAGCTCGGCGAGATGATGGCTGTTGAGATGGGAGGGCACGACGGCACTGCTCCGACCGGTCTTGTGGTACTGCGGCTGGGCTTGTTGCGGTTAACATTGCCTTCAGCCTGTTCTTCTTCGCCATCTCTTGTTCGGCGGTGAGTGGCACAAGGACAATCTCTGGCAAGGATGGGTCCGGTTCTGGTGGGTCTTCAAGGAGAAAGTCGGTCACCCTTGCTTTTCGGCGACCGGAGTAGCGGTAAGTCGGTTCGAAGTCAAGGAGTTTAGCCCAACTTCTTTCCCGAACTCGTAGTGCGGCGCGTAGAACGCCTAAGTTGGGGTAGTTGTAAAGAGAGTGAAGATGAGCTGAATCTGCAAAAAATAAACAAACTGTTAGTTCGGTTCAAAAGTGAAAAACCGAGATGAAGAAAAGTAAGAAAGGCAACCGGAGTATGTATACCGGGTTCTCCTTTTTTCCAATTTATTCTTCGGCCAGGGATCTGGGCTTGGTGGTCTTCAAAATTGCCAGACACCCAAAAGAAGTCATCATCATTTAGGTCTTTGTCCGGTGTGTGCTTAATTATTTTTTCTCGGCCTCGGCGTATTCTCAAGTAATAACACCAGCCTTCATTCTTGGATCCTAATGAGTACTGATGGAGTATTTCGGCTAAGCCTAGGTTGAGACCGGTCTGACGGTTTAGGGCGTCTATACCCATTATTATACGGTATGTGTTGGTGGAGAGTTGGGTTGGGCATAGTCTGGTTTGCCTTAAGAACTCACAGATTAAAGGCTGGACTGGGAATCGTAGTCCGGTTTCTATTATTGATTGAATAGTGAAGGGCACAAAACCTTCGTTGCCCCATGGGTCAACATCTTGTTCGGCTAAAGTGAGGTTTACGTCGGCTGAATATTCTAATCCTTCCTGAATTCGGCTAAGCCGCTGGGGTTTCTACTAGGAATCTGTACTTCCCCATTTATCGGATAATAAAAAATAAATTACTTCGGCTGAAGGAGTTGTGCTCAGTAGCTCGGTCGAGCCTTCAAAGAGAATGGCTTGGGCGACCTAAAGTCTGCAAAGTGGAAGAACAAAGGGGTCAAGCACAGATCATTGACCGTGTTACAAAAACAAAGCAAGAAAATGATGCCTTACTTCGGTTCCTTAGGGTGTAAACAAGGTATACCTCGGTTCAAACAAGGTGGTTGTTATCTCGGTTTGGCAGAAAGCTTGGTTATCTCGGTTCTGACTATGGTTTTTGTTACTTCGGTTAAGCGTCAAGGGGCAGCTTTATGAGTTCGGTTTAGGAACTGTGAAAGCTGGCTTAGCCCCCAAGGCTTAGCTCGGTCAAGTGCCGATATTTCTAGTTCAGTGTGTTTTCATTTCGGCTAGTGTGAGTCAGGTGGTGGCCTATTAAAATTGTTGTGAAGTGCGCAAGTTCTAGCTCGGTTCCAGTCTACCCAAAGCTATACATAAGCAAAAACAGTTTCCTAGTTCGGTTGGGACATGTTTTTAGATCTAAGCTATGTTCTGCAGGTTACATCATGATATTCAGGGTGTTCTTATAAAAGTTTTTCAGAAAGTACAAATACAGTGGAAGAAAAACAAAATGTTTTGCAAAAACACACGAAACAGACTGTAATGAATCAAACAAAAGTAAAAACGAAGAAAGACAGGCAGGATTGAGAGGCATACCTGGTCGAAGGAGCACGGGAAGATGGAAATGGAACAAGAACGTAGCACGAGCTTCACACAGTGGCACAGGTTGAGGAACAATGGGAGCTAGTGAGGGAGAGAAAAGATGAACAGTATGAGTGTTTGATCCAGATGAAATGAAGGGCCCTAAGTTGGAAGAAAGGAAAAGGCGGGAACTGTTCAAAAGTTGCGAAGTACGAGGGCGGCAACAACTGTGAATGACCAATAGGGCTTGCCACGTGTCATTGGAATGTGGAACGCTTCAGTTGCTGTGACTGAAGAGACGTTTGACCGGGCGTGCTTAGCTTGGCTTAAGCTTAGCTCGGCTAGAGTAGCTAACGGATTGTAGCTCGGCTGGATAAGCTAAAACTTTAGTTCGGTTCGTAGACAGGTAATCCCTATCATGCTGTGCAGATGGAATTAAGGGGCAATTGAGAGGGTAATTTATAACCGAAGTAGGCCGAGCTGGGTATTGGGCCTTAGGGCCGAAATGAAAAGGGCCGAGTAGAAAGGCCATGAAGGTTACTCCAGTTTGGAGAGTAACTTTGAAGATAGACCGGTCACACAGCCGTGGTAGTTAGCTCGGTCTCGGAAGGACTTAGTTCTACTCCGGTTGAGTGAAGTAACACGAAGGTTTCGGTCTTCGATAGTTACTTCGGTTATAGCATGTGAGAACCGAAGTAAGCTGTGGTTCTAGAGATAGCTCGGCTTTAACTCCCTTATGGATAGCTCGGTCTTGGTATGGGAAGGCCGAGGTAAGGGAGAGTAAAGTGAGAGCCGAATTAATAGTTACTTCGGTCCTGAAGTAGTCCGGCCATAAGAAGAACCATCTCACTTGGTTTAAGCAGTGAGGGGGGTGTTGGAGGATAAG
The DNA here is from genome assembly GCA_030407325.1 of Camellia japonica. Classification (NCBI taxonomy): domain Eukaryota; kingdom Viridiplantae; phylum Streptophyta; class Magnoliopsida; order Ericales; family Theaceae; genus Camellia; species Camellia japonica. The sequence goes on along the minus strand of JAPPVO010000024.1, from coordinate 47,755,082 downwards.
CATTGTCTTCCAAGAGTATGAATCCAAGGAGGACTCTACGCAAGGAGGAGTAATCCTAGAAGGACTCTGCACATGGAGGAATAAGAGTCCTACCAGGATTGTGCCACACGAAACCTATATAAGCTCACTAATATCACCTTTGGAGAGGTAATGCAACTTTGCACCCTGAATTCATAGAACTTTTGTCTATTTGTCAAGTTTACTGACTTAGGCATCGGAGAGGTTTCCGGCACACACCCGCCGGCTAGCTCACGTGTGTATTTTCAGGTAGTTGAACGACGTCGTACGGAGGAGCGCAGACTTGGTCAACAGGATTATACGAGAAGGTGTATTTCTTTCCCGTACAGTAATGATTCAGACCCCCACAAAACATCACCCCCACAACCCCCACTCACTTGTGATTGGTCCAAGTAAGAAAGAGAAAAAAAGAAAAAAAATAATACAAACACATCATTGATCCACATCACTGTGGGGGTGGTGGGGGTCTCCCCAAAAGGGGGTCCCAAACATTTTCCAAAACCAAAATACACATGAACCAATCACACACATTTAGGGGTAATGGGAGTCTCTAAATTGGGGGTCCCAAGCTTTTTTCCAAAAAATAAATTGACACGACATTAATATTTATATAATTAAATCATATTTATATTTCGGTGGTGTTACATGCACCAATTTATGTACACACTACACTAGTATACCAATTAGTATTATGCTATTATTACTGATCTCACTTATTATACAAATTACAAATACCTAAAACCTCTAAAATGATATCTTATCATCTGTTAATATACTAGTTAGTACATTAATTGATGGGGAAATTATCAGAAAGTCCTATTTCACAACCTGTTGCACTATATGATCCCACGTTTTTTCTATTAGATTGGCAAGTCCTACTGCTGTGTTCTTTTAGTCAGCCAAGTCCATTTTTGAATTTTTTGGATTGTTGCTGGACGAATTTGTCCTTTTTGTTAATCAATTGATGGTATTGTAGGAGTAACAGATATTGGGGGATACGTGGATGCCATGTTTGGTAGTCGAATCCCATAATTATAGGGAGTGAGAAATCAGTGGGTCTTCCGGCAGTGTAGTCGACACATTTGGATGCCACATCGCCGAGGGGAGTGACTGAGGAGAACACGGCGTCACAGCCGAGGGGAGTGACTGGGCTCTAAATCGTCGGCGAGGACGAGTTGCGGAGAGAGGTAAGTCTGAGCTTGATCTCGAGCTTCCTCATGGTGTGTCTCCTCTCCTGGAGCTTGAAGGGTGACCGGCGAATGCCGGTGGCGTCGATTGGGTTGTAGGGTCTGGAAGAAAGCCTTGTGGGGAATGTTACTGGGAGTTTGTCCGCGGGGTCACTGGTTGCGCCGGTTAACTTCTGGACCAGCTCTCTGAAAGTGGTGGTGTCTGCTTGGACGAAGTTGGTGTTGGAGATGATGGTGGCATCATTGGGTTTTGATGTTTTTCCATTATATATATATATATATAGAGAGAGAGAGAGAGAGAGAGAGTATCTGGGGATGTGTTTTGTGTGTTGTTGAGTGATGACGAAGAAGTTGGGGGAAGTGTTTTTAAAAGAGGGATTTGGGAAATGGTGTGTTTGGTAATGGTGACAGGGGAGTGAAGGGAGTTTCTGTAAAACTTCCGGCAGTGTAGTCGACACATTTGGATGCCACATCGCACGTTCGCATCATCCCATCACTTCCGGCAGTGCGATCCTTCACACCATAGCATCACATGCACTCATGGACACAAGTGCAGAATGAAGATGTGGTTACCGTTTTGGGATGAAGATTCGAATGTGAATCAGTGGTCCAAACGGGTGCAGCATACCCAAATGGGAATGATGAAACGTTGCTACACATACCACCATCACTTACGGCAGTGTGGTCCTTCACTTACGGAACAGAGACCCAGACTTACGGCAGTGTGGTCCTTCACTTACGGAGCAGTGTGGTACTTCGTGTTCACACTCACACATCTAGTTCACACACACACATCTACTTCGCCCATACTTCGAAACATTAAAACAATATTAGTACGTTTTATTCGGTAACGTGAAACACAGGCACCCTTACTTGTGTTCGACCCACATCACAAAAAAAAAAAAAAAGAATGTGTCAAATTACTTGTGTTCACGTTACAACCCACGTCAAAAAAATAAAAATAAAAAAAACGGTGTCACATTACTTGTGTTCACGTCACAACCCACGTCTCATGTTTTGAGTGTTACACACTTACTAAATTAAAAAAAGTATTAGTGTGCTTTTTTTATCAACGTGACATACAAACACCCATTCACGTCATGGAAAAAATAAAAATAAAAAAGTGTCAAATTCACGTCACAACCCACGTCAGAGAAAAAGAGTACTATTACCTTTTTTTGGAACGTGAATCTCACACACCCCTTCCCATAAATACATGCGGGTCTATAAATTCAAATTAACACTTTAATGGCAAAATAGTAAACAAACAACCCAAAGGACTAAACGGTTTAAAAGAAAACAATTAGGACCACATGATCTACAAGATGATAAAATGGGATTTACTAGTCAATTCCCCTTAATTGATACATATAGTATTATTCTTCATATTTAAAAAGTACACATTTTGTCACGACCCAAACCTGGTACCCAAAGGCTCGGCGTCGTAACAAGATAAAAATAAAATAATTCAAAAAATTTTGTAGTCGCAGCGCAAGCGGATAAATTAAATAAATTAAAATAAAATAATTGGGTACCAACTGCTTATTTAAAAGGAAACAAAATATAGTCATTTGAACTTTATTGTATTACAAGAGTTCAAAACAAAACAGATAGAAATAAAAAAAAGATTTAAAAAAAAACAACACAGCGATTCATTTTCCATCTTGATCCCGCTAAACCTCGTCACCTGAAAGGGGTAACAGCTATAAGCACATAGCAGAGTGAGAAATATTATACTGTGAGTATAGGGGCACAAAATAGCCATGGATAATTATTTAAGCTAAAACATTAACATAATTTGAGTTGAATACACAAATTAATTAAGTGCCAGAAACTGAAATAATTAACTATAACCACGGTACATAACAGAACAGAACAGGGGTCACTAAGTGACAATCACTACAGGGGTCAATAGATTCATGACAAACAGGGGACCATAAAGTGGTCAAACAGGGGCCTATGGTTATTTAAGTCCCCCAAGACATAGGACTTCCGTGGTGGTACTTACAGAAAATAATTGTTTACAAGGTCATTGTCAATTAATCTCTAAAATTTAAACAAACATATCCATAGGTTTTAATTTAAGCAAATAGAGTTCAGAAAATAATCTACATAATTGAAACATTAACCTAACCATAAAACATAATTTATATCAAATAAATTGTGGTAACTCAAAATATTCGTAAAATATATTATGATAACTTAAGACATGTAGAAAACATATTATAGTAACTCAAAATATAATAAAACTCACCTAAAAATTACTTCAAAATTCTTCTAAACTTGCTCCCCGTTTCTTGCTCGAATGTTCTCTTATTCTGCCAATGTGTTTCCTTACTTGAATGCTTCTTATTTTTGTCTCACCTTGTCTTTGAAGCTCCCCAGCCGTGCACTATTTATAGGTGATTTTCCCACATGTGATTTGCTTAAATGAAGCCACCAGTCTAACAAGTGGCAATTCCCTCCTGGCCACCTATTTCCTCACCCTTAAAATTTAACCCCTAATTGACACCTGCCTTTACCCCTTTCTTTTGTCGTCTCTGCGAATTCATTAAGGGCCAAGGCAGCCATGTTGCTTCTACTTTCCTGCCACGTTAGTGAAGCCACCTGTCCTATAGGATGAGTCACCTAAATTAATTTGATTTTATAAAATTCTAAGAGTTATTACTCTTTTAGCGATTCATGATGATTCTTAAAATTACATATAATTATAAGTTAGGTTCACGTCTAAAAATCTCACTACCAAACTATAAAACATCACTTACCACTTACTAAAATATTTATTGTGTGGTGTCTCACAAACAATTTAATTGATAACTTCCTAATTTCCTATTTATTTATTTATTATTATTATTATTGATTTATTTATTTATTTTTGAGTTCTATTTATTGTAATTTTAAAAGAAAAAATTTTGGGTGCCACACATTTAATATTTGATAATTTTAAATTTTAAAAAAAAAATTCAATGCAGTGTAGATTTTTAAAAATAATTATAAATAAATAGTAAATTTTATATACATCATATATTAAAATTATAATTTTTTTTATGAATCGAGAATAATTTATGACAATACCATTGAGTGATCATTTTAAATTATTTTTTTTTTACATATATCAACTACTCAACATAACTAGGGGTGGTCGCAGTTCGGATTTGACCTGTTTGCGGGTCGGTTTGGATCCACCCGCACCTATGCGGTTTGAGAAAAAGTTAACCCGCAACCGCCCGCAGTGCGGTTTGCGGTTTGTGCGGATAGAGTTCGCGGATGTGTAGGTGGTTGCGGGCGGTTTGTGGATTGAACTTTTTTCTTTAAAAAATTATTTTTGAACCTTTTTTTTTCCCATTTTGTAAATATTTATTTTGGATCATTTTCCTCCCATTTTTCCAAAATGTTCGAACATTAATAATTAATGAATTAGAAAAACACCGATATCTAATATATAAGACAGAAACATACTGAAGTAGTTGTAACAACCCTCGTACTGATTACCGTTAAACCACTGAATTATATACTGATTACTGTTAAATTGAACTGGTAATGACTGATAATGGAAGTAACTGAAGTACTGATTAGACTGATTGAAATCGAAACTGAAATTGAATAAGTTTGTTTATTGAATTGCATATTGCATCTGTTTGATTGATTGATTATCTGTTTGTGTTATGTGTTTAAACTGCTAATTGAAGGCCTTATCGGCGGCCGAATTAGAAACCGTTTAGTGTCCCATGATCAATAGAATATTTGTGATTTAATGGTATATTTATCTGAAAGTTTATTAGGAATGATTAAACTAGATTAAATTAAGCCAATTAAAGAGTTTGCTTTAATTACGGAAATGCCATTGTGAGTGGGCCTTGTTTACTAAGACATTTGAGCTTTAGTCTTACACTCAAACAACATTTCATCAGCTTTGTGTTGAGAGTACAACCGAATTAGAGAGAGAGAAGAGGGAGAGAGTTGATTTTCATCTCTTTTTGCTTGGAGGCTTGTTGATTTAGAAGATTGATTGCATTGTTGATCTCCTAGGCTCTCTATTGAAGTCTTAAGGTAGGAATTTCTCCCTACATTCTTGTGTTTGACTTGTTCTTGCATGATTCATGCTCCATTGTAGGGTTAAACCATGATTTTGCTCAAATGTGTTGAGTTAGAACTCCATTGTTGCATGCATGTAAGAATTGATGAGTTTGAATTGATTTCATGGTAAAATGGTGCATGCATGTTCACATTTTTGTATAAGTCCATGTTTTCAGCATATTCTTGAAGAAATGAGTCCATTTGGACAAGTATTGAAGCTAGAATTTGGATTAAAACCCATGCATTTCATGTTTTGAAAGTGTTCTTGAAAATGGGTTTGAAATGGCTTGAATTGACTCACCTTTGGCCCTTGCATGTGTAAATTGGTTTTTGAAACTTGTTGTATATTGAATGTGGATGTATTTTCCAGAATTTGGGCCCAAGAGGTTGAGATTTGAGTTGTGAATGCTTAGTTTGAGCTTGGAAGGCAAATCTGGAAATTTCCAGATTTGGCTTCTTCGCTCGAGCGAAGGATTCCTCGCTCGAGCGAGCACCTTTATTCAGGGCTCCGCTCGAGCGAGCATCGAGCGTGGTATCGCGCGTAAAATTCGAGCATCCAGTACTTTTACTGTTCATCAGATCGCTCGAGCGAAGGATTGTTCGCTCGAGCGAAGCCTTTGATTTTTGAAGCTCGCTCGAGCGAAGGAAGGCTCGCTCGAGCGAAGAGCCTATTTTCAGCAACTTTTGAAAAATGCCTTCCAACTGTATTTTTTGCATCCATCTCATCCTAGGCATTCTTAGACCTAGTTTAAGACATCTGAATGAGGATTTAAACGTAGAACCACACCGAGGAAATTTAGGGATTTAATTATCACCATTTCCGACTGTGAAACTTAGTGTAGGTTCTATTTGTTGACTGTTTAGGGTTGGCTCGGGGACGTGCTCTAGCTGCTATTAGCCCAATCACTGTGAGTAACAATTGCGTAAAGATATGTTCAAAATGACTATCTTTTGAATACTGAACTGAACTGTTTACTGAACTGGAATTATTTACTGAATGAATGTATGTCCTTTATTTCTGAACTGTATTGTGGCATCCTTAGCACTACCGTTGCTGACTGTTACTGTTACAGAGATCTCTGTCAGTTCCCTTGTGGAACCATACTGTTTACTGAATGACTGGCCATCATTACTGCTCGGTCTTTTTGACCTACTGTTACTGTTATGCTAATGGATGTACCACATATGACTGTTTATTGTACTGAACGACTGTAATACTGATTGAACTGAACTGTTTTCATTACTGTAAGGACATTACATTCTTAACCTCTTTATACATTATGTTTTCACTGGGCTTTAGCTTACTGTTTATATATATGTAGGTTCTCAGCAGCCAGACCAGAGCTAGGAGCGTGGGTTGGTCCCAGTTGTGTCAAGCCAGCCTATGTGCCTCACCGTGAGGTTCCGTGTTGCCGTGTGATGGCCTTGGGATTTTGTTTTAAGTTTTTCCCATCGGTCTCCTCACTGTTTTGTATTGACCTAATGGATTGTATAGACTGTTTACTGTTTACTGTACTGTTATCGAGGGGTTAAGTCCCGTACTGAATGTTGTATCTGACTGTATATAGACCGTACTGTTTGAACTGTGTGAATGCATGAAAATGTTTTTGGCATACAGATTTTCACAGCTCAATGGACACTAGTTATTTACTGTATTGGCTTCCGCCAGGCCCTGAACTCTGTTATACTGTATTACTGTTAAGCAGGCCTTCGGTAATCACGGATTACTGGCCGGTTACGGTGCTAAACCCTTAGGGCCGGGTTTGGGTCGTGACAATAGTCACTCCCAATAAGTTTCCAGGAATAATGCTAAGGTTTAAAATCACAGAATCACAATCCCCAAACTGGAAACTACATCATCAAATTTCCAACCATAGACAACTCAATATCACCTAAAAATTCAAAAAATGATAGCTTTACAACCCCCTCCACATAGATCAGTTTAATATCACAATCATTCATTGAAAACCCAAAAACGGTAAAACAATAACCTCCAAATCAATCCTCAGCTTACAATTCAGCAAGTAAATATTGACAATTTACTCAGTTCAATTAACAACTTCACAAAAATCAGTAGATAACACACCAAAATTTTCACACATGGGCAAAAACACAAAAAAATTACCTTATTATTTCTTGACAAAAATTATTGATAAAAATGACACATTTCATCAACCAAAAAGAAAATATTCTCGGAAATCTTTCACATACAACTCTCTCTGTATCTCTCTATGTATGTGTGTGTATATATATTTTAAGTATGGACAAACGTATTTCTTGATCACATTACATTCAATCATAAACCACCCAGAAATATAGAACTTCCATGAAATACTCACACAGATTCAATAATTCCCCCCAAAAGTATCTAGTACAAGACCCCAAAATATGAAGAAGAAAAAAATCAAACCAAAAAAATTCAAAATAAGAAGAAAAAACCCCAAAATTTGCACTTAAAAAAAAAAAAAACCAAAGACCAAGAAAGCACACGAAAAAAAAAATCTCTAGGATAGATCATAGATGAATGGCCCAGGTTTTTAAAAAAATATATATAATTCTAAGTGCGGGCAATTTGTAGCGGGTGCAGTTCAAACCCGCAACCCGCTCGTAACCCAAAAACTTGCTATATCGCACCCTACCCTATTGTATTTGCAAAACCGTCCATACTTGTACAGGTAAAGCGGGTTATGCGGGTCAGATAATCTATGCCCAGCCCTAGACATAACCTATAAAGCCTCTGTTTGGGAAGATAGGTTTGGGGTTTTTTTGGTTAAAATAGTCACAAAAAAATAAAATAAACTTTTTAGCCCAATAAAACAAAACACCACATCCAATCCATATTCATTACATTTTTTTTCTCACAAAAGTCAAAAAAGTCAAAAAATCCATTCCAAACGAGACTTTTTAGCCCAAGGCTAAAATAATCAAAAAACTAAAAAGCTAACCTACTTCCCAAACAAATCCAAAATAATTGATTCAAAGACTACTATCGCACACCAAAGACTATTATGGCTTTTACAAATTCATCAAATAACTAAGGAGTATTGTTACTTCAACTTAAAAATTAGATTTAGTTTTTTAAACTCAGTGATGCGGTAATATATTAAAATATTTAAGGAAATTTTTTATATTTTATTTAATCATTAATCAATCATCTCCTTTACACATTATTACAACAAGAAAAATAAGCCTAAAATTAAAAAGCGAATTTATATATCATTTTTTTAACTAAATTATACAAAAATCCTAAATAAATATATTGTTGTTGATAATAAAAAAAAGTTTATAATCATCTCCATTACATAATTATAATTAACTATCTTCATTATATCATTCAGCAATTATGAAAATAATTTTTTAAAAAAATTAAAATAATGATAAATTATTGTTCCTAATTCATTGTCATTGAAAATATAATGGAAATTACAATTGTGTAATGGTGTATTGACCACTTCACTTTCATAACTAAGGTGTGGTTTGGCAATAAGCTAAGTATTGTGTCATATCAATTTTCTATATTTTTGTACAACTTTTAGTAGGTCTCGTTTGGGAACCTCCTTTTTAGTCAAAAAGCCAAAAAGTTACTAATTAGTCAAAAAGCCAACAACCCATACCAAAAAGTCAAAGATTCTCTTTTCTCTCTACTTTTTGCACATCTTTTCGTAAAAAGCCAAAAAGTCATCCCAAACATACTAGTTTTTTTAGCTCATATTTTAGCCAAATAGCCAAAAGTTACTAAATTAGCATGTTCCCAAACGCGGCCCGTTTGGGGACTGACTAAATTAGCCAATTAGCCAAAAAGTTACTAAATTAGCCAAAAAGCCAACCATTCATACCAAAAAGTCAAAGATTCTCTTTTCTCTCTACTTTTTGCACATCTTTTCATAATTAGCCAAAAAGTCATCCCAAACATACAAGTTTTTTTTACCTACCTTTTTAGCCAAATAACCAAAAAGTTACTAAATTAGCCTGTTCTCAAACGAGGCCAAGTCCAAAAAAAAATTATACCCAAACCACCCTTTAGTTCATTACAAATAATTAACACAATATCTCATAATTTTTTCAGAACAAAAATCTTTTAATTAATATATATATGTAATCTTTAGTTCTGATGAGTGTTAGTTATGTCTTAAGTATACACATTATGGTATTAACATGTTAATTATGATATTATTTTAGTTATAATTCAAAAGTCTTCTAATTATCTTTGATTTATAATCATTAAAGTATTTTTTTATGATAAAAAAATTATTTCATTATATCTCATGTAGCGGAGGCACGTGAGACGCAGGGGTCACGTACCCCCTTAACTTTTAAAAAATTATTATTTTGCCTCTAATAAAAAAAAATTAAGTTTAACCTTTTAAGTAATATCTTGAAATTTTTATATCACTATTTTCTTTATCTTTTTTTTTATATTTATAAAAACATATTTAATTTGTCACTTTAATGATGCTAAAAAAATTTCCTATAAAGTTTATATCAGAGAAATGTTATGTATCACTGATTTTTTGTCACTATTTTTGTATCACCTTTTATACGAGAGATAATTATAATATATTGTCATATAATTCAGTGATTCAAAAATGTGAAAAAAAAAATTGGTGATATAAAATAGCCTCAGTATATTGTTTATGTTTGGCATATGCTACTTTGGCTATTTTAACCACAAAAGGACAAAATAAGTTAAAAAGTTAATAAGAGAAAATGTCACATCCAAATCATAATTATTTTATTTTTTCTTTCACAAAAGTCAAAAAAACTAAAAAGCCCATTCCAAACAAGATTTTTTATCCTCAGGCTAAAAAAGCCAAAAAATCAACTCACATCCCAAACGAATGGATTATTTATTATTTAACTTTTCTCATTTCTTTTTCTATTCTTCTCTATATCTCTTTTTTGTGTGTGCATCTTAACATAATTTTGTTTTCATATTTTACGATGGCATATATTTATTTTTTAAACCGTGATGAACATCATACATAAAATAAATTAATAACAATAAAGATAATGATTGATTAACTCAACTTTATATTTAAATATAACTTTGCATCACACTAATTTTTAGCCTATCATCAAATAAAAATTAATAAATTAAGTTGAATTATGATTTTTGTTAAAATTCAATTTAATGGTGTCTCTTCTAAACCAAAATCTTAGCTCCACCATTGATTCCTATAGAATTAAGTTATAAGATTTATAGTGATCAACTTCACAAATGTTACACATAGTTTTAATACATATATATATATATATATATAACATGTCTCATAATTTATTGTTATTTTTTATGTGGATATATTTTTGGAAAATTCAAATACACACCCTTTTAAAAAATGTGTACTATATGCACTTTTAATTATGTTATTTTCTTATTTAATGAAGACAAATTTTTTTTAATTATGATATTATTTTAATTATGATTATGAATTCTTTAGTTATACCTCATATTGTATTTAATTATGATATTTTTTTAATTATGACTAAAAAATTAAAATTATATTATTTTTTTTAGTTATAAGATTGAAAGGTGTGAACTATAATATTTTTTTATTCAAATTATAATGCATTATGTGTGAATGCGTAAGTATAGTATATATAATTTCAATAAGCATAACTAGCCGAGGGGGCATGGAATAACTTCATCGCGGGCCTCCCCCATTTCTCTATCGTTTTAACTCTCTCTCAACAACAAAACCAGCAGAGAAAGAAAAGCACATAAAGTGTGATTGTTTTATAGAGAAAGTGAGATTCGAGCATTTTTAATCCATTAATGCATATCTGAAACAAAGCGTGAACGGTTACTTTTCACAGATTCCTTCTCAAAAACTGCGAGACTCCTCTCACTCCACCTTCAAATCTATGAAGCACGGGTACTCCAAAAATAGTGCCGTACACGCACCGGGTACTTACCGGGTGCGGGTACGCGTACCGGGTACGGCAAAAAGTAGTCGGGTACGTCTGCCTCAGTCAGGTACGGCATGGGTACGCCTTTGGTGCGTTTTCGGTACGGCGGGGGCAAAAATCAAATTTTCTGAAAAATTGAGGGGTACTGGAGTAGTATTAAGAAAAATTTTAAAAAAAGAAAAGAAAAAATGTATATACGAATTTGCCCTAATCTCATCACTTTTGCCCTAATCTCATCGAAGCAAAGAGGCGACTTCGACCATCACCCTCGTCTTCAACTTCGACCCAGAGATCGACTTCGACTCAGAGATCGACTTCGACCCTCGTCTTCGACTTCGACTTCGACCCACGGCATCGGGTATGACTTCTTCGCCTTCAGAGAGGTATAATCTCTTCATCTTTATTTTTTTTGTTTTTTTTTCTTGTTTCTTCTTTCTTCTTCAGAGAGGTATAATCTGATGTTGATGTAGAACAAAAAAAAAATTAGAGAGGTATAGAACCAAGTTATTTAATCATATTTAGAACCAAAAAAAAAAATTAGATCAAAAAAATTAATAAATTAGAACACAAATATATTAATAAAAAATTAGAACCAAGTTAATAAATTAGAACACAAATATATTAATAAAAAATTAATAAATTAATAAATTAGAACCAAGTTATTCCTTTGCTTGGATTATGGACTGCATTGGTGTTGGTTATGTTGAATTTAAATATATTAATATTTTTGTCTTTTAGTTTTATAGTTCTCTTTGTAGTTTTGATATTTAATTTCAATTTGTAGGTTGGATCATTTAACCATAATTATAAAAAATAAAAATAAATAAAAAAATATCGGCGTACCGCAGCCATACCCGTACCCTACTTTTTTGGGATTTTGCCATATCGGCGTACCTGTACTCGTACCCGTACCGTACTTCCTAGCTTCAAATTCACCCAATCAACCACGCACGCACGAACAAACTCATCATCCTTTCTGTTTGCCATTTCTTTGCTTTCTTCTCTCTAGAATTATTAGTGACAGAAGGCGATGGAGCTTAGTAAGCTTACGCTGGAGATCTCCACAATGCTTGAGCAGAAGTGGCTCTACCACTGCCAAGACAAGAAGACCATGTGCGAAAGGAACACCGTTATCTAGTGGTTGAGCACTTGTGTTAGTAAATGAATTGGTTTTTTCTTTGACTAAACGGATGGGCTTCCAGAATGTTGATCATGTGCCAAAGGATGTTATGTTGCAGGAAACATTTATTCAAGGAAAGGAATGTAATTCTTGTATACTGGCAAATACTGATTTTCTTGATGGTTATTTGCAGGACTTTAAGGTCATGGTTGACGGCTCCTGGCGGCATGAAGATGGGAATGCTGGCAGGGGCGTAGCTATGCTTATAACAGTGGTGTCAACTGACACAATTGAGTTTCAAAAAAAATTTAGGCGTCCGGATCCTCTAGGGTGATTCCCTGAAGTGATCCTCTAGAGTGATAATTTATGATGCGACACGTGTCCAATTAATGAAATCGAGGGTTGAGATGTTCCCTCTCCAAAACGACGTCGTTTTAGTTTTGATTTTTTTTTTTTTTTGGCAGATCGGGAAGGAGGAAGGAATGGATTAGAGAGAGAATCTCCTCCTTCTCTCTAGAACCGTGGAATCAATCTCACTACAAGAAAACTGGGTATATGAGACGGAACTATTTGCGACGGCGCGCTTGCCGGTAAAAAATACCGTCTCAAAAAATCAGAGTATTTGCGACGGTAAAAAATACCGTCTCAAAAAACAGAGTATTTGCGACGGTAGAAAAATACCGTCTCAAAAAAGGAGAGTATTTGCGACGGCAGAAGATACCGTCGCAAATACTCTCCTTTTTTGAGACGGTATTTTTACCGTCGCAAATACTCTGTTTTTTGAGACGGTATTTTTTACCGTCGCTAATACTCTGATTTTTTGAGACGGCATTTTCTACCGTCGCAAAAAGTGACTTTTGTGTTTTTTTTTTTTTTAAGTGAATATTTTTAAATTTTTAAATATTTTTTTTAGATGCACTTTACTTAAATGTATCTAAAAAAAAAATTTATGAAAAAATACTTTTAAAAATTAATAAATACATACAAATATAAAAAAAAATGTATTGAATTATTGTATTTCTTTTGTATTTTTTGTATTTAGTGAATTTTTAAAAGATTTTTTTTACTTTTTAGGTGTATTTATGTTAGGTGTGTCTAAAAATTAAAAAAATTACTTAATTTGTCTCTCGCTCATCTCTCTTCTCTCTATCTCTCCCATCTGTCTTCTCTCTCTGTCTCTCTCACTCATCTTTCTTCTCTTTATCTCTCTCGCTCATCTCTCTCTGTCTCTCTCTCGTTTATCTCTTTCCGCTCTTTCTCTCTTTGTCTATATCTTTTCATCCATTTTTTCATCTTCCTTTCTCTCTTCTCTTTCTCTCTCTCACTCATCACTCTTCTCTCTCTGTCTGTTTGTCTATCTGTCTCTCTTCTCTCTCTCTTTTTCTGTGTCTCTCTCTCGCTCATCTCTTTTCACTCTATTTCTCTCTCTTTTTGTCTATCTTTCGCTCATCTCTTGTTTTCTCTCTTTTTTATCTCTCCTTTATCTCTCTCTCTCTCTTCTCTCTCTCTTCTCTTCTTTCTCTTGTCTCTTTTCTCTCGTCTTTTTCTGTCTTCTCTCTTCTGTTTCTCTCACTCTCACTCTCTTTTCACTCATCATCATCTCTCTCTCTATATGCTTGTCTATTTCTCCCTCATTATGTTCGCCTTGCTCACTCTCTTCCTCTCATATTCTCTATTTATCGAGCTCCTTCTCGATTTATCTATCTCTTCTCTCATCTCTTTTCTCTCTCTGTCTCTTTCGTTCATCTCTCTTCTCTCTATCTCTCTCGTTCATCTCTCTTCTCTCTCTGTCTCTTTTTCTGTCTCTTACTCTCTATCTTTTTCTCTTTTTGTCTCTCTCTCTCTCTCTTCTCTCTCTCTCTCTCTCTCTCTAACTCATCACTCTTCTCTCTCTCTCTCTCCTCTTTATCTCTCTCGTTCATCTCTCTCTGTCTCTCTCTCTCTCGTTTATCTCTTTTCGCTCTTTCTCTCTCTCTTTGTCTATATCTTTTCATCCATTTTTCATATTCATTTCTCTCTTCTCTTTCTCTCTTTCACTCATTACTCTCTCTCTTTGTCTGTTTGTCTGTCTGTCTCTCTGTGTCTCTCATTCATCTATCTCTTCTTTCATCTCTTTTTTCATCTCTTTTCTCTCTCTGTCTCTTTCGCTCATCTCTCTTCTCTTTATCTCTCTCGCTCTCTCTTCTCTTATCTATCTTCTTTCTGTCTCTCTCGTTCATCTCTCTTCTCTTTATGTCTCTTGCTCATCTCTCTCTCTATCTCTCTCTGTCTCTCTCGTCCAGCTCTCTTCTCTCTCTCCTCTATCTGTCTCTCACTAATTTCTCTCTCTCACCACCCATCTCTTCTACCACCTTCACCACTACTGCAAACACCATTCCACCACCACCATTACTTCTACTGTCGCCACTTCACATCTACGACTACCATTATTACTACTATCGCCACCACTCCACTACCACCACTACCACTATTACTACCATTACATCTCTTTCACCCCTGCCACTCCATTTACACTACCACTACCACAACTTCACCACTAATCTCTTTCGCCATCACCATCACCACCACCACCACCACCACCACCACCATCATCTCTTATCCACCACCTTCACTACTGCTGCCGCTCCTTTTCTTCTACCACAAAAAATTAGTTCATGATTTTTAGTAATAAAAAAAAATAGGCCGCAGAAAAAATTTTTCATTGACTACAGAAAATTAACTTTTATTTTAGTGAAAAATATTTTTCATTAAAATATATATTACCCCTACTTCTACAAAATAAAAAAATAATAATGTTTTTTTCATTAAAATAAAAATGAAACAAATAAATTTTCAATCTTAGTAACTAAAAAAAAAAAATTTTAAAAAAAATTCATTAACTACAAAAAATATAATATATATATATATTTTAACAAAAAATAAATTTATTTAATTATTATTATTAATTTTTATTTTTTTTTATTTTATTTTATTTTTCATTCCCCGCCCCTTTATTTTTTCCACTCCCGCTCCCCCCTCTATTTTTTCCCATTCCCGCTACCACACAAAAAACCCTAATCTCAAACCCAAAAAAATCCCTAATCTCAAACCCAAACTCTCACCCTTGTCTTAGAACCAAAATCTCAAACCCACACGGTTTCACACAGAGACACACAGCCTCTGCCTCACTCACACGCCGCGCCTCCCTCCTCACCGGCGATCCTCCGTCACCACCGAGCCTCTCACTCACACACGGCGCTCCTCTCTCTCTCTCTCGCTCGCCACTGGTCTCTCGCTCTCTCTTTCATCTGTCACCGCCGCGCCTCCCTCCTCACCACCGGCGATCCTCCGATCCTCCCTCACCGACGGTCCGACGCTCCTCCGTCGCTGGTATCTCTCTCTCTTTCTAGGGATTTGGATCTAGGGTTTACATATATGTATATTATATATATATATATATATATATGAGTATATAGATCTGTATATCTAGAATATATAGATCTCTGAATATGAGTATATAGATCTCCCCTAATTATTGTTCATTGTTCATTATTGAAGATGATGATAATGAAATTCATTGTTCATATGTTTTTTTTTTTTTTTTTTTTTTTTTGGTGTTGAATGAGCCGACTTTGGAAAAATGGCTCATCAGGTTGTTTTTTTGGTGCTTGAAAAGGTGGATGTTTGGTCTTGGGAAATTGAATGGGCACAACTTCTAGCTTTGTGATCTAACAATGTCACGGCAAATCAAAAAGAGTTTTAAACTTTATTTTAAGAACATATAAACTGATTCATAGACCAATCAGATTGCAGCACATAATTAAAAATAAATAAAAAAAATGAGAAAAAAGGATTGAGCTTTGTAGTGGTAATAACCTCACTACATTTTGCAATATATATATATATATTATAGACTATAGATTATAGATGCCAAATTCTAATCTTTGCAAGACTTGGGAAATGTGATATGTATAATATTAAATCATCAATCATAAGAGAATTTCTGAGGATATAGAAGGAGAAAATATGGTTCATTTATTTCTGTTCATGCTTGGAGAGGGGAGAGGATATAGAAGGAGAAAATATGGAATCACACATTTATTTTCATTTCAGTTTCATACTGTTTGGCATCCATCCATCAGTAAGTTTTTATGAATCCATTCTAACTAAATAATTTATTTGAAGATTGGAGCTAATCAGATTGTGCGCTAAATAGGAAACTATGCATTCTGCTGAACAATTCATATTCATGTATCTTCTTACATGCTTGCTTAGATTGCTAACTGATTGTGTATTTGTGTATCTGGATGCTTTCGTGTATCTTAAGTGTATTATTTTCCTTATGAATATGAAGGCTGAGATTCATTGCAGTGGATGAAAGTGAGAGGTGTTGAGAATGTGATCCCATCAGGGAATTCCTACCTGAGCTGCCAAATGTGATTAACCAGCCACACTTCTTGTTGCAATCTTATGTATAGACCCTTGTATATGCTCTCTGTGTTTAAAATAACTCGCCTATTTTCTGAATATTTGAAAAGTCTGTAATGATGTGCCTGCAGTTTGTTGACCTGTCTTACATTATATATACAAAGATGTCCTTTGACTGTCCTTAGTCTTTACCCCTTGCAAATTGCTTTTTCCTTGGATGCTCCAACCTCCATTTGGTAATTTTTGCATTGAGAAGTTGCTTGATGGTTGTGACATGTGTTTTTGTCTCAAATCATAGAATTCATTTTATTGCTTTTCTAGTGCCGTAAAATATGCTAGTATTTAATTGATTAATATCCTGGTATTTAGGACATTCTCTTCTAATATAGAATAATCACCCCTGCCTGCTACTAGGAAAGAAAAAAAATGACATAATTGGAGCTGGAGCAGCAGAGGGGGCAATTGATGCTGCGAACATCTTGAAACCAGCTCTTGCAAGAGGTGAATTGCAGGTAAAACCAACGCATGCATTACCATAAAGCTACAGCCTTTACTTGTTTTAAGTTATGGTTACGTAGCATCAATATCGATTTGATACAGAAAGTGCAGGTAACATAGAACTCAAACATGCAAAATGAACATTGATCATGTGGATTTTTACTTTCATTTTAAGCTCTGGATATTTTAGCTTTTCCATCTAAGTGAACTTAGGCAAGTATATGGGTACACAATTACTTGAACTCATTCTCTTCCCCTTGTTTGAACTCAATTTTTTAATTTTATTTTTATCTTTTATGAGAAACTGCTTTAGGTCTATGTATCAAAAGGAGAAAATTTAAGCAGTTGATAATTTTGGGATGAGTAATGCATATTTTTTCTTTAATAATTTTGCACTGCATTTTTTTTCTTTAATACTTTACTTGAAAAGAGTTGCATCCCATTATGTCCTGAAGTGGTTAAGAAGTATTGACCACTTGTCCAAAATTTGGGATTTGTCGAATTTATGGACCCATGCAGGAAAATTGAGATTTGAAAGTCACAATACTGGTACTGTGTTCAGTCATGGTAGTAAAGTTTTATTAGAAGTTTTATTTATGACTAAACTTGTCTTGGGAGTGGATGGTTTATAATTCTAGTGTTCTTGGTTTTGCGTTGGGTTCCCGGTTTGGGAGTTAGGGTCGGATTTTGGTCTAGTCAAAATTATTTACTATCTTTCTAATTATATAGTAGTCAATTTTTTTTATATTTTTTGTAATTAAAATATTAACACCATTATATGGTTATTAATTATTTTTATCTTGTTTTTTTCAGATATTTCCTGAGTAGCAGTTTGCTTCTTGTGGAATGCGGGCGTATAAAGATTATGTCCAACTATCAAGACGAAGACTTTGATTTTGATTTGATTTTGATTTTGATTTATGTTATTTAAATTTGTGAGCAACATTATGTATGTATTATGCGACGTTAAGTAGTGGCATAATTTTTATTGTTGTGAATTTTTATTTATGTATTGTTATGAATGGAACAATATTATTAATTTTCATTATTTGTCAACTTTTGTTTATGTATGTATTTATATTATTCTGTAATTTTTGGATTTTTTTGTAATTATTTTTTATTTAATACAGGTTATTTTAATTTTTTTAATAATTTCTGAACAGGTTTTTTTTTTTTTGAGACGGCATAAGAACCCGTCGCAAAAAGAGTAATAGGCTTTTGCGACGGCACGAATACAGTCGCAAAAGCTGTGAAATTGTAATTGACAAGAAACCTTTAGCGACGGTAGACGTTGCCGTCGCCAATAGTTATAAGCTGCCAGAGTTTTAGCGACGGTAATTCTGCCGTCTCAAAAACCCACTTTTAGCGACGGGAATTATGTGCCGTCGCGAAAACTGATATATTCTTCCATTATTGGCGACAGAAAAAGTGCCGTCGCAAAAAAGGCACCCTCCCGTCGCAGAAAGTAATGGCGACGGCACTTACCGTCGCTAAAGCTCTTTTGCAACCCCCTTTGTCGCGACCCTCCCTTCCCGTCGCAAAAAGCCAAATTACCGTCGCAAAAAGTATTAGCGACGGGATCCAGGGCATTTGCGACGGCCGCCTACCGTCGCAAAAAACACTTTTTCTGGTAGTGCTCCTCCATCTTTTTCTCTGGCAATTTTTTTGCAGTGTTTGCTTCAAGGACATATAGAGATTGGACAAAGATGATCAAACCCATTAAACTAACATAGCGAAAAAAACGAAGATCGATTTCGAAGCTCCTCCATCTTTTCTCTGCAATTTTTTTTGCAGAGTTTGTTTCAAGGACATATAGAGATTTTACAAAGATGATCAAACCCATTAAACTAACATAGCAAAAAAAACGAAGATCGATTTCGAAGCTCCTCCATCTTTTCTCTGCAATTTTTTTGCAGAGTTTGCTTCAAAAATTGAAATAAAAATTCAAACTCATTATTCACCCAAAAAATAAAAAATAAAAAACAAATTGAAAAATGAAATAGGATGGATTTGCAGAGAAACCACATGAACCCAACATAGGAAAAAAACGAAGATCAATTTCAAAGCTTAAAATTGAAATAAAAATTCGAACTCATGAAGACCCAAATGAATTTCCTCTGTTAAAGCTATCACACTTCACTGTCTGATGAAGACCCAAACAACCAACAACAGGGTTTGAAGCCCAAAGTGAGATCTGGGTCTGGTTCTTCAGTTTCGAAATTGTGTAATTCATCTACTGGAAATTGTGAGATCTAGGTCTGGTTCTAGAGAGAAGGAGGAGATTCTCTCTCTAACCCATTCCTTCCTCCTTCCCGATCTGCCAAAAAAAAAAAAAAAAAATCAAAATCAAAACCAAAACCAAAACCAAAACGACGTCGTTTTGGAGAGGAACATCTCAACCATTGATTTCATTAATTGGACACGTGTCGCATCATAAATTATCACTCTAGAGGATCACTTCAGGGAATCACCCTAGAGGATCCGAACGCAAAAATTTAGAGCACATGTAATGGTTATCCAAAATTGTTGCTTATTTACGCAATGAACCCAATGGGCCTATCAAAAAAAAACTATTCTGAAAACTTTACATATTGACCCTACTCACTGGGCCAAGAAAAAAAAACTCACTCTCACTATGCATATACAAACAAAATCAAACTTTATTTAAAAAGTTTAGCACTTTACAAACAAACACACCATTTGTTTATTCTTCTTGGTCTTAATCCCGATTCCAACGTCGATAATCATTTGGCACGGCAATCACAATTTCTGGTCTTTTGGTCTTTGAATGTAGCACTACTGAGGTCATATTTCTTTTACTTAAGACGTTTTTTCTGTGTATGATTCAATTATGTTGATGAGTTTTTGTCAACATTTGGGATTTGACAAGAACAAAGACTAGGTTTTTTTTTTTTTTAGGGGGGAGGGGGGTTTATAAGTTTTGAGATTTTGGGATTTATAATTTTGTGATGTTCCTTTGTGTTGTGCAAAATGCATTTTACACTTATTTTAAATTGACATTAGTTTGGATTATTTTTGTCAATGTAATTGAGAATATATGAAATTTACAAAGTATTATATGAATGTTAATGTTGTTTGGTTATGTAGAACTAAAAGTATGATATAATAACATTGATGATACTTTGTTAAATGAATCCGCTAAACGGAATTTTTGACTATGCCACTGAATGCTGGTATTGCATAGATTTGCTACCGTGATGATGGGTAACTAGTGGCATAACGAGCTCAACAAATGCAACTTGCATCACCTATTGCGACGGAAGGTATGGCTTGTTACCAAGCCATGCAATGGGCCAAGGAGCAAAACTTGTGCAAAGTTAGTATTTGAACGAACTCACAACTTTTGGTAGATGTCCTTTGTAATAGAGTTGGTCCGTTTTTTTCTTCCACTACTATTATAGCTGATATAAAGTTGGTTAGTAAGTATTTTAATAGTGTGCTTGTAAGGTAAGCGACAGGATGTGAAACTTGCACATAATTTAGCCCAAATAATTTTCCCCCGTAATATATCTTTTCACTGTTGGTGTGGTTCTCAAAAAAAAAAAGAAGTGAGCGGTGTAATTTACTCATCATCTTCTTATTCTTTTCTATAACATAAATAAATAATAAGACTCTCTCAAATTACATAGAAAACACAAAAGTAAAGTATTTTAGTGGAATGTTCTATTGATATATAATTTATAAACCTCTCATTAAAATTTGAGGAAATTACCACCTTGAATGGTAATTTTAATTATTACACATTAATTAAAAATATCTATAATTTTAATTATTAATAGTTATTTATTTTTTTGTAAATAACTTTTCTAACTACCACTATGGGTAATTCTCCCATCAAAGTGTTTCTTATTATATGGTACGATGCAATAAATTATAATAAATATCGAATACAGAGCGACATAAAATGGAAAGTGCTATACCTTGAAAATTTTATTCAGACGTACAATACATTTTTTGTTTTCTTTTGAGGAAGACACGTACGATACATTAAATTGTTGCAAATTGGTGTCCAAAGGTGATCATGCTGTGACTCGTGGTGGTGAGCTCATATCCATTACTTTTTAGGACATCGAGTAAATTATGCATATAAAACAGTGCAATGATTGAACCTACAAAAATTTCGGGTTTGGATTCTCTGTCATTCTTTTTTATGGAGCTTCTTGTGGTGTCCTAAAACGACGTCGTTTTGGGATAAAATTTCAAAAAAAAAAAAAGGAAAAAAAAAAAAGAATTGAACTGAACTAAACCAGAGAGGGAGAAGAAGAAAGAAGGCAGCGGCAGCCCACACTAGCTGACAACCTTCGGCCTCACTTCACCTACAGCACCACCACCTCCACACCATCGCCGCTGCAGCCCACCTTGCCTTCCTCTTCTTCTTTTTCTTCCTCCTCTTTTCTATCTCTAAAACTTCACCGACAACCATCACCATAGTCGAGAGCCCCCGTCTCTCTCTCTCTTGATCTCGCCACCAACGACAAGCCACCATCTCGATCTATATCTAGGGTTTGCCGCTTCCACTCCCTAACCACCGTCGTCACCTATGCAAAATCCTAAGACTTGAGAGAAAGAATTCAAGGTTTCGATTTTTTTGTGATAATACAAAAATTGTTGATCTACAGAGATATACATTCACATTTTTATTAAATTTTTTAGCCTGTGATTTGTATATATATATGTATTGTAGATTTGTATAAATATAAAGAGATATATATAGGACTGAGAGTGGATTATTATAGGAATGCGGCGGCGATGGCGGAGAGGTGGTGGTGTCGTAGGTGAAGTGAGGCCAGAGGTCGCCGGCTATGAGGGTCACGATGGTGTGGGCTACCGCTGCCTTCCTTCTTCTCCCTTCTTTCTTTTTCTCCCTCTCTAGTTCAGTTCAGTTCTATTCTTTTTTTTTTATTATTATTTAAATTTTGCCCCAAAACGACGTCGTTTTGTGGTACCGCATAAAGCCCCACAGGAAAGGGCGGCAAACGATCCAGACTCAAAAACTCCACCCCCACATCATCCTATGTGAGATCGAGAGGGGAAAAAAAATAAAAACACACATGAACCAATCACACACATTTGGCGGTCATGGGATTCTCCAAATTGGGAGTCCCAAACTTTTTTCCAAAAAATAAATTAACAAGACATTAATATTTATATGATTAAATCATATTTATATTTCGGTGGTATTACATACACCAATTTATGTACACACTACACTAGTATACCAATTAGTATTATGCTATTATTATTGATCTCACTTATTATAAAAATTATAAATACCTAAAACCTCTAAAATGATGTCATATCATTTGTTAATATACTAGTTAGTACATTAATTGGTACATATAGTATTATTCTTTATATTTAAAAAGTATACATTTAATATTTGATAATTTTAAATTTAAAAACAAAAATCAACGCAGTGTAGATTTTTAAAAATAACTCCGTTTGGGAAGTAGGTTGGCTTTTTGGCTTTTTGGCTTTTTTGGCTATATGAGCCTGGGCTCAAAAGCTTGGTTTGGGAAGGGCTTTTGGCTTTTTGGCTTTTTGACTTTTTTGTGAGAGAAGAGTGTAATGATTATGGGATTGGATGGAATGTTTTGTCTGTTGTGGCTCATGAGCCTATTCTGTCTTTTGTGGCTCATTGAGCCAAAAAAGCCCAATGAGCCCTTGCCAAACCAACGCTAAAAATAAATAGTAAATTTATATACATTATATATTAAAATTATAATTTTTTTATAAATCGATAATAATTTATGACAATACCATTGAGGGATAATTTTTATTTTATTTTTTTTTATATATATCAACTACTCGACATAACTAGGGTGGTCGCAGTTCGGATTTGAGATGTTTGCGGGTCGGTTTGGATCTGCCCGCACCTATGCAGTTTGGAAAAAAGTCAACCCGCAACCGCCCGTAGTGCGGTTTGCGGTTTGTGTGGATAGAATTCGCGGATGTGTGAGCGGTTGCGGACGGTTTGCGGATTGGACTTTTTTCTTTAAAAAATTATTTTTGAGCCATTTTTTTTCCCATTTTATAAATATTTATTTTGGACCATTTTCCTCCCCATTTTCCAAAATGTTCCAACATTAATAATTAATGAATTAGAAAAACACCGATATCTAATATATAAGTCAGAAACATACTGAAATAGTCACTCCCAATTAGTTTCCAGGAATAATGCTAAGGTTTAAAATCACAGAATCACAAGCCCCAAACTGGAAACTACATCATCAAATTTCCAACCACAGACAACTCAATATCACCTAAAAATTCAAAAAATGATAGCTTTACAACCCCCTCCGCATAGATCGGTCTAATATCACAATCATTCATTGAAAACCCAAAAATGGTAAAACAATAACCTCCAAATCAATCCTCAGCTTACAATTCAGCAAGTAAATAATGACAATTTACTCAATCCAATTAACAACCTCACAGAAATCAATAGATAACACACCAAAATTTTCACACATGGGTAAAAACACAAAAAAATTACCTTATTATTTCTTGATAAAAATGGCACATTTCATCAACCAAAAAGAAAATATTTTCAGAAATCTTTCACATTCAACTCTCACTCTGTCTCTCTATGTATGTGTATGTACATATATTTTAAGTGTAGACAAACATATTTCTTGATCACATTACATTCAATCATAAACTACCCAGAAACATAGAACTTCCATGAAATACTCACACAGATTCAGTAATTCCCCCCAAAAGTATCTAGTACAAGACCCCAAAATATGAAGAAGAAAAAAAATCAAACCAAAAAAATTCAAAATAAGAAGAAAAAAAACCCCAAAATTTTCACTTAAAAAAAAAAAACCCAAGACCAAGAAAGCACAAGAAAGACAAAAAAAATAAAAATCTCTAGGATAGATCATAGATGAACGGTTCAAGTTTTTAAAAAAAAAAAAAAAAAAAAAAATTATATATTCGAAGTGCGGGTGGGTTTGTGGCGAGTGCGGTTCAAACTCGCAACCCACCCAACCCAAAAACTTGTTATATTCCAAATCGCACCCTACCCTATTATATTTGCGAAACCACCCATACATGTGCGGGTAAGGCAGGTTATGCAGGTCGGATAACCCCATGCCCAGCCCTAGACATAACCTATAAAGCCTCTGTTTGGGAAAATAGGTTTGGGGCTTTTTTGGCTAAAATAGTCACAAAAAAATAAAATAAACTTTTTAACCCAATAAAATAAAACATCACATCCAACTCATAATCATTATATTTTTTCTCTCACAAAAGTCAAAAAATTCATTCCAAACGAGACTTTTTAGCCCAAAACTAAAATAATCAAAAAACTAAAAAACCAACCTACTTTCCAAACGTACCCAAAATAATTGATTCAGAGACTAGTATCGCACGCCAAAGACTATTATGGCTTTTACAAATTCATCAAATAACTAAGGAGTATTGTTACTTCAACTTAAAAATTATATTTAGTTTTTTAAACTCAGTGATGTGGTAATATATTAGAATATTTAAGAAAATTTTTTATATTTTATTTAATCATTAATCAATCATCTCCTGTATACATTACTAGAACAAGAAAAATAAGCCTAAAATTAAAAAGCGAATTTATATATCGTTTTTTTAACTAAATAATACAAAAATCCTAAATAAATATATTGTTGTTGATAATAAAAAAAAGTTTATAATCATCTCCATTACATAATTATAATTAACTATCTCCATTATATCATTGAGCAATAATGAAAATATTTTTAAAAAAATTTAAAATAATGATAAATTATTGTTCCTAATTCATTGTCATTGAAAATATAATGGAAATTACAATTGTGTAATGGTGTATTGACCACTTCACTTTCATAACTAATGTGTGGTTTGGCAATAAGCTAAGGTCAAGTTTGGCATCTACTAAATAATACAAAAAGTCAAAAAGTCACTATCCTATTTAAATCACATCATCTCATTTAAATCACATCACCTCTCTAACACATCACATCAAACCCAACCAAAACCCAACCTATATAAGCCAATAAGTCAAAAAATGTACTTTTTTAGAACATCCCAAACCAACCAAGTATTGTGTCATATCAATTTTCTATATTTTTGTACAACTTTTAGTAAGTCAAAAAAAAAATTATACCCAAACCACCCTTTAGTTCATTACAAATAATTAACACAATATCTCATAATTTAATTTTTTCAGAACAAAAATCTTTTAATTAAATATATATATATATATATATATTATATATGTAATCTTTAGTTCTGATGAGTGTTAGTTATGTCTTAGGTATACACATTATGGTATTAACATGTTAGTTATAATATTATTTTAATTATGATCCAAAAGTCTTCTAATTATCTTTGATTTATAATCATTAAAGTATTTTTTATGATAAAAAATTATTTCATTATATCTCATGTAGCAGAGGCACGTGAGACCCAGGGGTCATGTACCCCTCAACTTTTAAAAAAATATTATTTTGCCTCTAATAAAAAAAATTAAGTTTAACCCTTTTAAGTAGTATCTTGAAATTTTTATGTCACTATTTTCTTTATCTTTTTTTTTTATTTATAAAAACATATTTAATTTGTCACTTTAATGATGCTAAAAAAATTTCCTATAAGTTCATATTAGAGAAAATGTTATGTATCACTGATTTTTTGTCACTGTTTTTGTATCACCTTTTATACGATAGATAATTATAATATATTGTCATATAATTCAGTGATTCAAAACTGTGAAAAAAAATTGGTGATATATAATAGCCTCATTATATTGGTTATGTTTGGCATAGGCTACTTTGGCTATTTTAACCACAAAAACACAAAATAAGTTAAAAAGTCAATAAAACAAAATGTCACATCCAAACCATAATCATTTTATTTTTTCTTTCATAAAAGTTAAAAAAGCTAAAAAGCCCATTCCAAATGAGATTTTTTATTATCAGGCTAAAAAAGTCAAAAAACCAACTCACATCCCAAACGAAAGCATTATTTATTATTTAACTTTCTCTCATTTCTTTTTCTATTCTTCTCTATATCTCTTTTTTGTGTGTGCATCTTAACATAATTTTATTTTCATATTTTATGAGGGCATATATTTATTTTTTAAACTGTGATGATCATCATACATAAAATAAATTAATAAGAATAAAGATAATGATTGATTAACTCGACTTTATATTTAAATATAACTTTGCATCGCACTAATTTTTAGCCTATCATCAAATAAAAATTAATAAATTAAGTTGAATTATGATTTTTGTTAAAATTCAATTTAATGGTGTGTCTTCTGAACCAAAATCTTAGCTCCACCATTGATTCCTATAGAATTAAGTTATAAGATTTATAGTGATCAACTTCACAAATGTTAGGCATAGTTTTTGGCATAGTTTTAATACAATATATATATATATATATATATATATATATATATAATTACATGTCTCATAATTTATTGTTATTTTTTATGTGGATATATTTTTGGAAAATTCAATACCTCTTTTTAAAAATATGTACTGTATGCACTTTTAATTATGTCATTTTCTTATTTAATTAAGACAAATTTTTTTTAGTTATCATATTATTTTAATTATGATTCATGAGTTCTTTAGTTATACCTCATATTAGGTTTATGATGATATTTTTTCTAATTATGACTCAAAAAATTAAAATTATATTTTTTTTTTTAATTATAAGATTGAAAGGTCTCGTATTATGTTTAATTATGATATTTTTTTTAATTATTACTCAAAAAATTAAAATTATATTATTTTTTAATTATAAGATTGAAAGGTGTGAAATATAATATTTTTTATTCAAATTATAATGCATTATGTGTGAATGCGTAAGTATAGTATATATAATTTCCAAATAAGCATAACTAGCCGAGGGGGCATGGAATAACTTCATCGCGGGCCTCCCCCATTTCTCTATCGTTTTAACTCTCTCTCAACAACAAAACCAGCAGAGAAAGAAAAGCACATAAAGTGTGATTGTTTTATAGAGAAAGTGAGATTCGAGCATTTTTAATCCATTAATGCATATCTGAAACAAAGCGTGAACGGTTACTTTTCACAGATTCCTTCTCAAAAACTGCGAGACTCCTCTCACTCCACCTTCAAATTCACCCAATCAACCACGCACGCACGAACAAACTCATCATCCTTTCTGTTTGCCATTTCTTTGCTTTCTTCTCTCTAGAATTATTAGTGACAGAAAGCGATGGAGCTTAGTAAGCTTACGCTGGAGATCTTCACAATGCTTGAGCAGAAGTGGCTCTACCACTGCCAAGACAAGAAGACCAGAGTTCTCAGCATTGACGGCGGCGGAACCACCGGCATTGTAGCCGGAGCCGCCTTGATTCACCTCGAAGATCAGATCAGATCTAAAACCAGCGATTCTCACTCTCGCATCGCCGATTTCTTTGACATCATCGCCGGTACCGGAATCGGCGCTCTCTTCGCCTCATTGCTGATCGCCGATGACGGTAACGGACGTCCTCTATTCACGGCTAGGGACGCCGTCAAATTCATTACCGAGAATCAGTCGAAATTGTTTAAGCTCGAGTGCGTCGGTGTTTTACGCCGGCGACGGAGGTTTTCTGGCGACAGTATCGACAAGGTGTTGAAAGAAGCGTTGAGGAGAGAAGACGGCAAGGTGTTGACGTTGAAGGACACGTGTAAGCCTCTCCTCGTTCCTTGCTTTGATCTCAACAGCTCTGCGCCGTTCGTTTTCTCTCGAGCCGACGCGTCCGAGTCGCTTAGTTACGACTTCGAGCTCTGGAAAGTGTGTCGTGCGGCGTTAGCGACTCCGTCAATGTTCAAGCCGTTTAGTTTAACGTCCGTTAACGGAAAAACCTCCTGTTTGGCCGTTGACGGTGGCCTCGTCATGAACAACCCTGCCGCCGCAGCCGTGACCCACGTTTTGCATAACAAACGTGACTTTCCCTCCGTTAACGGCGTCGAAAACCTGTTAGTCCTCTCGTTAGGTAACGGTTCGTTAAGTAACCATTCGCAACTCAAACTCCGTGATAACAGTGACTGTTCTATGTGTTCCGTTGTGGACATTGTTCTTGATGGAGTCTCTGAAACCGTCGACCAAATGCTCGGAAATGTCTTTTGTTTCAATCCTATGGACTACGTCAGAATTCAGGTAATTAAGTTGCCGTTTGGCAAATTTTTTTTTTTTTTCTTTTTCCAATAAGTACAAAAAGATAAAATATGTTAAATTTAAGACAAGTGGAGTGTTTAGTGGAAATTATGAAAGCAATTTATAACTTACTTTAATAAGAGTGTTTTTGTCAGATTGTTTGGTATAATTTCTATTTATAGTTTATTAGGTAGAAGTAACTTAAATAAGTTAAAAAAAATTAATTTTTCAAAAGTTAGGTGAGGGATGCCTTTAACTTCTATTTTTTGATTATTAGCTTTTAACTTAAAATGATCTCCACCAAAAAATATCACATCCGAATCAAAATTATTTCATTTTTTCTCTCACAATAATCACATCCAAATCAAAAAAAAAAAAATTCAAAAATTCTTCTCAAACAAAATTAATTTAACTAAACTAAATTAATCAAAAAATAAAACTAAATTAGTCATTCTCAAACGAAACCTAAATCTCAAAATTAATTGCATCAAAGAGTCACTAAATTAGTGAGGCGTTCTACAAGAAATTTGACATCAAAACACAATTTTGGTGGAACCTGCTAACTCGTTTAAATATATATGTATACAAGCTTTGTGACAATTTGCATTATCACCAAAATTTTTCTAAATTATCAGTGCATATTACTTCACTTTCTTTATTTATGAATTTGTACATATTGATTGACTCAATTAAAAAATTTACAAATATATTGTTTTAAATGTGATTTGAGAGAATACAAGTGATACATTTTAATAATTCAGAAATCAAAATATACAATGTTTTTTTATATACTTTTAGATTGAAAAATATATGAATGAAATAGTTATTCGTTAATAATTGAAAAATCTTCGTGCAAACTAGCCATTAAATCTCACTGTTAGGTCCCGTTTGTTTTCCGTTATCACAGTCTACTCCGGATTGTGATAGATGAACAGTAACCATAGGTCCTGTTTGTTTTGATTTTGGGCTCTGGATTCGTAGTCCGAAGGGACTCTGGATAGATCTTGGTGAGGGTATTAGCAATCCGGAGTGGGAGATGGTATTAGCAAAGTAGTCTGTTCGGATTGGGTGTTACTGGACGTTCACCCGGTCAACCGGTCAACTAAATTTTTTTTTTTTTTTTACTTGTTGGACATTTTTTTTTAAACATTAATGTTTAATGTTTTTTTGTATTTTTTGTCAAGTAAAAATCATAATTTTATTTGTTTTATTATTTTATATAAAAATAATTTAACAATCCCCACACTAACAACTATCATCAAAACAAATACAATTTTACTAATTCCCTCACTATCAATCTCATCCATTCTACCTCTGAAAACAAACGGGCCTTAGTATATTATGTAGATTTATTTTTATTTTTTTGATATTACTATTATTAAGCAGAGTGATTGACGGTGTTAAATGTGCAGGCAACAACCAATTACGAGGCGGGAGAAGAGGGACCAAGCATGAAGCTGGTGTTGACACAGAGAGGAGTGGAGTCGTTGCCGTTTGGCGGGAAACGGTTGCTGACGGAGGCTAATGGACAGAGAATCGACAACTTCGTGCAACGACTTGTTGCTTAGGAGGGCGCCGTTACGCCTCTGGATAACGCCCATTACTTTTGTCTCTTTTCTTTTATTTTTTTTCGAAGGCAAATTTTTATTTTAGTTATGTAGTTTTGACCATGTGTGCGTAATTAATAAACATTCAACCTCTTGTATTAGTAGATTAAAGTGCATCCTTGTATTTAAGTAATTTTATTGTGCAAATTAAGAATGTTTTTTTGTTATTTTTAGGAGTGTAAAATTTACTTTAATTTTATATTATTGTGAAATATCTTTTGCAAAGATGAAAGACAATTATGACATTGAATGACCGATTAGCCTATAAACCTAAAAGGTTATTCTATGTCATAATTGTAGTTATTCATCTTTTATCTTTACAAAAGATGTTTTCATAATACTTGACATTTAGAAATAAACATATCTATCTATCTATATATTATATAAGGAAAAGAGAGTTTCTAACTCACAAGTCTTGTGTGAGCTCTAATACATCAATCTTTAATTTCCTAATTTTTTGATTTAAAAAAAAAAACTCAGCGCTCATTGACTTCTCTCAAGCCTTTTTGACTTCTCACATACACATCATTTTCAACTTCTCCTATACCTATTTAATTATTTTGGAAATAACAATTATTCCCCTTTTTCAACTTTTCTCATACCTATTTAATTATTTTGGAAATAATAATTGCCCATTAACTTATGGATTTCAAATGGAAAGATAACAAAAATATTTCATAATCTCTCCATTGTAATTTCTCTTATCGATTTTCAAAAGAAAATATTAAAACTTGCATTCTTTTTCTCTCCTTCAAAAAATCAGATAATATTTTTCATGAAAATTGTGGATATCTATCTATATCTTATATATTATATTATAACATAACCCAAAAAAATAAAAATAAAAATCAGATATACAAACAGATAAAATTAATAAATATGATTTTTATTTATTCAGTTGAAATATATCTTTTGCCTCTCAATATCCAATTTTAAATTTTAAAAATCTTTAAAGTCTATCTAAACAAATCTAATTTGAAAATATCTCATACCATCATATTTTAAATCAATAAAACTCATATGTTAGTTTATCACATATCTAACTTACATCATAACTTACCTAAATAATAATAATTAAAAACAAATAGAAACCATAGATAAATTAAATTTAAAAAAAAAATAGAAATCCACAACTCTATTTTAAATAACAACCCCATTTCGTAGCTCGAAATGGCGTGGGTCAAAAGGCCCAAATTGCTTTGTACACCCACCCCTTTTCTTTGTACACCCACCCTCCCTCTGTTTATCCCCTCCCTCTGGAAAACTCACACACACACACACACAGAGCTCCGTTCATTCCTTCCTTTTGGTGTCATTTTTTTTTTTTTTTTTCAGAATAAGTAGAAAATTAGAGGAGGAGGAAGAAGAAAGGAGGAGGAGGAAGGAGGAGAAGGACTGGAGGGGGCCCAATTATTAGGGCTGGAGGCGGAGGCGGGGGCGGAGGCACGATCGGGCGGAGGCGACAGCAGGCGGAGGCGACAAACGAGCTGCGACGAGAACGGCGGGCGGAGGCGACGAGCTCTCTCTTTCTCCCTCTCTCCTCCTCTTCCCCTATGTTCTCCTGTGTCAAACGAAGTTCAACGAAGAAGAAGAAGAAGAAAATCGCAAAACGACGTGGTTTTCAAATTTCGGGCCATTCGACCCTCACCCATTTCGAGCTACCACCTATTTTTCTTTAAATAAATTGAAAAAAAAAATAGAAACTACACAAAAATAAATAAGATAAGAATTTAGATATAGATCTCAAAAATATATGACAATATCTAAATTTAAGTTGTGATTTAATAATATAATTATTTATTTTTTTGATGTACATCTATCAAAATTTAAAATCACTTAATGGGACAAATTAATCAATATTTAAGTCCTATTTAAAAAATAATCTGATTAGTCATTCTAACTCCTAGACTTCACGAGCATTGGCAAAAGAGCTGACGAATTAGGCGGGGTGAGAACTAAGTTGTTAGGAATAATATTCCACCACTCCATAAATTTATTTGTTTTTTAATTTTATTTTTTTTCCTGTGTGATTCTCTTTCTCTATTGTTGATTTGATTTTAGTTTTGGTTTTAGTGAGATTTATGTGTTTGTTTACAGGTTTACATGGTGGAGAAGAATTATTGGTGAGGATGATTGCAATCGAAGTATCGATGCCTATTTTGTGCCAAGGATTTTATCTGATTTTGTTTTTTTCAATGAAAACCATAAAATTGAAGTAAAAAAATGGATTTCGAATTTTTTTTTTTATTGTCATTTAATTTTATAGAAAATGTGAACATTTATTGGGAATTCAAGATTGTACTATAACATTAGATTTTTGTACAACTAGGTAGATTTAAAACTTTTAAATATCATTGTGTTTTTTATTTTTATCCTCTTTCTATCCTAGTATGCCATTACTACTATTTGTTAGTTTGTTAATCATAATTCAATTAATTGAAAATGAAAGCTTTAGCATAACTTTTTATATATATTAATTAATTTATTATCACTGTATTTGCATATAAGAGCATAATATATATGAATAATCTCCAAATATAATTTCTATTTTTTTTATGTGATTAAAATAGTCCATCTTAAAATAGTATATAGAGGAGTTAAATGATTTCTTTTATCCCAAAAAACCCAATCAAATTTTTTTTTTATACTTTTTAATTTTTTAAATTGAAACATCAGTTGTTTATGTCCACGAAACAAAATTGATAAACAAATACCCATAAGCTACACTTTTTTTTTCTCTTTTTTAATAGGTATGATATTTACAAATGAAAATTGTTTGACACCTCAAAAAATTTTCCATAATCCGACTTATAATGATGTGGTCGTAAGTGTCAATTTTTATACAAATATGATAAGAGAATTAATCAAATTATACATTTCAACCAACTACATACTCAAACTTTCACTATTTCAAGATGTTATTTCATTATAATTCTAATTAAGAGAATTTTCAACCCTTAATATTTTTTTTATCGAATTATAATTTGATAAAATTTAAAAAGATGAAGTGTTGGAAATTATTATTTTTTTCCATCAAAATTGATGAAAAGAAAAAAAAAATGGGATAACAATGAAAGTTCTTTTAAAAATTGATAAAAATTTAATGAAAAAATTAAAGTAATTCATATCAAATCAAATCAAATATTTTATTCAAATTTAAAATCAAATTAGATAAAAATAAAATAAAAGAAAATGATGAAAGGTTGGAAATATTCTAAAACCTTTTTATTCTTAAAGACAAGAAATTCGTGTGCGTGTTATATTCATATTGTATTTTTAGTTATGAAATTAAAATCAAAAGAAATGTAACTTAAATTATTGGATTAATAACAGAAATATCATATCAATTATTGTTAAATATCACTACACTTTACATTTAATAATAAAATTGTATATTTGTCTTAATTATAATTTTTAAATTTGTCTATTTTCATAACAAGAAGAAGTATATCATAACTCACGTAACCTCATTTAATTAGGTTTAACTTCTTCTTTTTTAATTACAAATTATCAAAATTGCACTAAATAGATTTATATATATATTTTTTAATTTTTTTAAACTAATAACTTAAAAAGTTGTAAACATAAAAATTAACTTATAAATTTCATGTATACCACAAGACAAAATATTAAATTACTTCAACATATTTATAATGATTTTTTTTTTTTTAATTTATATAGTCCCGTGCATATCATGTGTTACCACTAATAACACTCTTATGTCTTAACATGTGTTTAACACTCTATTTATTTGGACAGAATGTTTGATAATGCACTTATTAAGTCTTCAAAAAAAACAAAAAAACAAAAAAAAGTCTTCAAATTACAAGAACAATGGAATAATATAAAATAAATCTCACGGGTAAAATGAAGACCTTTAGTTAGTCCTTCATCTATTAAAAATCTCAAAGATTAAAAACTAAATCTGACATGTTATTGTTAAATATTGATTATATAATATAAAAATATGACAACTTTATTCTAATGATTGTGTCATTTTTTTACACAATCACATCTCATTTTTTTCAAGGGCAAATTACAAACACCGCCTCGAGATTTGGTGAAAATACAGATTTTCTCCTGAGGTTTGAGAAATTACAAATTGCTTCTTGAGGGTCAAATTTTCATAACAAATTAGGAAAAATTAGGGAGGAATCTGTATGAAAATAAAAACCTCAGTGAATAATTTGTTATAGAAATATAAACCTCAAGAGACAAAATGCTATTTCTCAAACCTCAGAGAAAAATCTATATTTTCACCAAATCTGGTGTTTGTAATTTGCCCTTTTTTCAACTATTATTGGATCTCTATAAATAATGTCGAAATTTGACAATCCACCAGAACGTTTGTCAAACTTGACATCAAATATAATAATGACAAAATTTAATAATTTCAATGATAATCCCATTTAGACGAACCAATTCTTATAATATAACTGCAACAACTTAAATAGTACTTAAAGTATCCCTTTTCCCAAATTAAATATCCAAAACAATAGTTGCAACCTGTCCAGCATTTTGTCTCACTTCATTTATTTATTATTTTTTGAAGTGTAGTCAATACTCATTTAAACTAGTTTTGATTTATATCATCTTCATTATATATATGGTTAGGAGGAGATTTTTCAAATGCATAAGTTGTAACAAATTATTAAAATTTAAAATCAATGGTATGTTATTTTGATTTGATCTTTTGAATTTCTTTTAATCATTTTTAAATTTAAAATAAAAGTATTTGGGTGGGGCTCTTTCACAACCATTAATTATGAAATATGCATCTTCATTCTATCCATGTAATGAAAGGGATCCAATTAAACTTTTAAATATAAAACTCAAACAAAAATAATCTGATAGTTGGCATTTTGGTAATTCTCAACTACCATAATGGATTTTTTAACTTACAATAAAAATACTACAAAAGGTATAATTTTCTGTACAAAAAAATTTGTTTGTCTAAACATCACTCGTAAACAAAAAAGAGCACCCATGATATACACTAAATAAATGTCTTTTCTTTACCATCGTTTAAAAAAAAAGTAAACTATCAATAGGTCTTACTTTGGAGACTTATTACCCAATAGGTCCTACTTTAGAGACTTATTACCCATTAAGTTCTATTGATAAATTTATTAAGTGATAAAGATAAATTTATCAGTCTTTTATTTTTATGAATAAATTTATAGTGATAAATTTATCAGTCTCTTTGTTTTTATGAATAAATTTTTAGTGATAAATTTATCACTCTCTTATTTTTATAGTGTTAAATTTATTAGTTAGGACCTGTAGGTAAATAAGTCTAATTAATAGGACTAATTGGTAAGTACCCCTTAAAAAAACCAAAAAATAAATTTGTAATAATTTTTCCATTAGTAAAATACACTGTTGGTCTCTCTAGTTTTGGTGAAATTTCACTTTAATTTTCATAGTTTTAATTTGAATAATTTGAATCTTACACTTTCAATTTTATTATAATGTAGTCCTTCCGTCAATTGCCGTATTTTGAATGGAGAAATATCACGTGTAATACTAGAGGGATCAAAGTAAAATTTAGAAAAAAAAAATATAAAAACTACCGGTGTAATAAATAAATTACACTAATGGTCCTTGTATTTGTTTTTTGAATTCTACTTGGTCCCTCTAATTTTACATGTGATCTTTTTTCTTTTAAAATGTTAACGGTACATAATGGATGGATTACATTGTAACAAAATCGAATTGTTCAAATTAAAACTATCCGGAGAAAGTGACAATTCACTTAAACCATAAAGATTAATGGTGTAATTTACTCTTTTCTATTTTGTTAACTTCAAATTGTTTTTTATTTGGGAGATTTAGTCAAAATCCGCTTATAAAAAATTTTAATACATTAAGAATAAATACAAAAAGTTTTTTCTTGAAAAGTTCAAAACATACCACTATTACCAAAATACTTAGTGAATAATTTAATATTTCAAACTTTAAAATAATATAACTTTTAATTTATATGTCGGGTTTTAATAAAATTAGTATCAAGATCTATCAAATAAGATCTATGTTGACTATGAAATTCTTAAAAAATAAAAAAATAAAAAAAATATTGTCGAAATTGACGTAAATTGTAACATATTACTTTATTTGACAGTAACATATTACCCTATCTCACAGTATCATGTTACTCTTGTTCACAGTAACATTTTACTGTTACAAAAAATAGAGTAGATACTAGATGAACCAACCAAAAATATACCTACACAACATTTTTAAATTTGTACAAAATAAAATAAAAGTGTTATTCATCAAAAGAATTCTATGAGATATATATATGCATGGGCAATATTGTCCAAGGAAATTTTTTTTTTTACTCTGTTCATGTTCAATTATACGCCTCCTCCTTAAGGGATTTATGAAGTAAAATAAATTGAATTGTCTACTTTACCAAATAAGGGTCCAACGGAGGAATTTTGACTAAATTTTCCTTTTTGTTTTTCTAAAAAAATATTTTAAATTTAAATACATTTTCATTTGAAAAGTTCAACTTTATTGCCAAATATTTGATTTTGTCAC
Organism: Camellia japonica; assembly: GCA_030407325.1. Classification (NCBI taxonomy): domain Eukaryota; kingdom Viridiplantae; phylum Streptophyta; class Magnoliopsida; order Ericales; family Theaceae; genus Camellia; species Camellia japonica. Next base: position 47,718,561 of record JAPPVO010000024.1, on the reverse strand, counting down.
ATTGCCTTTCAAGAGAAGGATTAAAAGTTCAAACTCAAACAAACAAGACTAGAATTTTTCCAACTCATCCACCACTTCCACCCCACTTCAAAAATTACAGTGAGAAACTGATGTCAAAGGGGCTTCTCTTTCATCTTTTGCAAAATTTCTAGCAGCAAAGACGTGTAATAACATGAACAAGGAAATAAAATCGAATCCAATGTTAGGTGAAAGAGATATCTCACTCTAACAAACAACTTAAATTTGTAGTGTACATTGCACAGCGCACTTCCCTTCATCATACAGTACAATATCGAAAAATATTAATATCAAAAGTTTAAAAATTCTGATGTATCAATTACTATTTAAAACATTACACTATCACACAAGGCAAACAAATAATGTTGGACAGTACGGTTTCATGCATCAACCTAGCCCACAAGTGTAGCGTTTCCTCCGTGCTGCATGCCTCAAGCCACTGGAACCCCCACTAGGTTGAACCAAAGCCAATGTCCGTCCGTTGGCACACCAGACCACAATGGTACTTTTTTTTAATCAATAAAAAAGGATGCTTCGCGGGGACAGTACAGAATTTGCGGATCCTAACCCTAGGATAGCCCGTTGACAATCAGATTTAACTCAATCCAAAGGAAGGAAACTACCACCGAGACATCCAATAGAGCTCAGCCACGTGCCACAGAAGAGGTCAAGTATCAGTCGGAGTATAACGCGGGATCTCCAAAAAGAATTAGCTGGACATAGGGCTGCAAATGAACCGAGTTGTTCGTGAACAGGCTCGGCTCGGCTCGGCTCGGCTCGGTAAGGGCTTGGCTCGGCTCGGCTCGTTTAGTAAACGAGCCGAGCTCGAGCTCGCATGTGTTCGGCTCGGTAGGCTCGGCTCGTTTATCTTTAATTAAATTATATAATAAATATATTATTTATATATTAAATAATATATAATATATATAAATACATTATTTATATATTAAAAATATATAAATATATATATAAATAATAATATAAATGCATTTTTTATATATTAAATAATATAAATAATATTAAAAAAAAATTATCGAGCCGAGCCGAGGTCGAGTTCAATAAAAATTAATGAGCCGAGCCGAGCTCGAGCCCAGTCCCTTATCGAGCCGAGCTCAATAAACGAGCTTGATAACTTAACGAGCCCGATAACTTAACGAGCCGAGCTCGAGACCAGCAAAGCTCGGCTCGGCTCGGCTCGTTTGCAGCCCTAGTTGGACAAAGCCAGCAGTCTGCGCCCTCCAAGAGTTGAACCTGACTCACCCCTGTGAAAATGATTGCCTTCTCCACGAGGCCATTACCCTCAGTGGTACCACAATGGTACTTCAATAGCCCAATCAGCTTAGGAAGACACGACATTGCCCAAGAATAAAGCACGCGGGGAATAGCAGGTGCATGTTCAAAGTGTTGGGACAATTTGTACAGAATCAAAAAATTATAAAAACGCATATCTAAAGAAACTTTTTTTAGAACGTAATTTGTCCCCCACATGGAAGAGTTTGTTGATGAGTTATAAGCAAAGTCGTTCCCAAGATACAACAAAACTTTTTTGAATGAAGGACTACAAATAGTAACGTTGGTGATGGAAGAAAAGTCAAATTTTGGTTGGATAAATGGTGTGGGAACTACTATCTAAAAGATGAATTTCCTAGTCTTTTCATATTATCAACAAATAAGGAAGATACATTACCTTTGTTCTATGAAAGAAGATCAACTTCAGGGGATTGGAATTTACCTTTTAGAAGAGCTCCATATAAGTGGGAAGAGGTGGAGATTGCTAGGCTGTCAAATGCGTTATCCTCAGTCCTTTTACTCAGGAATGGGGTGACTGATAGCCCTGTCTGGCTTGGTTCAAATTCAGGTATTTTCAAAGCTGTCGATGTGTATAATTTTTATATTGCTTCTCTTGGTCCCCGAATCACTATCTACAAATTCATTTGGAATAAAGATATCCCTCACAAAATTCAATTCTTCAACTGGTTGGCATAGAAAGACATAATCAAATCAGTTGCTTTCCTTCAGAAAATTGGGATTCTTGGTATCAATGCTTCCACTCAGTGTACTTTCTACATAACAGAAACTGAATCAACTAGTCATCTGCTACTATTTTGCCCATGTTCTTGGAATATCTGGGTAGAAATGATGCAATGGTAGGGGTTTTAATGGGTGATACCTGATTCAATTGATGATCTTCTTCATTGGTGGAAGGGTGGCAAGTTTAAAAGATTGGAAAGAAGGATCTGAGATGTTCTACCACTAATTGTTCTATGGTCACTCTGGAAACAGAGGAATGAATGCATTTTCAATGGAGTGCAACTTAATTGCTTTGAGTTGAGTGAGCTAATAAAGCTTAAGCTTGCATTATGGATCAAAACTTTAGTAAAAGACTTCCATTACTCAGTGACTGACTTATTATTCAATCTCAATCATGTGAGGGTCTGCCTTTGAGAGTGTTTGCTACTTGCTTTTGGGAGCTTGGTTGCTTTTCTTTTTTCCTTTCTTGTATTTTGTTTGGTTTGTCTCGGTTGGTTCCTCACCATCCTAGGTTGGAGCTAGCATATGATTGAACTTTCTTCTCAGTGCCAACCTAGTTGGGATCGTCTAGTTTAGCTATGATGCTTTCTGCTCTTGCTTGCTTTATTGATGCTTGTGATGTTCTTTGTACTTCCCTTTTATCAATAAAGTTCCTATTTTGCTGATTGAGAGAGAGAGAAGAAAAAAAAAACTAGTAACGTTGAAGGACTTTCACAAAAATCGTATTATTTCTTTAGAATTAATTTCTTATTATTTCTTTAGAATTAATATGTGAGAGAGAGAGAGAGAGAGAGAGAGAAGAGAGAGAGATTTTGCTAAGAAAACAATATTTGGCCTGCAAGAGTTTTATAGACATGGAGGTGTCTTTTCAGAAGACGCAAACCATATAAAAAGACCTACTCATTTGAAAAGGCACCCATATTAAAGTCACCCATTTATAAATTTCAAATTTTAGACTATTGATCAATGATTTCATCTGCGTTTTGATAAACTGCGTGAAAATATTCACGAGGTATGCAATATAGGTTAAAGCACATTCTGAGCTCGGTCCAATCCATGGGCCAACATAGGCCAACATAGGCCTTAAAGAATTCTATTCAAGAATAAAGAATTAGTTTCCATACATATCTCCATAGCCAATATTAAATACACAAACAAACACTGTTGGCTTATTTTTTTTACGAAAGAAAATATCATAAATACAAGCGTGTCAGGAAGGATTGAAAAATCCTTAAAGATTAAATTCAAGTCAATTATCAAGCAATTACATTGACGGTTCTTTTGCCTCAACAAAGAGGACTTGAAAATTGCCAAGTGTAGAGAAAAGAAAAATTAACAGAAGAAGGAGGGAGACGGAAAAATAATTGAGTGAACAATCGAGGTGATTGAGTGAACAATCAGAATGACAATTACTTACCTCTACTCTTATGTTTTGAAATGGAAGTGCATAAAATGCTTTGAAAAGGAAGTGCTTAAAACAAATGCTTCGAAAATGAAGTGCGTAAAATAAAATGCAGGAAATATAAATGACAAGAAAAATAGAAATTGTTAGGTTTTATTCTTGGCAATCCCGTTTGACAAAACTCCTTTGAGTTGTAATTTTATTCGCTCTTGTATTTTAGTGAAGATATGAGTTTTAGATTCGAATCCAACCCGAATTGTGCCGTGCAGAGAAGTTTGTGATGTTAATTCTTTCAAGATTGCCACTTCGCTGATTATGACGGGGATCGAGCTGCCCAGTCAGCTCGCGGGGGTCGAGGGGGCAGCGCCCCTTGGCGGGGTCGAGGGGCAGCGCCCCCAAAGAAAAATGCAAAAATGCATTCAAAGTTGCATGTCCGCTCGAGCGGACATTCCCCCGCTCGAGCGGAGAATGCTGGGTTTCAGAAGTTTGTTCGCCTGCAAAAATATTGGATGTTGTTTTTTCCCGCTCAAGCGGAACTTTCCGCGCTCTAGTGTAGGTCCGCTCGAGCGACCAATCTGACGCTCGAGCGGAGATCGCGGGACAGTTTTCTATAAATACATGTTTCAGTCCAAATGTAGGATTACTTCTCCAGATCTTCTTCTTGGGTTCTAGGGTTTATATCTGGGGATATTTTACTAGTTTTCTTTGATGTTTTTTGAGTATTCAACTCATGGTTTAAAGAGTATACATCAAAGGATTATTTGTTTGTTCTACAAAAAAGAGAGAGTTGTTCTTCGGTGGATTCTGAAGAATTCGAGCCTGAAGCTTTGGTGGATTCTAGAGTGGCTCATCGTCAAGACAATACCGAGGTGAAGACGGGGTTGGAAGAGGCACATAGGGGTTGGTTCAATTCGGGCGTGGATTCGCTAGGTAATTAAGAGTATACTTGTGTAATTCCTTTATGTCTTTTTAGTGGATTGTTTTGTGGCTTTTGCCCGTGGTTTTTTTTATCACAATTGGAGGTATCCAATTGTGGTTTTTCCACGTAAAATCGTTGTGTCGATTTGTCTTGATTGTTTGATTGGGATTGTTATATACTGCTTAAAATTGATACATAATCAATAATCACAAATCAATATCTAGGGGATTTCTAGTTTTTTTCAGAAATCAATGTTTTTTATTTGAGTTCTGGATAGCCCTTTACAATGTAGCCATGAATGGCTACTTATAGGCAAACATTTATAGGAAAAAAACTATCTAAAAGTACCCACTCTTCCACCTCCTCCATTTCATACTCCATAATCTTCCATAACTTCCTTCAACCTCCACTTCATGCTCCCTGTTCTCTACTTTGTTCTCTATCATCTTTTCACATTTCATAATTTCGAAATGAGTAGGAGAGTGTTTCATATTTTGCAATTATATAAATAATAAATAATAATAAAAATTACAGATTTATAGCGCCAACAAACACATAAAGATTATTACACAATCAAACAATGAGCTTGCCTCAATACAAAGCCTCCTCCATAGGAGTGTTGCACAATGTACTGGCACAGCTAACCAAAACGAAAAAGGCACCGATTTCTCTTTTTGTTTTCATGTTTTATTTTAGAAAATAATATTTGTTAACAGTTGAATTTTACCTTTCCTTTATATTAATTTACACAATAACATTGTGCCTAAATATAGAATCCGCATATAAACTGAAAAACCATTAATTAAATTTATTTAGAGATATATAACAATTCTCTTTGACATTTTTTTAGTAGCGAAGAAGTGTTTTTGTGCAATAGCATTAGCATGGTACATGGCCCGAGGCTTGACCGACGCAAGGTTTTGGAGATCAACTTTTAGGTCGAGAATAATGTTATTTAACTTTGTTTTTAAAGAATGAAACTTTAATTACAAGATTTGTCACAATCTCTACCAATCACAATCTATCTGGGTATCATCCTGACTATATTTTATAAATATAGAATAAATTATCTTATTAAGAGATTTGTAAACCAGTGTAAAAATATGACATTTTAAAGAGCAATGTTATAGATACAGAACCCGTATTAAAAAAAAAAAGGATTTTAACCCAAGAAGTCCATGAAAGAATTTTTTAACCCATTTAGTCTCATGTATGTATAGTTTTATTCCATAAAGTCATTTTTCTTGATTTACACTATTTTCTTGGGCACTTATGCCCTTATATTTAATTTTGATACCCTTATAAATATTTTTTGAACGGTTAGCAATTTTATGATGTGAACATTCATATTTTAAAATTCACATTAGTAAAAATGTAAAATTGGCCCGTGGGCGGCCCGAAACCCGCCCGCGAGCCGGGGTGGGCCCGGCCTATTGACAATGTGAATATTCACATTGACATGTTAACATTCACATTAATAGGAGTGTAAAATTGGCCCGCGTCCCGTGGCGGCGCGAAACCCGCCCGCGGCCCATAGGCGGCCCGGGAGGGGCCCAATCCGGCCCGTTGACAATGTGAATATTCACATTGACATGTTAACATTCACATTGATAAGAGTATAAAATTGGCCTGCGGCCCGGGGCGGGCCCGGCCCGGTCCGTTGACAATATGAATATTCACATTGACATGTTAACATTCACATTGATAGGAGTGTAAAATTAGACCACGCGAAACCCGCCCACGGCTCGTGGGCGGCCCGGGGCGGGCCCAGCCTGACCTGTTGACAATATGAATATTCACATTGACATGTTAACATTCACATTGATAAGAGTATAAAATTGGCCAGCGGCCCAAGGCGGGCCCGACCCGGCCAGTTGACAATGTGAATATTCACATTGACATGTTAAGATTCACATTGATAAGAGTGTAAAATTGGCCCGCAGCCCGTGGGCCGACCGAAGCCCGACCGCAGCCCGAGGCGGGCTTGGCCCGACCCGTGACAATGTGAATATTCACATTGACATGTTAACATTAACATTGATATGAGTGTAAAATTTGCCTGCTGCCCGAAGCTTGCCCGCGGCCCAGGGTAGGCTCGGCCCGACCCGGCCCAGCCCGTTGACAATGTGAATATTCACATTGACATGTTAACATGCACATTGATAGGAATGTAGAATTGGCCCGCGGCCCGTGGGCTGCCCGAAACCCGCCCACGGCCCAGGGCAGGCTCGTTTGGGTCCGGGTCCGGGCCCGAGCATGTTCGAGACCCTAGGTTAGAGCTTAGGCCATCACTTTGAAGCCCGGCCCGGCCCATCGGCCCGCTTAAGGCCCATTCAAGGCTCGGTCCGAGGCCCAGCCCGCCCGAGGCGCAATGTATTTTTTTGTGGAAAATAATAAAATTTTGATAGAAAAAATTAAAAAGAATTAAAAAAAAAATGGCCAGGCCCGCCCAAGCCCGACCTAAGCTCGAGGCTAGGCCCAAGCCCACCGGCCCGACCCGAGGCTCGATCCGTCGGCTCGTCCAAAGCCCGAATACCCTTGTGCCAAGGCCAGGGCCTGGGCCTAATTTTTTGGCTCGTGGGCCAGCCCGGCCCGGCCCGGGAAGGGCTCGTTTGGGCCCAGGCTCGAGCCTAGTCCAAGACCCTAGGCTAGGGCTTGGGCCATCACTTTGAAACCCGGCCCGGCCTATCGGCCCGGTTAAGGCCCATTCAAGGCTCAGTTCGAGGCCCGGCCCGCGCCGAGGCCTAGTGTCTTTTTTTGTGGAAAATAATAAAATTTTGGTAGAAAAAATTAAAAAGAATTAAAAAAAAATTGCCAGGCCCGCCCTGGGCCGCCCACGTGTCGTGGACGGGTTTCGGGTAGCCACGAGGCGCGGGCTAATTTTACACTCCTATCAATGTGAATTAACATGTTAATGTGATTATTCACATTGTCAACGGGCCGGGTCGGGCTCGCCCCGGGCCGCGGGCGGGCTTCTGGCCACCCATGGGCTGCGGGCCAATCTTATACTCTTATCAATGTGAATGTTAGCATGTCAATGTGAATATTCACATTGTCAACGGGCTGGGTCGGGCCCACCCTAGGCCGCTGGCCAATTTTATACTCTTATCAATGTGAATGTTAACATATTAATGTGAATATTCACATTGTCAACAGGCCGGGCCGGACCCACCCCGGGCAGCCCACGGGCCGTGGGCGGGTTTCTGGCAGCCACGAGGCGCAGGCTAATTTTACACTCCTATCAATGTGAATGTTAACATGTCAATGTGAATATTCACATTGTCAACGGGCTGGGCCGGGCCCGCCCCAGGCCGCGGGCGGGCTTTTGGCCGCCCATGGGCCGCGGGCCAATTTTATACTCTTATCAATGTGAATGTTAACATGTCAATGTGAATATTCATATTGTCAACGGGCCGGACCGGGCCCGCCCCGGGCTGCCCATGGGCTGCGAGCGGGTTTCGCGCAGCCACGGGACGCGGGCTAATTTTACACTCCTATTAATGTGAATGTTAACATGTCAATGTGAATATTCACATTGTCAACGGGTCGGGCCCGCCCCGGCCCGACCCGAATTTTTCCGAACACCCACGAGGATCGACATGGGCCGGGCCCCTACACATTGACGATATGAACATTCACATTGACGGTGTGAACATTCACATTAGGGGTATTTTGGTAATTATGTCACCCATAGGACTTATTGAAACATAAGAAAATAATGTGAACTAAATGGAACATAAGTAGATGAAAAGGGTATTTTGGTCTTCTTATCTCAAATAGGACCTAATGGAATAGTCAAAAAGAATATGGGTTTGATGGAATAAAACTCTTAGAAAGTGGATTTATCAAAAAAACTCCCTAAAAAAAATACATAAAACATTTTATGTATAGTTTAGATTTATTTAAAATATGTGTTTCACTATGATGTGTACAAGCCCAGAAAGGCCATGAATCACTATAAACAACCCAAGCCCATCTCTTGGGGCCCAATACATAACCCAGCTGGTGAGGTCCAGAACAGCTGGAATCCAACATGGCATAAAGAGCCAATGACATTCAGACACACGACAGGTGAAAGACGAGCCACATCGGTAGACAAAGATCTACAAAGTTATTGTCACTGCACATCACCATTAATGCAGCCCATCACAGCATTTATTACGACAACACCTCCCCGTTGGAACAGGACCCCCTTACCCTGAACAAGGTAAGCTACAGCATAGACTTTTGGCGATTGGGGCAAGTCGGAAGGGACAGCGAATGATTACCAAGGATATAAGCAAACGTTGAAGACAAGAAGAAGGTTAAGCTTTTCTATCTCCAATCTCGCTTTCTACATTCTACTCCTCTTTCTAACTTGCTCGTCGGAGGGTTCACTGGGGGACTATCCCGTTCTCCGTTGAACTTGTTTACAGGTGACTCGGTGGGCTAGACCATTTCTATGTGGGCTTAAGGAGCTTGGACAAGTCCGATCCAACTGCACTATCAGTTGGCGCCGTCTGTGGGAATCTTGGTTTATTCGTGTGCCAGTTGTGTTCATTGTCGTCGGAGACCTTATCCCAGTAACCTTTTCCTCTCACTCATCAAAGTGTATGGTCACGACTAGATCCATGGCTTCTCACCATAATGCTACCGATCATCAAACCGATCATCCCAATCCAAACAACCCACCACAGTATTTCATCGAGCTTACCAACAGCATTAACCTCATAGCTGAGCAAAACCAAACCCTGATCAACGCTTTACTCAAAAGAAACCTCCCCATGCCTCCTCCACCACCTCCAGATATTCCACCCAACCAAGAACGAACCCCGGGCGATACTGTCCCGCAACCCTATCCGCCCCACTTGGAAGGTTTGCAACCTCCTCCCCCACATATAAATCCACCTCCTCCACCCCCACATCCGTCGGTCATAGCACCAGCCCCTGAAGGGGAAGCCAGCAGCGTCCAGTCCATGTTTCCCTCCGGGGGCGACAACGTTCCCCTCTGGGACGCTGAACTTCGAGCCATGCAGAACATCCAGCATAAACCCTCTACCACGGCAAACTCACCATTTGTTGCTTCTATCTGGGACAAACCGTTGCCCACCAAGTTCAAGATGCCCACCATTGATTCTTTTGACGGTACGACGGATCCAGTCGACCATCTGGAGACCTACCGAACCCTCATGATCCTCCATGCTTTCCCTGACGAGATCATGTGTCAAGCTTTCCCCGTGACACTGAAGGGGTCGGCTCGACTGTGGTTCAGCCAGCTACCGGCAGACTCCGTCTCCACTTTTCAGCACCTCAGTGACTCTTTCTTGAGCCATTTTATTGGAGCCCAGCGCCAGCGACGCCCGGCCACCCAACTCCTCAACATTTGTCAGACCGAGGGGGAATCGCTGCGCAGCTTCGTTACCCGCTTCAACACCGAAGCCCTACAAGTAGCGGAAAACGACGACAAGGTCATCCTCACGGCTTTCATGGTCGGTCTGCGGTCGTCCAATTTCCTTTTCTCCCTCTCTAAAAACCCCCCCGACCTCCATGGCAGCCCTACTCTCCAAAGCCCAAAAATACATGAATGCTGAACATTCACTGGCCGCTCGGCAGGATCCAATAACTAAAAACCCGACCCCCAGAGACAAGAGAAAAGACTCAGAACCCAGGAACGCCCAGTATAATAGCCAAACACCCCACTATAACGACCGACCCCCCGAGCTGACCGGTCGGCACCGCCCGACCGCCCGGTCGGTTCGAGCGGTACACACCCCTTAATTCTCCATGGAACACGTCCAATCAGATCCAACGGGACTACCCCCTCAAATGGCCCCTGCCTTCACGAACCCTTCCAATCGGAAAGATCAGTCCAAATATTGCCGTTTCCACCAGGACCATGGCCATAACACTGACGAGTGCATTAACCTCAAAGATCAGATCGAGACCTTCATACGTCAGGGTCTTAGCCGTTCACGGACACCCCCTCAGCAGAGAAAGAACCGAGCCCCTCAGAAACAATCGCCGGCGCACCCCACCCCGGCAGCCAGCCCCACCTAACCAAGGCCATGATCGCCCTCCGCAACAGCCTCGACCGCCAGGTAATCCCCCTCCACCAGTTGGAGAGATCAGAGTTATTTCAGCGGCCTTGCTTGTGGGGGAGCTCAGAAGGAAGAACTCAGAAAAATAAGGCAGGGTTCAGACAAAGCAGTGGCAACGGTGGACCGACCCTCTAAACAGCCGAAACAGTGGACCGAACCTATCACCTTCACGGACGCCGACTGTACAGGCATCCGTTACCCACATGATGACCCCCTTGTCATCTCTGCCATCCTCTCCAACTACAAGGTCAGACGAGTTCTCATTGACAACGGCAGCTCTTCAGACATCATCTTCCTCAATTGCTTCCGCCAGCTCAAGATTGGGGAAGAAAGTTTGTCTCCTCTCCAAACCCCTCTGGTCGGTTTCACTGGCGACCGTGTGACCTCCATCGGTTCCATCGATCTCCCTATCACGATCGGCGAATACCCACGGCAGACCACGAAGTTGCTCACCTTCCTTGTGGTCGACTGCCCATCTGCCTACAACATCATCCTTGCCGCACTGCCCTAAATGCCTTCCAAGCCATCACATCCACCTATCACCTTGCCATCAAGTTTCCCACCGATCTCGGAGTCGGAACAGTCAGAGGAGAGCAGACCGTGGCCAGGGAGTGTTATGTTGCCTCACTCAAAGAAATCAAGCTGAAGGAGGCAATGATCATCGAAGGACTTGACGTCCGAGATGAGGACGAGCTAGTAAGAGAAGAACCTGTGGAGGAGCTCGTTGAGGTTCCCATCGACCCCACCAACCCAACCAAAACTGCCAAAATCGGCAGCCAACTATCCCCCAAGCCAAGGCCGACCTTACTGCCCTCCTGACCGAGCACAATGATGTATTTGCCTGGACCCATTCAGACATGCCGGGTATTGACCCCTCCTTCATAACCATCGCCTCAGCATCGAACCCCATTTCCGACCCTACGCCAGAAGCAGCGCATCTTCCATCCGGAGCGCAATACTCTTATTGCAGCAGAGGTCGATAAGCTCCTTGAGGCCCAATTCATCACAAACGTGGACTACCCTAAATGGCTGTCAAACGTGGTCCTAGTCCGCAAGAATAATGGCAAATGGCGACTCTGTGTCGATTACTCTGACCTGAACCGAGCTTGCCCCAAAGACAGCTATCCTCTTCCCCGCATAAATCTGCTGGTCGACGCCACGGCCGGTCATCAGATGCTCAGCTTCATGGATGCTTTCTCGGGGTACAACCAAATCCTGATGCACCCGTCCGACCAGGAACATACCGCTTTCATTACCGACCGAGGTACTTACCACTACCGTGTGATGCCATTCGAATGCTGGGGCCACCTACCAACGGTTGGTCAACGCCGTTTTCCATCATCAGATAGGTCGGAATATGGAAGTATATGTCGACGACATGCTAGTCAAGAGCAAACTCTCCACTGATCATCTGACCGACCTGCGAGAGACCTTCGCCACCCTACGCAAGTACCAAATGAAGCTCAACCCAGAGAAGTGCGCCTTTGGCGTAGGATCTGGGAAGTTTTTGGGTTTTATGGTCAGCCAGCGCGGCATTGAAGCTAACCCCGAAAAGATCAAGGCCTTGATTGAGATGCAGTCACCCAGAACGGTTAAGGAGGTTCAAAGGCTCACTGGCCGAGTTGTAGCCCTCAACTGCTTCATTTCCGCGCAACAGACAAGTGCCTACCATTCTTCAAAGTCCTTCGGCAAACTTTTGAATGGACAACTGAATCCGAAGAGGCTTTTCAGCAGTTGAAGCAGTGCATGGCCAATCCCCCCTCCTTTCACAGGCAATCACGGGCGAGCCCTTTTCCTCTATTTAGCCTGTCAAGCACCGCAGTCAGTGCGGCTCTTATCAGGGAAGACGGCTCTGTCCAACGGCCGGTCTACTACATCAGTCGAGCTCTCAGGGGAGCGGAGCAGAATTATCCACTGTTAGAAAAATTGTCCTTGGCATTGGTCACCGCCTCCAGACGGCTCCGTCCTTACTTCCAAGCCCATTCCATAGTAGTCCTCACCGACCAACCCTTGAAAAGGTCATGCAGCAACCAGAACTCTCCGGCAGACTCATGCAGTGGTCAGTGGAACTCAGCCAGTTTGACATCACCTACCGGCCGCGAACAGCAATTAAGGGACAGGCTGTCGCAGATTTCATCCTGGAATTCACTAATCCTATCCCAACCACTGCCCCTCCACCCCCACCAACCCCTACCGAGCCAGAAGACCCTCATTCTTGGACTCTCAACGTCGACGGATCATCCCGCAGGGAAGGTAGTGGGGCTGGCCTCATCCTCACCACCCTGAGGGCGGTTACTTCAAATGTGCTCTCCGTTTCTTGTTTGCTGCCAGTAACAATGAGGCCGAATATGAGGCATTGATAGCAGGTCTTCGCCTAGCCAGGGATATTGGTGTCAGCCACATCCGGGTGTTCAGCGACTCCCAGCTCATCGTCGGACAAATCACGGGGGAATTCGATGCCAAGGAGGACACAATGCGGGCTTACAGGGACATTGCACTTCCCCTTGTTCGCCTCTTCAATACCTTCCACATCAAGCACATTCCTCGGAGAAAACTCCAAGGCAGACGAGATGGCTCAGTTGGCTTCCGCAGACCAGTCCGACCTCAGCCATGGTGTCCGCCTCGAATACCTGTCCCACCCTGCCATTTCCCCCGATCAGCAAGAAGTACAGTTCCTCCAAAACGAGCCCATCCCTTGGGCGTCGGACATCTTTCTATTTCTGACAACGGGGAACTTCCAGACGACCAACAGCAAGCCGCCAAAGTCAGGGCCCGGTCGTCCAATTACATCCTCGTCAGTGGCATCTTGTACAAACGTGGCTTCTCACGCCCGTATCTGCGATGCCTCAATTCGGCTCAAGCAACCTATGTAATGCGGGAAATCCATGAGGGAGTTTGTGGTAATCATTCGGCGGCAGGTCTCTAGCCCACAAAATACTCCGTACTGGTTATTTCTGGCCAACTCTCAATCAAGATGCGACAGATTTCGTGCTCAAATGTGATAAGTGTCAACGTTTTGCCAACATCCCCCATGCTCCTCCTACAGAGTTGATCACACTTTGCAGTCCCTATCCATTCGCCAAATGGGGAATCGACTTGGTCGGTCCACTTCCCACCGGCCGAGGCCAGACCAAGTTCGCGATTGTCGCCATTGATTACTTCACCAAGTGGGTAGAGGCAGAACCCCTTGCCACCATTACCGAGCGGAACACAACCAAGTTTATCTGGCAATCGATCGTTTGCAGGTTTGGCATCCCTCAGGCCATCGTCTCCGACAACGGCAAACAATTCGACAACGCCAAGTACAGGAAGTTCTGTGCAGACCTCCAGATTCAACCATGTTTCTCTTCCCCCGGTCATCCCCAAGCCAATGGCCAAGTTGAGGTCACCAACCGTTCTCTTCTGAAGATCATCAAAACTAAGCTAGAAGCTGCTAAGGGACTTTGGGCTGAGGAATTACCGAATGTACTCTGGGCTTACCGAACTACAGCTCGGACTCCCACTGGGGAAACCCCTTTCCGCTTAACATACGGCGCTGAGGCGGTTATTCCGGTGGAAGTCGGTCTGCCTACTCCTAGGGTTTTACATCCGGATCCAGCACTAACCGAAGAGCTCCATCGGGCAGACCTGGACCTAATTGAAGAGCTCAGAGAGACCGCTGCTGTCAGATTGGCCTCATACCAACAGAAAATGAGAACACACTACAACCGCAAAGTCCGACCAAGGGAGTTCGCTGAAGGGGACCTTGTCTTGAGAGAAGCAACTCTTGCCACCAAAAATCCGACTGAGGGTAAACTGGCGGCCAAATGGGAGGGACCTTACGTTGTGAAAGCCCGACCACGTCCAGGCACTTACCGACTTCAGGACATGGAAGGTCGAGACCTCCCCCACCCCTGGAACGCTGAACACTTGAAGCGCTACTATCAATGAATTCCTACTTTTGTATTGCTCAGTTGTTGTATTTTCTTTTTGATGCATAATATAAATTTTGATCGATCGGACTACACTGTCCATGACAACATTTTATATCTCAGCTATCTGTGTGTTGTCTCAATAACATCTTTATCTGCAGCACTTATAAAAGCCTCAGCCAGACTGAGCACCAAAAGCCTCAGTCAGATTGAGCATCAAAAGCCTCAGCCAAACTGAGCATCAAAAGCCTAAGCCAGACTGAGCATCAAAAGCCTCAGAAGCCTCAGCCAGACTGAGCATCAAAAGTCTCAGCCAGACTGAGCACCGCAAGCCTCAGCCAGACTAAGCACCGCAAGCCTCAGCCAAACTGAACACCGCCAGCCTCGGCCAGACCGACCGCCAAAAGCCTCAGTCAGACTGAGCACGAAAAGCCTCAGCCAGACTGAGCACAAAAAGCCTCAGCCAGACTGAGCACGACAAGCCTCAGCCAGACTGAGCATCAAAAGCCTCAGCCAGACTGAGCACAAAAAGCCTCAGCCAGACTAAGCACTAAAAGCCTCATCCGGACTGAGCATGAAGCACTCGGCTAGACCCAGCCTCAACCAGCCTAAGCATAACAAGTCTCCGCCAGACCGAGCACCACAATTTCAGGTTCAGACTCAATTACTTACAACGTCAGTGAATCATAGCTTAGCCCCAACTGAGCATGCGTGCAGGACTCGGTTAAAGCCATCTATGCAAACTTCAAGCTTGTGGAATTCGTAGACACACTTAGTCACAATTCCAGGTCCAAGTCTTTACACCACTCTTTACTTAGTCAAATTCCAAAGACGTTCTTACACGTTTTCTTTACAAGTCAGGTTATTTTCTTCTCAATCAAACTCTTACAAGTCAACCCGTTTCCTTACAAGTCAAGCCCTACTCCAATAAACCACTAATCTCCTTCAGCAATGTGGCAAACACAAACTTATAATTTTATTACATCTTAAGTTTCACTCTGCATTGAGGAGTTCAACTTCACTTTGCATTATTACAAGTTCAACTTCACTCTGCATTGAGTTTTTATTACAAGTTCAACTTCACTCTGCATTGAGTTTTTATTACAAGTCCAATTTCACTCTGCATTAAGGAGTCCTTAACTTTACTCTGCACTTAATTTTTATTACAATTTCAATCCCACTCTGTCTTGAGGAATTCCTAAATTCAGCTTTTATCACAAGTTTATCACAAGTTTTTATCACAAGTTTTCATCCATTTCAGACGCATAAGCAAAAACAGTCAAATGCAAAACACAACTGAAATTTTATTTATTCACAACTTTGTACATAAGTTCATTACAGCAAAAAAAAAAAACAAACAAACAAACAAACAAAACAAAACAAAAACAATGTCTGTGCAAAGTCTTCTTCTTCTTCTTCTCCAGTTACTCCTCCTCACTGGAGATGAGGTTTTCTTCCCCAATACCCTCAACCAGGGGGTCTGGGCCACATCATCTTCACCAATTGTTACACTACTGAGGTCTAAGTCTGGGAACAGTTCTTCAGCTCTACATTTGAACATCTTCCAACCACTGTCCCAAAACTCAGCCATTTCGTGTTTATAGAAGTCTGACTGCTGGAAGCTCTCAATGACTTCTGCTTCAGTTCTGCCTCCAGCGGTCGTCCTTGATGGGCCCGCCCCCCCAGACTTTTGCCCAGCCAAACTGTTGGCGACCGCGGCATCAACTGCCATCTGAAATTCAGCAGACCCTTTGAACTGCTCCACCGCTGCAACGCACAGATCGGGGTAAGCCGCCCTTTCAGAGGCTGCCTTCGCCCTCTCTTCGTCCAGCTCCTTCTGCAGGGTCGCCCTTTCAGACGCAACCTTAGCCCTCTCTTCCTGGAACTCCTTCTTCAAGGTCTCCCTCTCAGCAGTCGCTTTGGCTCTCTCTGCCTCCAACTCTTTCTGAAGGCTCTTCCACTGCCTTTGCACGCTTGTCCTCCAGCTCCTTCTGCAAACCGCCAATCCTAACGTCTGCATCATCCTTTTGCCTGACCAGCTCTTTATTACCGCTCATCGCCTCTTCATGTCGTTCGACTGCAACCGCGTAGGCTTTTTGGGCTTCATCTAACCTCTTTTGCTCGCCAGCCAGTTGGAACTCGAGCGACACAACCTAGTGGCGTGTGTTCTCCAACTCCACCTTGACCACTTGCAGATCAGAGTGGGCACTCTCCCAACTTGCACTCTCCTTCTTCAACTTTGCAAGCTGAGTCTTGGCCTCATCTGCCTTAAGTTTTGCAGCCCCCGCCTTCCTCAGCAGAGCCCCTGCTAGGGTGGTTACCTCCATTTGAGCGGAGCATAACCCCCTCAGCAGTTCAGCTTCGTTGAATCTGGATGCTGAGCGCAAGGCTGCCTCTTCTACAATCCCCACCAGGCGGTCTGCCCCTGCCCTGGCTGGGCCTTCTTCTCCCTCCAGCCGCCCCGCCACCGCACGAGCGTGGTAGATCGCTGTAGTCAGACTGACCCCCCCTCCTTGGGGTGCAGGACCCCCTTGGGGCTGTTCTTCCCTCCTTGGCCCAGAGCCAGTTGCCCCATCCTCTGCTCGCACTTCAGGAGCGGCCCTCGCGACCCCTGCGGCGATCGCCGCCACTACTGGAACCACTTCCATGCCCTCTGAGGCGATGTCTACCACTTCTGAGGCAATCACTTTTCCTGGGGTCTCCTCCACCTTCCCCCTTCTGCTTCCTTTGCCATACTGGTCTCCTCTACCTCGCTTCCCTCCTCCTCTTCTGGCAGGCCCTTCTTCACTCCGCCTCACTTTCTTCTTCTTCTTCCCCACGCCCAACACCTCCATCTCCTTCAAAGACCTCTCCTTCAAAGGGTCTATTGGGGGCGGTCATGGCACAAATTCGCCTAAGTCTTTCTCCCCCAAGGGTTTGGGGCGAGGTCGAATCCTCTTCTTTGCAACCGGTTTTGGCGGTCGGTCGGCCTGGGACTCTTTGAATTTTTGGGCTTTCGCAAGGATGGTCTAATCCTCCGCCTCTTGAGCCCTCCTCCTTGCCTACAACTCCGCTCGGTCGAGGTCCCCACCGCTCGGCTGTGGGCCCAACCCTGCCTCAAACAATACAGACGGCTGAACGAGCTCATCTCATTTGGCCCCTTCTTTCTCCCTCCACTCCTTTACCCTCTTCACCCTCTCCTCTGCTGCTGCTCCTCCCAGCTTTGGCTCCATCGACTTGGTGGGCACCTTCCAAATGGTGCGCACTCCAACTCCTCCACTGGCAGACACATAGAACCACCGTGGTCTCCACCCCTTAATCGACGACGGCAACCCTACCACCAGCCTTTTCCCTGCTGCTGCCTGCAGCGTGACCCAAGTCTCCTGCTGCCCTGATGTAACAACCCCATCACGCATAATGATTAGTACTTGATTAATTAAGAGGATTTAAGATTTAATTGTCGAGTATTATAATTTATTTGGGATTTATGAGAATTGTGAAATCTGACTCGTATATGATTTGATTGAAGGTTTATTTGGAATAGAAATTAAGGGTCCAAATGGCTTAAGGAAGTGAAGTTAGGAAGTTGAATCAATTTAATCTTAATTACGGACCCATTTGGGAGTTTAATTAAATATTCGGTTCAGTTTAGTGAAATTGAGATTCGATTAATTAGGTCCTAATTGGAGTTGATTAAGTTATGAAGATTGAGGATTGTGACTATTACGGATTAATTTATTTGTGGGGTGTCCTATTTGAATATGTAATCTAATTGACGAAAACTTGGAGTCTGATCAGAAATTGAAGATCTAAATGATTTAAGAAACCAAAATTGAGGTTGGCAATAAGTTCGATTTATTATTTGGAGCCTTTTGGGAGTCTGATTAAAAATTTGATTCGGACTAATAAAATTAAATATAATTAATTAGGCTCTAATGGAAATCAATTAGACTAATTAAATTATGAGAGATCTATGATTTGTTATAATTAATCTACTGATGTGCTAATTGAAATTTATTAAGGCTAGGTGTTATTTAATTAAATTAATCCTAACCATAAATTAAATTGTAAAATGATTTAGAGTTGGGATTATATGTGGGGGTGTGTGCAGAGAAAGTCTGGTGGGTGTACTGAGAAACCAGATTTGTGTGTGCATGTTAAGTGTTGTGCTGGAAGTGTTTTGAGAGTGATGTGTGTGCACGTGTAAGGTGTGGGAATCAAGTGCTATTATATAATTATATCATTATATGAGTTCATGAAGTGTATTCAAAATAATAAAATAAAAGAGGAAGAAAGGAGTCATGAAGAGCCTTAGTTCTGGTGGAGCAATTAGAGAAACAGCCGAGAGAGAGAGGGAGAGTGTAAAACATTCTTGAAACTTATTTGCTGGGAATTTGAAGGAGAAACCAAGAGGAAATGAAGAAAAGAAAGGGGGAAGTAGAGGAGAATCAAGTAAATGGCTGAAATTAAAGTTTAAGGTATGGATTCATGTTTAAATTTTTATAGAATCTTTACATTATGCTTAAAATTAAAGGTAAAATTGGAATCAATAACAAGAAGATGAAGAAAATTAACTTAGTATGAGATTATGGAAGTTAATCTAAAATGGGTTGCATGCATATGGATGATTATGGAATTAATTTAGGAACTTATTTACTATGGATTTAATGTTGTGATTTTGCATGAAAATGTTACATGCATGAGCAAATTAATACTCTAATTACAATATATTTCATGGATTATGGAAAATCTAAATTTATTCAAGTTCATATTTGAAGAGAAAAAGGAAATGTTTGATAAGAATCAAGTTTATGAAAATTTAGAATGTTAGATAAAGTTTTGGGTTCATAATTAGATTTTTGACCCATGCATGTAATGTAAGTTAAGAAATTAATCCATAATTTAAGAATATAAGTTTGTGATTGAGTTTTGGTGTAAATTAAGAGTTTAATTATGGTTGGAGCTTAATAAGATAGAATTAGTGGGGTTTTGATAAATGTTTTGTATATGAAATTAATTCTTTAAAAGAGTTATAATTTCAAATTCATGATTTAAGAGGAATTAGTAAAATAATGAAGAAATTGAATTGGATTCAAAATTATGGGAGGAAATTGGGTTCTAAACATGAGATGGATTACATGCATGTTTATGGTTATGGAAATAATTGTGAGAATTCTTCAAATTGAGGTTTTGATTTTCTTTTGAAACCTAAAAATTGGTTTGGTTTTAATCTCTAATCCATGCATGAGAATTAATTTAAAAGGTTTGTTCAATTTAAGCACATTTTAGAACATCTATGCTTATAAATTAAGTTTTTAGTTAGAAATTGAGTTAAGTTGAATTTCTAAGAAATTGATTTGTGTAATTCATGATTAAATTGATTTTGTTATTAATAATAAAAAAATTGGACCTATTTGTATTGCATACATCATGGATTTTGAAAGATTTGGATTAATTCAATCTCATATTTTGAAGAGAAAAATGAAATGTTTTGTAAACATCGAGTTTATGGAAAATTAGAATTAATCCTAATATTACATAAAGTGTTGATTTTATAATTAGATTTTAATCCATACTTGTAATTTGAGATTAAACAATTTTGGGGCATCTATGGTTATGAATTAAATTGAGGTTATAAATTAAGCTAAGTCCAAGATTATGGAAAACTAGTTGAAAAATTTATAAGAATATAAAACTAGTAATTTTGATGTCAATTTCATGCATGTGAATAATGTTCTAAGGAATTATGACTTAATAAAGAATAATAAGCTACTAATCAACATAGATTAGTTAGTTAAAGAATGAATTATTGATCTAGTGGTAATTGTTTAATAAGCCAAGTAAAGGATCAATCTATTTGGAAAAGAAGGACTTAGTAATGAAAGAATATGTGAAATAAGAACCCGGTTTATTTAAATGAGAAAGAATAAATGTAGTAGAACTTCGGACTATAAAGACTAGAAAGGACAAGTTTAATCAAGGAAGTAATATTGTATTTCAATGTGTATATGTTATGTGATTGTGTAGGTCACGCGCCATTGTCTGCCTGATTTATCTGATATATCCAGTCTGTCTGATTTGCCTCTGCAGCCCTCCGTGAGTAATAACTTTGTAAAGTTATGTTCAATGTTATGTATTTTCAGTATACTATGATACGAAATGATTGATTCTTGAAAAGCTATGATATGTTGGAAGTGAATGAATGAATGTCCAGTTTTCTGAAAAGTAATTGTGGCACCCTTAGTCCATATGGCCCTCGCCCGGGGGAAACAATACCGTGGCCTATCGCCCTCGCCCGGGGGAAACAATACCGTGGCCTATCGCCCTCGCCCGGGGGAAACAATACCGCGGCCTATGGCCCTCGCCCGGGGGAAACAATACCGTGGCTTATGGCCCTCGCCCGGGGGAAACAATACCGTGGCCTATGGCCCTTGCCTGGGGGAAACAATACCATGGCTACTTGCGCGCAAGATATGGACCTTTATGGTTGTTGGTACCAACTTTGTTGTGGTCTTCGGACCTACTTGTTGTGGTCTTTTGACCTACTTGATCGGATAGCTAATGGGTGTACCACATATGTTCTTATGCAAAATCTGAATATGGAAATGATTATGAAAATGATTTGGAATCTGAAAATGCATAGGACTCTGTTTTTGATAAGATTATGTTTATGAGATAAACTCTGATTTTTAACTCTGTGATGGACATCATTCATTAAACCCTTTACTCTGTTATTATTCACTGGGCTTTAGCTTACTGTATTAATTATGTATGTAGGTGATCAGGCGCGCGACCAGGCTAGAGGCTTCTGTCTAGAATATGTTCTGTCAGCCAACCTATGTGCCTCCCGTGGAGGTTCCGGATATGTTAAGTGTTGTCGTTATGTGATGTAAAGTTTAAGTTCAGTTATGTTTCTTGCTTGGTTCTTCAAGTCATGTGTATATATGTAAATAAAAAGTTTAAAATTTTTCTGTCTCATATAAGTCTGCACGGCTCAATGGACATTGTATATTATTATTTGCTTCCGCAGCCCCTAACTGTTTGTTAATTTGTTCAGAGGCCGTAGGTAATCCTCGGATTACTGGCCGGTTACGGTGCCAAACCTATAGGGGCGGGTTTGGGTCGTGACACCTGAGGCCTTGTAGCATGCGAAGAATTCGTCCACTGTCATGGCCGCCCCTTCGTTCGCCTTTGGCCAGGCACTTGCACAGGACAGCAAGATCTTCCACGCATTGGGCATTAGTTGGCCCGGCGCTACCTCCAAACGGTTTAGGACATCTACTACCACCTGCGGTAGGGGCAGCCTCAGTCCTCCTTTCAATGCCTCCTCATAGAGGGCAAACTGCCCTGGCCTGGCATCGGATGGCCTCTCTGTCGACATCGGCAACGATAACTCTATTTCGGCAGGCACCTGGTATTTTTCGCGAATAGCCTCCAAATCCGCTGCAGTAACCGTTGATTTATCTACCTTTGTATGCCAGTGGTCTGGTTCTGCCTGGCTGATTGGTCTCGGAGCCGCTATCATGGTAAAACCATGGGATCGTACCAACACCTCCCCCACCCTCTCCGTCCTGTACTGCTACACCAACTCCACTGCATCATTATCACCCAGTGGATCCACCCTAGCATTCGCAGTTTCCTCTTGGGCCATTTCAATGGTATGTCTGCGAATCGCTTCGGATGCAGGTGCAAAGAAATTGAAAAAGTGTTGCAGAGGTGTATCGTGAGCAATAAAGGAATTCACACTTGGAATGTTTTGATTTTTTGTAAACAAGTAGGTGAATCGAATAATGCCAAAAGCCCACGGTTTGCCCGTATTCCAAGGATCCCAATTAATTTTCGCCAGTTTGAAAACTTTTCAAAATCATCCGCCAAAACTGTATTTTCAACACCCATAATGACCTAACGTTTCATTTCTGATCCAACGCCTAATCTTCTCCCCACGGGATGTTGCCACGTGTACAACCACGATCCACTGTCTCTTCCCCTTACCCTGTCTTTTCCACTTCAAATCACCACGTGACACGTCCTCTTGAGCCCCACGCCCCTCCACCTCACCCTTCGCAGTCGGCCCTCCTCATAGTCGGCCCTCCCGCCCGGTCAACCTTCGCGGTTGGCCCTCTTCGCGGTCGCCCTCTTCACGGTCGGCCCTCCCGCTCGGCCAACCTCCATGGTCGCCCTTCCTCATGGTCGACCTTCCTACTCGGTCAACATTCGCGGTCGACCCTCTTCGCGGTCGGCCCTTCCACTCGGTCACCCTGCACAGTCGGACCACCTCCTGGTCGGTTCACCCGCTCGGTCACCCCCACCGGTCGACCTCCATACTACCAATCCCTACCACCCTCACCTTCTTCATTACTATTCCCTTCGTTGGACTAAAACTGCACTCGGGAATGGGGGACTACTGGTGTGTACAAGCCCACAAAGGCCATGAATCACTATAAACAACCCAAGCCCATCGCCTGGGGCCCAATACATAACCCAGCTGGCAAGGTCCAGAACAGCTGGAATCCAACATGGCATAAAGAGCCAATGACATTCAGACACACGGCAGGTGAAGGACGAGCCACATCAGCAGACAAAGATCTGCAAAGTTATTGCCACTGCACATCATCATTAATACAGCCTATCACAGCATTTATTACGACAACACCTCCCCGTCGGAACAGGACCCCCTTACCCTGAACAAGGTAAGCTACAGCATAGACTTTCGGCGATGGGGGCAGGTCGGAAGGGACAGCGAAATGATTACCAAAGGATATAAGCAAACGTTGAAGACAAAAAGAAGGTTAAGCTTTTCTTCCAATCTCTCTCTCTACATCTCTTACATTCTACTCCTCTTTCTAACTTGCTCGTCGGAGGGTTCACTGGGGACTACCCCGTTTCCCATTGAACTTGTTTGCAGGTGACTCGGTAAGCTAGACCATTTTTACAGGGGCTTGAGGAGCTTGGACAAGTCCGATCCATCCACTGGAACAAACTGCACTATCACACTACATAAAAATTTAATCGCAATCATGCATTATCTTTTTGATATATTTCTGTGCACCTATCTTTACTGTAATTTAAATAGGCAAGAACAACTAATAATACAGGTTAATTAATTCAGTTGCACTATATGCTGCCGCCAGGCATTAAATCTCATATCACCCAGCTTTAAAACTCTGTTGAATACAGATCATTATTTTGTACTGAGCTGATGAATTCACCTATCACTAGAAAAACCCATTCAGTGAGTAGGTTTGCCATACAAGGGCAATAACTTCTTCTTTTTTTTTAAAATATTTTATGGTGTAAATAATACGTACTTGTATGAATGAAGAATTTTACTTTATAACAAGTTTTAATAAACATATGCAAACGATCTGGATGAAATTGAAGTACGTGAGGACCTTATTTACCCTTCATTATTGGAGCCCGTGAACAGTAATAATTTTTATTTTAGGGCTATTACATATCTCCGAAATAGTTTATTGGAACTTTTTCCTGGCTTATAAGTCAATTTTTTGATTTTTTGACTTATTTAAATTACATTAACTCTCTACTTTTTGTACGTCTTTTCATAATAAGCACATTTTTTGTTTTGTTCTCTTATTAAAAAAAATTGTAAGCCTGAGAGATTGGTTGTAAGATTGTGACTTCAAAGAAAAGTTTACACTCTCCGAATTTCTCTTAGTGCATTTTTTGTTTTTGTACTTGTACCTTTATTTTCATGTTTGTAATGAAATTTTTATTTTGCCCATAAAAAAAAAAAGCAAAAAACTCAACTTATTTAGCACTTTCCAAACCAACCTTAAGATTCCATCAAGTTGGTTACTTTTAATTTTTAGTTAAAATAGTGAATAAATTATTAAATTTCAACTCCATTAGCTATTTTAATTTTTGGTTTGGGCTAGTTAAACATTAAAAAATAGGGCCGTGAGGAATCCCCGAAATTGGGGGCCCCGAATCCCCCGAAATTCCATATCAAGTAAAAAAAAAAAAAAACAAAAAACAAAAAAAAGAAAAAAGAAAACAGTTTCCAAAAGTGGAAATTAGGGGGATTAGGAGGAGTATTTTTAGGGGGATTTTCCATTTTCCTAAAAAAATATTACTTTTCATATTTTGGAATTAGTTGGGTAGAGTTTATAAAAAATAAGTTTAAATTAAATTAATAAAAATAATGTTTAAATAGCATCGTAAAAGTATAAAGAGTTCGTTGAAGAATATGTTTAAAATCTATATAGCCAAAATAAAAAATAAAAATAGACATGATAAATTTTAATATATATGTTTTTTAAATAAGGCAAGCCCGGTAAGCATGACTTTTTTTACATAAATAACATAGGAGGTGAAATAAAATGTGAAAAAATAAGTAATAAATAAAATTTCTCTTTTCATTTTGGACCCTTAGAACAATTTTATTTTTTTATAAGAGAAATGTTATATAAAATTGGATTTATTTTACCACTTTACCTCACTTTTTAATTATAATTGTCACTTTGACCTCCAAAAAATAGAGCTGGAGCTTAATAGTCCAAAAAATTTTAAAAACAAACATACAGCCGAAGTGTGCGGACACAGAATTTTCATACACTCAGGGTGTTTGGGAACTTGGTTTTGATTTTTTTTTTTCACTACAAGACAAATGTTTTACAAAATTAAAAAAAAATAAATTCAAACAAAATATCACATTAAATCTCATAATTATTTCACTTTTTCTCTCACAAACATCACATCCAACTACCAAAAAACTCATCTATCTTCCAAACACAAAAAAAAAATTCTCCAATAATATCGTACAACTAAAAAAACCTATAAAAAAAATTCACTTCCCAAACACCCACTTTGTATGAATCAAATCAAACCCGAATGTTACCATCTAAAATTGAGAGTTATTACTCATTTTCGTACTTGTGTTTTATTTTTCAAAAATAATTACATATTATGAAAAAAAATTATAACTATAAAAATTAAAATTTATAAATTTTAGCATTAATTAAAAAAAAAATTTCAATCATACACTGATTTGTTATTTTCTCATTAAAAAATAAAACTCTATGAATTCTTTATGAGAGGGTAATTTATATGAAAATTGGGCCGAGCTAGGTAATGGGCTATTATGGACCGCAGTACAAAGGGCCAGTAAAATGGCCATATAAATTACTCCGGTCTTGTGGATGTTTTGGGGTTAGTCCGGTCCAAAGCCCGGAAGTTAGTCCGTCCAAGAGAAGATTGAAGTTAGACTGGTCTAAAGATGCTTTGGAGTTAGACTGGTCTTAGAGTTAAACCGGTCTTGACATGTTAATTCGGTCTAACCACACCATGAGTTGTACATGAGAAGCCGAAGTAAGAATAGTAGAGGGAAGAGCCGAACTAAGGATAGTTCGGCCTATTCAGCGGCTAAGCATAGTCATGTTTACTTCGGTCATACGGTAGTCCGGCCATGGAAAAACCATTTCACTTGGTTTAAGCAGTAAGGGGGGTGTTGAAGGATAAGCATTATCCTTCAGAAGTATGAATCCTAGAAGGACTCTGCATGGAGAAGCAAGAGTCCTATTTGGATTATGCTACTCGAAACCTATAAAAACTCATAAGCATCACCTATGGAGAGGTAACACACAACTTTGTTTTCTGAATACCTAGAGCTTTTGTCTATTTGTCAAGCTTACTGACTTAGGCATCGGAGAGGTTTCCGGCATACACCCGTCGGCTAGCTCACGTTCGTATTTTCAGGTGATAAAGCGACGTCGTACAGAGGAACACAGACTTGATCAACAGGATTATACGAGAAGGTTTATTTCTTTCCCGTACAATTGGCGCCGTCTGTGGGAATTACAGACAAGAACAAACCTCTTGATCAAGCTTTTCCTCTTAAGAATCAATGGCGCACAACGAAGAATTACCACAGTCCGCCATTGACGGACTAACTCCAGAAGGAGGTGCGAGGCGTGAAGGTCTACCTCCTATCCCTCCAATGGGGGATTTGAAGCCACAGAAACAGAATCCTAGGAGGGATACAAGAGGGAGAAGGCGGACTAACAGCCCTCGTCACTCTCGTTCGCAGAGCCCAGAAAGACAAAGGCGCAGGATTGATCCCCAAGCTTTGGAGGATCGCGTCAGGGAACAAGATGAATTGATACGTCGGATGGCGGCGGACATGGAATCTCTTAAGCGCCAGGTAAAAGGAAAAGAAGTGGCGACAAGAGAGGGGCGCACAAACAAGACGCCCCCTCGCCACTCGGAAAGTCGTAGTCGGAATACTACACCCTCTCAAGCAGAGAGCAGAAGCCTCAGGACGGGCGATACGCAATCCAGATCCTCCAGAACTCGTCACTCCAGGTCGAATACTGAGGGAAGCACATATTAGCCGTCGCATACGCACCAAACGAGATCCAGACAGACAGAGTTGCCCAGATCGTCCGACCTACGAACCGTGCTAGAAGAGAAAGGCACGGTGGAAAAAGGACGCCAGGGCGCGCGATCCACACAGAGTTTCTGCTGCCTACAGCGGTTGGCTCCTCGGACGCATGGAAGCGTCGAGGTTGGAATGCCAATACCGCGCCCCGCCTACGAACCAACGGACAAGGCGTTGGCGAGGCTGCAGACCTCACCATTCGTCCCAGCAATCGAGAACGCGCCCCTACTTTCAGGCTTCCTACAGCCCAAATTCACCACGTACGAGGGGAAGACCGGACCTTACTCACACTTAAGCCACTTCCACCAGGTTTATGGCGGTATATCTGCGCAATGAGGCCTTGATGTGCATCCTATTCCCCTCAAGCCTTGGTGACCTAGGCTTGACTTGGTTTGAGAAACTTCCAGAAGGCAGCATAGCCTCCTGGGCACAGTTGGCGGAAGCGTTTGTAACAAGGTTCCGAACAAACACCAAAACACCAGTGGAGATCGACCAATTACTCTCCATCGACATGGGCGACAAGGAGACCCTAAGATCCTACAACAGTCGCTATTGGGAGACCTTCAACCAGATTGGGGACTGTCCCACCAATCTCGCCATTGCACAGTACAAAAGAGGCCTTCCAGTCGGGAACAGATTAAGGGACTCTATCACCATGACACCGCCCCTCACCATGGAAGCCCTGATGGAGAGAGTGCATCAGCACATCAGGGTGGAAGAGGATGGCGCACGTGCCAAAGCAAAATCTGGCACGACCGCAGTACCAAAAAAGAAGGCCTCAGCAAAGGTCAACGCGGTAGACTGTCCAAACAGAAACAGACGTGGCAGAAGAGACAACGGAGAAGACCAGGACAAAAGATGGTTGAGAGTCCGCACTACCATAACCACGGTCTTCAAGAAACCGATCTACCGAATACTTAGCGAGATACGAGACGAGCCTTTCGTCAAGTGGCCAACCAAGCTAGGCGAGGCTCAGAAGGATTACGACGACAGATCACGGTGCACCTTCCATAAAGAAAAGGGGCACCGCACTGAGAATTGCACGCCATTGAGACAGCACCTGAAGGAGATAGTGGCAGCGGGTCACCTGGACAAATACATTGAAGGGGGGGCGCAACCAGCCCCCCAGGACCATAATAACCCCAACGGAATGCCAATCGACGCCTCACCTCAAGGCATTATCAACGTGATACATGGAGTCTTTGAACCTGAGCGTGTATGCGAGCTCAGAGGATCAATCAAAAAGGCTGAGCACTTAAGAGAGGTGCTAAGTGCCCAACCTGTAGTCAAGAAGGGGAAGACTGAGGCCACAAACGTCATGTCTTTTTCAGATAAAGACTTGGCAAGGATATATTGCCCTCACAATGATGCCCTGGTCGTCACTCTCCGAGTCAAGGATTTTGATGTCAAGCGGATTCTGATAGACCACGGTAGTTCATGTGAAATCATGTACTACGAAACATTCAAACAACTGAACCTACAAGACAAAGACTTGGCACCTACCGTATCTCCCCTGATTGGATTCAACCCCATGCCAGAATGGCCCGTCGGCAAAATAATCCTCCCAGTCAAAGCAGGGAGTGTGACGAAACAAGTGGAGTTCTGGGTATTGAAGGTCCCCTCCACTTACAATATCATCTTGAGCAGAACATGGCTGCATGCCATGCGATCGGTGGCGTCATCCTACCACCAAGTAATGCGGTTTCCCAACGGCACTGGAGTAATAGAAGAAGTCTATGGGGACCAGATCATGTCGAAGCAGTGCTTTGTCACGGTGAATGGCAGCCGCGCCGCCAAAGGATACGTTCATTCGGTAGAAGAACCTGAGAGTAATGAACTATTCGCAGATGTTGGCAAAGCGGCTAGTCAGAAAGCGGTGGAAGACTTGGTAGAGGTAAGAATAGACGAAAAGAACCCGGATAAGTTCTTTTTGCTTGGTTCGTCGTTGTCCAGCACTGAGAGATTAGAGGTCTTGGAATTTTTGACCTCTAACATCGAAGTGTTCGCCTGGACACCATACGACATGCCAGGCATTGATCCCAACTTCATCTGTCACCAACTCAATGTCCACCCATCCGCCAGACCAATCATTCAGCGCACCGCAGATCGGCACTCCACCACGCCGAAATAGTGGCGGAAGAAGTAGGAAACCTGCTGGAGGCAGGAGCAATTAGAGAGGTGCACTACCCAAGATGGATCTCCAACACAGTCGTAGTGCCAAAGAAGAATGGCAAGTCGCGTGTCTGCAACGACTACAAAACAGTCAACAAGGCGTGCCCAAAAGACAGCTTTCCTCTACCACGGATAGATCAACTGGTAGACCTAACGGCGAGGCACAACCGACTTAGCTTTCTGGATGTATACAGAGGCTACCACCAAATTGCCATGCACGAACCAGACCAGGAGGTCACTCCTTCACAACTCCAAGAGGACTATACTGCTACAAGGTCATGCCCTTTGGCCTAAAGAACGCAGGGGCGACATTCCAGAGAATGGTCACCAAGATGTTTGAGCCATTGTTAGGCAGAACAATGGAGGCTTACATCGACGATATGGTGGTCAAAGCAAGGATGAGAATGACCATCTCAAGGACCTAGGTGAGATGTTTGAGATCCTGAAGAAGCACAAGCGCCTCAACGCGTCGAAGTGTGCATTCGGAGTAGGATCTGGCAAATTCCTGGGCTTCCTGGTGACCAACCGGGTATAGAGGCAGACCCTCCCAGATCAAGGCAATTCAGGATCTGGAGAGACCAAACTCAGTCAAAGAAGTGCAGCATCTCACCGGCATGGCCGCTGCGCTCAATCGGTTCATAAGCCGGTCGTCCGACAGATACGACCATTCTTCCATGCTCTAAAGGCCAAGTTTGAGTGGGACGACGAATGCGACCGAGCTTGGAAAGCTTGAAGGAATACATGTCTTCTCCACCACTACTTGTAACCCCAATTCCTGGAGAAGAACTCTTCTTGTACCTGGCAGTCTCCAGCACAATTAGCGCAGTGTTGGTCCGCAGAAGGAATCCAACATCTGCCCATCTATTATGTCAGCAAGACATTACTGGGCGCCGAAACAAGGTACTTGCCACTGGAGAAACTGGCATTGGCCTTGATGATGGCCTCAAGGAAGTTGTCGCACTACTTTCACGCCCACACCATAGTTGTTCTCACAGCCTTCCCATTAAAAGCTTTGTTTGAAAGGGCGAACTTCTCTGGGCGAATTCTGAAGTGGGCAGTAGAGTTGGGGCAATACGACATCAAGTTCCAACCCAGAACCGCAATAAAAGCTCAAGCATTGGCGATTTTGTCGCAGAATTCACACCAGGAAGTCATCACATCTGCCCAGTCGACCTGACTGAAACAACCGAACTAGGGATGGAAGTTGACGCGGAATAGCGCAACCCCTGGTGCAATATACTCAGCCAGACGCCAAGGCAGCCAAACGAAGCAGGGAAGGAAGAGGCAAACCATGCTACACCAAGTCAGGACTCACCAACAAAAGACTTGGTACAACAGAAAGCAAGGGGCAGACAGCAAGCATGGACCTTAAAGAAGACACCACCAACATGGAAGATCCCAAGGCATCATCTGATCCCTCCACTTGCTGGAAGTTGTTTGTTGGAGAGATGTGGAAGCTCTTCGTGGATGGAGCATCCAACCGGCATGGAGCAGGACTTGGCATAGTCCTCATCTCTCCAGACGGCCTAGTGGTGGAGCAAGCAGTCAACCTTGGCTTCCCAGCATCAAACAACGAAGCGGAGTATGAAGCGCTTCTTGCAGGTCTCAAGTCAGCGTTCTACATGAAGGCCACCGAGCTAATGGTTTATAGCGACTCACAGCTGGTGGTAAACCAAATATCTGGCGACTACGAAGCAAAGGATGACAGGATGGCCAAGTACCAAGAGTTGGTCAGAACAGAGATCAAAAAATTTGAAGTAGTCAGGATAGAGCAGATCGGCAGGAGGAAAACAGCAGAGCAGACGAACTAGCAGGCTTCGCCTCAATGGCAGATACCTCCATTCCTCACCCATACTATCGACTACCTGCCTAGACCAAGCATTGAAGACCCGAAGCAGAAGAGGTATGTTGTGCAGAGTTAGGCCCTTCTTGGATGGATCCCATCATACTGTTCCTGAAAGACGGCACCTTACCAGAAGAGAAAAAGAAGCCAACAGAATAAGAGCAAAGTCGCAGCGATTTTGGCTCTCTCCATCCTTGGCATTGTACAAAAAGTCGTTCTCAGGACCTTACCTAAAGTGTGTTCACCCCAGCAAAGTGGAAGCATTCCTGTTCGAAATACATGAGGGTGTATGCGGCAGCCATCAAGGAGGAAGATCATGGCATACGAGCAATTTCAAAGGATATTGGTGGCCATACATGCAAGCGGATTCAGAGAAGTATGTCAAAAATGCGAAAAATGCCAAAAGTTCGCACATCAAATACACCAACCTGCCAGAGAACTTCTACCTCTAACTAGCCCATGGCCTTTCGCAATGTGGGGATTGGACATAGTAGGGCCACTTCCAACAGCACCCGGCAACAGGAAGTTCTTCCTTGCGCAACCGACTACTTCACAAAATGGGTGGAAGCAGAAGCCTTGGCGTCAATCAAGGAAAAAGATGTGAAAAAGTTTGTCTGGCAGAATATCATCACTCGATTTGGCATACCAAAGGCACTGATATCAGACAACGGCACTCAATTCGATGGTAGGATTTTCAGAGGCTTTTGTGAAGAGTACAAGATAGAGTTCTACAATTCTACACCGGCATATCCCCAAGCAAATGGTCAGGCAGAGCATCAAACAAGGTAGTCTTGGATGGATTGAAGAAAAGGTTAGAGAGAGCGAAGGCAAGTGGGCAGAAGATCCCTCATGTTTTATGGGCTTACCGCACCACACCTCGCGATCAACAGGGAAACACCATTCTCCTTAGCTTATGGCATGGAAGCAGTCATCCCATTAGAAGTTGGCCTCCCCACAATTCGAAGCGAAACTTTGACCCAGACTTAAATGGCGAAGCCATAGCATTGGAGCTTGACCTTGCGGAAGAAAGAAGAGACAGAGCATTGGTTCACATCGCCTCCTACCAACAAGAATTGTCCAGAAAGTATAACAAAACAGTGCATCCAAGGCAATTCAAGATCGGAGATTGGGTACTGCGCAAAGTGATGGGAAACCTTGGTACCAGGAGATGGCAAGCTAGGACCTAACTGGGAAGGACCTTACAAAGTGGTCGGATTAGCAGGCAAAGGGGCATACCACTTAGAAGATGAGGACGGCAAAGCAATTCCCAGGCCATGGAACACTGCCAATCTCAAGTTATTTTATTTTTAGCTTTTTTTCTTTTAAGTATGTGTAATTTTTTACTTTCTCAATAAAAAAAGTCGATTCTTTTCAGCATAATTGTTTTCAGTAGAAGGTAACTTTAGTAAGTTAGGAGCATTGTAAACATAGTTGGCCGGAATAACCAACTATGAACCCTTCCTAAGCCCAGGATAAGGATCCAGGCTGCAGGACGTTTGGTCGGAATAACCAAACACTTATTCTAAGTTGGCTGGAAAAACCAACTTAGAGGTTGGCTGGATTAAACCAACACCCCTCCTAAGCCCAGGATAAGGATCCAGGCTGCAGGACGTTTGGTCGGCATAACCAAACACTGTATTCTAAGTTGGCTGGAAAAACCAACTTAGAGGTTGGCTGGATTAAACCAACTCTTTGTACTCTTCAGCCGAAGTAAGTTTATGGCTGAAGAGTGGTTGGCTGGATTAAACCAACTCTTGTACTCTTCAGCCGAAGTAAGTTATGGCTGAAGAGTGGTTGGCTGGATTAAATGTTGGCTGGATTAAACCAACTCTTTGTACTCTTCAGCCGAAGTAAGTTATGGCTGAAGAGTGGTTGGCTGGATTAAACCAACTCTTTGTACTCTTCAGCCGAAGTAAGTTATGGCTGAAGAGTGGTTGGCTGGATTAAACCAACTCTTTTACTCTTCAGCCGAAGTAAGTTTATGGCTGAAGAGTGGTTGGCTGGATTAAACCAACTCTTTGTACTCTTCAGCCGAAGTAAGTTATGGCTGAAGAGTGGTTGGCTGGATTAAACCAACTCGTACTCTTCAGCCGAAGTAAGTTATGGCTGAAGAGTGGTTGGCTGGATTAAACCAACTCTTTTACTCTTCAGCCGAAGTAAGTTTATGGCTGAAGAGTGGTTGGCTGGATTAAACCAACTCTTTGTACTCTTCAGCCGAAGTAAGTTTATGGCTGAAGAGTGGTTGGCTGGATTAAACCAACTTTTATACTCTCAGCCGAAGTAAGTTTAAGGCTGAAGAATGGTTGGCTGGATTAAACCAACTCTTGTTACTCTTCAGCCGAAGTAAGTTTATGGCCGAAGAGTAGTTGGCTGGATTAAACCAACTCTTGTTACTCTTCAGCCGAAGTAAGTTTATGGCTGAAGAGTGGTTGGCTGGATTAAACCAACTCTTTGTACTCTTCAGCCGAAGTAAGGTATATCGGCTAAAAGTGGTTGGCTGGATAAGCTTAGATTGACCAACTAAAACACCGAAATAACACATGCAGCAAGGGAAGCAATCACTCAAAGAAAACAAGTACAAGCATACAAAACAAACCGGAGTAAGAGTTTAGCAACAAAAATTTTTTCATTGAAAATGCAAAATAAGTACAACGGCAGGGCCGCAGCTCGGTTACAAGTCCAAAATAAAAGAAAATTACAGATTAGCTAAAAAGATCCTCCAGATCGGCATCAACATCAACCCGAACACCGGTGTCAAAGGTCAGAGCAGTCTCAGTTTGAAGCTCGGTCTCTATTGGAAGCACAGTCTCGGTTGTCAAGTTTTCAACCGTTGGCTCCAACCGAGCTGATTGATCATCTGTTTGCCCATTGACAACCGGAGTCTCAGATTGTTCATTTTCTTCATCATCATCAGACGCCTCGAGAAATTGCTTCTAGATCAGCAGCATATTCCGCCGTGAGGCCGGAATGAAATACTGTGGAGCATTGTAGACCTCGGTGTCAAATCGCAACCGAGCTGCTCCACAGCACCTCGCCAGCCACACTTGAAGAACAAATCCTTGGCGGCCTCACATTGTGGAATGTAGAGGGCTTCCGCCTCCTTGAAACCTTCAGTGTTGGCATCATTCGCCTTCTCCTTCAGCTCGGCAATCTCAGCATATTTTTTCCCTTCGAGCTTGACTAGCTCGCGAAGGTACTTATCTTTCATCACGGCCAACGCCTTCTGTTTATCGGCTTCAGCCGAGGTAACTAGTCCGGTTAGACGAGCTACCTCGGCCTCTAGCTCGGCTGTCTTTTGGTGGGATTCTTTTAATTCGACTGTTTTTGCTTCGGCCTCTGCCATGGCTTGCCTCGCCATTTTCCTGAGCTCCAGCACCTTTTGATGGGCAACTTGGTTCTTTTGGAGAGACTGAAATGAATGGGCAGAAATCAGACTCAGAACCGAACTAAAAGTTAGCAAAAATTGAGAGACAAGAGGGGCATCTTACCAGGATCATGGATTTGGTGGCCAACCGGATGGCCCTTAGCTCGGTTAGATTCTTGTGGTGTTCCATGTCTGCTGGAAGGCAAACACTCTTGGCAAGGTTGAATGCCATCAAGTGATCCTTCTCAGCAACCACCTAGTCGGTCTCCTGTTATCTCGGTTCTGAAATCTGAGCTTAGGTGCCCACCTGGTGGTAGCTCGTCGATGGCTCGGGTTGTGGACTGGGTGGATGGCTTGGTGGAAGATGGTTCTTCTTCATCCGCAAGACGCTGCTCGGTTGGATAGTCCGGCGCGCTTGACGGCGTGATGAGGAAGGCTGTTGGGAAGGGAGCCACCACATTTCTGTTGCCTGGGTTGGTGGTGGTGCTTCGGGCCTGCTGGTTTTCGGTCAAAAGGGCCCGGACTCTGTTTCTCTTGGCCATTTCCTGTTCGGCTCAGTGGAATCAGGTTGATCTGTGGCAAGGTAGGGTCCGGTTCAGGGGCGTCCTCAAGAAGGAAATCGGTCACTCGGGCCTTTCGACGACCGCTGTATCTGTATGTCGGCTCAAATTTGAGGAGTTTGGCCCAACTTCTCTTTGGATATCGTAGTGCGGCGCGGAGTACGCCTAGGTTGGGGTGGCTATACAATGAATAAATGTGGGCTGGATCTGCATAAAAAAGAACTGTTAGTTCGGTTCAGAATTGGAAATCGAAATAGGAAAAAAGAGAGCAAGGAAACCGAAGTAAAGTATACCGGGATTCCTTTGTTCCAGTTTATACTTCGGCCTGGGATCTGGGCTTGGTGGTCTTCAAAATTCCCGACACCCAGAAAAAATCGTCATCATTTAAGTCCTTATCCGGCGTGTCTTTATTATTTTTTCACGTCGGCGGCGTATTCTCAAATATATACCCACCCTTCATCTTCGGAGCCAATAGATATTGATGCAATATTTCGGCTAGACCGAGGTTGAGACCGTTTGGCGGTTCAGTCGGCTATACCATTATTATGCGTAAGAATTGGTGGATAGCTGGGTTGGACATATTCTGGTTTGCCTAAGAAACTCACAGATTAAGGGTTGGATGGAAATCGCAGTCCGTTTCTATTATTGAAAGGAGGTAAAAGGAACAGAGCCTTCATTCCCCCATGGTATGCACCTTCTTTTGCTAGAGAAGGTGGACGTCGTCAGGAATGTTATAGTCTTTACGGAATTCGGCTAGACCACCCGGTGTTTCTACTAGAAACCTATACTTCCCTATTATTTATAAGTTATAAATAAATTAATTCGGTCAGAAGAATGTGCTCAGTAGCCGGTTGAGCGCACAGAGGAGTGCCTGGCAACCTAAGTCTGCAAAGTGGAAAAACAAGGTGTTAAGCACAGATCGTTGACCGTGCTCCAAAATCAAAGCAAAGACAATGAAGTCCTACTTCGGCCTATGGGGATGCTACAGGGTTTATCTCGGTTCAGCAAAATGCTTGGTAGCTCGGATTGAGCAAGGGTTCACTAGATCGGTTTGTGTATGGGTTGGTTATCTCGGTTTGAACTACGAGTTTTGTTACCTCGGTCGAGCCTTAGGGCAGCTTTCTTAGTTCGTTCAAACTAAGAAAGCTGGCTTAGCCCCGAAGACTTAGCTCGGTCGAAGGCTAAGGTTTCCAGTTTTCTAAGTTCAGACTTATTCGGTTCGATTATATCGGCCAAGGTAAATCAGAAGATGGTGACCTGAAACTAGGGTATATTCACAGAGTTTTAGTTCGTTAGGTCTGGATGATCTACATATAACACAAACAGTATCCTAGTTCGGTTGGGGCATAGTTATGGATCAAACCAGTGTTTTCTTGTGTTATTATATGAATTCAATGTGTTCTATCTATGGTTGAGTTTTTTTTCAGAAAAGTGTTTGCAAAAACACGCGAAACACACTACATTGGATTGAACAAAGCAAAAATAAGAAAGAGAAACAGATTCATGGTGCTTACCTGGTAGAGAGGAGGAGCTGGAGATGAAAGCAAGGAGTGGAGAACACGAGTTCTTTAGGTTGCAAAACGAAACAGGAAAACACAGAGGCTGCAATAGGAGAAGAAAGGAAATAATGAATGATTCAGAAATGAAAGGATTTTATTTTGATGAAGAAACCTCAAGGCGGGAACTGTTCAAATTTTCCGGAGTACGAGGGCGGGCTGACAGCTGCAAAGAACCAATCAGAGGCTGCCACGTGTCCTTGGAAGGAGAAGCGTTTCATTGCTTGTGATTGAAGAGACATTTTGACCGGACGTGCACAGCTCGGCTTAAAGTTAGTTCGGCTGGAAAGGCTAAGAGTAGCTCGGCTGGAAAGGCTAATGGGTAAAGTTAGTTCGGCTGAAAAAGTTAAAACTGTAGCTCGCTGACAGATAGGTAATCCCTATCATGCTTTGCAGAGGAATTAAGGGCAATGAGAGGGTAATTTATATGAAAATTGGGCCAAGCTAAGTAATGGGCTATTATGGCCGCAGTACAAAGGGCCGAGTAAAATGGCCATATAGTTCTCCGGTCTTGTGGATGTTTTGGGGTTAGTCCGGTCCCAAAGCCCGGAAGTTAGTCCGGTCCAAGAGAAGATTGAAGTTAGACTGGTCTAAAGATGCTTTGGAGTTAGACCGGTCTTAGAGTTAAACCGGTCTTGACATGTTAGTTCGGTCTAACCACACCATGAGTTGTACGTAAGAAGCCGAAGTAAGAATAGTAGAGGAAAGAGCCGAACTAAGGATAGTTCGGCCTATTCAGCGGCTAAGCATAGTCATGTTTACTTCGGTCATACGGTAGTCCAGCCATGGAAAAACCATCTCACTTGGTTTAAGCAGTGAGGGGGGTGTTGAAGAATAAGCATTATCCTTCAGGAGTATGAATCCTAGAAGGACTCTGCATGGAGAAGCAAGAGTCCTATTTGGATTATGCCACTCGAAACCTATAAAAGCTCATAAGCATCACCTATGGAGAGGTAACACACAACTTTGTTTTCTGAATACCTAGAACTTTTGTCTATTTGTCAAGCTTACTAACTTAGGCATCGGAGAGGTTTCCGGCACACACCCGCCGGCTAGCTCACGTTCGTATTTTCAGGTGATAAAGCAACGTCGTACAGAGGAACGCAGACTTGATCAACAGGATTATACGAGAAGGTTTATTTCTTTTCCGTACACTTTAGCAATTCTCTTCCCCATTCGGAAGGTCTACTCGCATAATTATTAAATCAGACTTTAAAAAATATATAATTTAACAATTTGAATTTTTTTTTATGCGATGAAATAAATTTTTTAATTGAATAGGTTAATTGTAAGAAAAAAAAATTAATATATATAATATGACATTTTGAAAAAAAAAAAAAAACACCAAACAAACGGGATAAATCACAAATGCACCTCTGAGGTTTATTAAAATATAGATTCACTCCTGTGTGTTTTAGAAATTTATAAGTACTTATTTGTCAAAAAATTTTATTTAAAAAAATTAATTAGAAAAATAAAATTTCTAAATACTATTCTACACAATAATAAAATTATATTAATTATTAATTAAAATAAATTTTTAATATTATTAAAAATTATAAACTAACTTGGTAATTTGTTAATGAAATAAATAATTTATTATGAAATTATAAATCGCAAGGGCGAGAAGTGGGTTTGTAATTTAACATTTCTCTCTCTCGGCTTTCTTCCCCACACACAGCACTCTTCTCTTTTTCTTTTTCTTTTTAGCTGCTGCTCCTATCTCTCTTTTATCTTAGTGAGCCTCTAATGCTATAACTTAATTGACATTACATAATATTATACTATACAAATACATATAGTGGTTCATCGGACTATTAGTTCTGAGATACATTATTCTGAAATTATTTGGTTGGATTAAATTTGTATTTTATGTTTGTTTAGTCATGGAATTAGATGTCTGAATTTGACTATTTTTAATTATCCAATGTTTGTTTTGGATATTATAGAGAAGAATAAATACTCAAATGACTATTTTATCCTTTTCAATTATTTACTAAGTAACAGCAATATTAAACATAGCTTTAATATTTTAATTATTTTTAACTAGATTAAATAAAATTTGTTTTATTTTATTTTTCGCACAATATTTTAATTATTTTAATTTATTATTTTCAATTAAATTAAATTTATAATTTATAATTTATATTTTTTATTTAATATATAATTTTAAATTAACGACAATAAAAAATAATTTATTTAATATATATATTAAATTTTCAACAATACTAAAAAAAATTAATTTATAAGGCCATAATTTATAATTTATTATTTTTAAATAAATTTAATTTATAATTTATATTTTTATTTAATACATAATTTTAAATTAACAACACTAAAAAAATAATTTAATTTAATATGTAAATTTAATTTTTTAACAATACTAAAAAAATTTAATTATAAGGCCATAATTTATAATTTATTATTTTTAAATAAATTTAATTTATAATTTATATTTTTTATTTAATATATAATTTAAATTAACAACACCAAAAAATAATTTAATTTAATATGTAAATTTAATTTTTTAACAACACTAAAAAAATTTGATTTATAAGGCCATAATTTATAATTTATTATTTTTAATTAAATTAAATTTATAATTTATAATTTATAATTAAAATTTTTATTTAATATATAATTTTAAATTAACAACACTAAAAAAATAATTTATAAATGTTCAAAAGACTATTTTATCATTTTCTAATTGTTTGCTAAGTAATAGCATGGAGGGTAAAATGGACATTTCACAAAATAATTTCATGGGATACCAATCCCATGGTTTCTATTCCACCCTCCCCCATGGGATAGGATAGTCCCATATTTGTGGGACTATTAGTCCGGAGCAAAATAAATGAAACAAACAATAGACTATTAGTCCGGTGGGACTAATAGTCCAATCCCACCCCCTAATCCTTCAAAACAAACACACCCTTTAGCTGCTACTCCTATCTCTCTTTTATCTTAGTGAGCCTCTAATGCTATAACTTAATTGACATTATATAATATTATACTATACAAATACACCATATATAAATATAAGATTATATATATATATATAATACCTTATATATATTATATATAAATATTCAAATTAATTATATATAATTAAATATCACATTAAATTCTCATATATCCACACAATTAATAAAG
Organism: Camellia japonica; assembly: GCA_030407325.1. Taxonomy (NCBI): domain Eukaryota; kingdom Viridiplantae; phylum Streptophyta; class Magnoliopsida; order Ericales; family Theaceae; genus Camellia; species Camellia japonica. The sequence continues at coordinate 47,679,179 of JAPPVO010000024.1, read as the reverse complement.
TCAAAAAAATAAAGTAATAATAACAATAATAAATAATGACTTAAGAAAATTAGGGTCGCTACTATATACACACTTCAAAAGAATCTCGTCCCGAGATTTGATAGGAAAGAGTGCTAAGCAAAAAGCTTCGGGTGCATACGCCAAACTTTCTGTTCCGATTCCCGAGTGATATCATTCTCATTTTTGCTCCATTGCACTTTCACCAAGTTCACTTTCTTGCGTCGCAACTGCTTTACATCCTAGTTTAGAATAGTAATCGGTCGCACCACATACTCTAGGTCGTCACTAATCTTCAACACTTCTGGTGATACTACTTGGGAAATGTCTTGCACACACTTCCTCAATAGAGATACATGGAACGCATTGTGAATCATAGCTAAAGCAGGTAGTAAGGCTAATTTGTAAGCCACATTACCAATCCTCTCAGTGTTCACCGAACTACGGATAAACTAGCTAGACTATATATTCGGGAGGTGGTGCGACTTTATAGCGCACCAATTTCTATAGTTTCGGATCGTGATCCGTTGTTTGTGGCAGAGTTTTTAGCATGCTTTGGGTGCTAGGTTAGACCTGAGCACGGCTTATCATCCTCAGACGGATGGGCAAACTAAGTGAGTAAATCAGATCTTTGAGGATATATTGAGAGCTTGTGTCCTAGATCTTGGTGGTAGTTGGGAAGAACACTTGCCATTGGTGGAGTTTGCTTATAATAATAGTTATCACTCCAGTATTTGGATGACACTTTTTGAGGCTTTGTATGGAAGCCCATGTCAATCATCTGCTTGTTGGATGGAGGTAGGAGATACGTCATTGCTAGGGCCAGAGTTGGTAAGAGAGACCACAGAGAAAGTAAACATTATTCGAGAATATTTAGATTTTGTTTCACTCCTAGGATTTGGATAATGAAATATTGATTGGGGTTTAGTTCTAATTTAATATTTAATTGTCCAAATTTTGAGGCGTGACAGTTTGGTATCAGAGTTGACTCTCCAGAGTACCGAGTGTGGGCCTCTGGCATCTCTCGGTGCACGTGGGTGGGCTTGTGAGCTAATAGACTACTGCACAGGGATGTGCAGCCTTAAGGGGGTGGATTTTAAGGTTCCGATGTCCTACATCGGGAATGGAGAGGGAGTTCCTAAGTTATAAAAGTAAAAATCTGGACCCTTATATAGCATCAAGGCCTTTTTCCCGAGTGATGAAATCCCTAGTAGAACTCCCTAGTTAAGCGTGCTTAGGTTGGAGTAGTTCTGGGATGGGTGACCACTGGGAAGAACAAATCCGTGCGGCGCGTGGTCCAAAACGGATAATATCGATGACATGTGAAGGGTTAGGGCGTTACACATAAATTCATACTTTCTTAATCATAACTAAAATAAATGAAAGTCATAACTAAACAACAAAAAAGTCATAACCAAATATTTTTAAAATAATGTCATAACTAAAGAAGAAAATTTGTCATAAATAAATAAGAAAATGACATAACTAAGAGTACACATGAGGTGTATATAATAGAATTCTCCTTTTCATTTTTTTTTAGAGGGACTTACGTGTAAGTCTTACTAAATGGACTTATTGTCGAATAGATCCTATGATAATCAATGGTATTTTTCATTATATTACACTATTTAAAAAATTCACTAATAGTTAATTTTCAGCGACAGTTTAAAAATTTTGTCACAATTTTTTTTACAAATTATAAGTTTTACCGACAATTTTAAAAAATCACTAATTTTTAACTTTTAGTGGTAGTTTAAAAATTGTCACAAAAAGAGGTCACTAATTGTAAGTTTTAGCGATAATTTATAAAAATCGTGACAAAAAAAATCACTAATTATCAATTTTTAGTAACATATATAAAAATTCATCACAAAAAATTACTTTTAGTGATGATTATATTAGAATTTATTTTCAAGTGGACTTGATGGGAATTAAGATCATGTTTGTTTGGTTCTATAGGATAAAGGGAATTAAGAATATGGTGTGATTAAATGAGATTATTAGTGTGACGGAATTAAGTTGGAGATATAAGATAAAGAATATTTGTTTATATATCACCAGATTAATAATACTATAAATAGTATTAATATATAAAAATAATTATTTTTAATTTTTGTATTTTTTTAATATTATAATTATTTTTTTGGTCCTGAAAAACATATTTTTTGCTTAAAAATTATTTACAAATTAACTAATCCCCTCACCCAATTTCTCATCCTAACATTCTCATGGTTTTGTTAGTCTTACCACATGAGGGATTAATAATCCATGGGGATAGCCCTTACTCGTATTACCAACCAAATACTCTTTAAATGAGTTTTACAGGCTATTAGTCTAACAAAAATGCTAAAGATCCCATAAATTTTACTAAATGTCTCACATGGGTGTGATGAGTCTCATATCCATGTGAGACATTTAATAAAAATTTTAATAAAACTTTTAGGATTTGTAGTATTACTCTTAGTCCAATCTCCCTTCTCAAATAATTAAATAAATTTGACTTCAGTCTAACTATTAAAATCTATTAGTAATTAAACTTATTTGGTTTCTCCTTTCTAAAAAAAAAAAAAAAACCCTTAAAGAGAGAAACAGAGAAGACCTCTCAAAAACCAATTAGGCCTAGTTTAATTGGCCCCCATGCCTTTTTTTGGGTTAAGTTCTAAGGATGTCATAGATTCAATTTCCCTTAAAGGAGTTGAATTAAGAGAGTACAAGCACTTAAGTACTTTGCTAAGGGTAAAAAAAATTTCTCCCATAAGTGCTAATTTAACAACTAACTACTAACATTTGTCAATTAAAAAAAAAAAAAAAAAAAAAAAGAAGAGAAGACCTCTCAAATAATCAAACAAATTTGACTTACAGTGGTAGAGGGTCACAATTTTTGTGGCTCAAATGGCTCGAAATTGTCAAAATGACATCGTTTTAAATATAAAACAATATCAAAATTACAAAAATAATATCATTTTAATAATTTTAAACTATTTAAACCACAAAAATTGTGACCCTCAAATATTTTTCTTTTGACTTTAACCATTCGAACTTATTGGTAATTAAACGCATTTGGTTTATTCTTGCTATCCCACAAACAAACAAACAAAAAATCAAACCGTAAAGAGAGAAACAGAGAAGACCTATCCGAATTTGTAGTACCAACTTACCAAGAACAGAAATGGCGGTTCAGCTATACGGGCCGGGTCTTCCAAACCCTGCAATAGCTGGGCAGTTTCTTCAATGCCGGAGCAGATTATCACCCAAGCCTCTCTCAGCTTCCTCTCCTCTTTCTTCTCCCCCCACAATTCAGGCAACTCATCTATTCCTTGTCTTTAGGTTTCTCAGTTTTGTTCAGTTTTGTCCTTTTGAAGGATGGGGAAAAAAAAGCCCCCTCTTTTAGTTGTTTTAGGTTCAGATGAGTAGAGCCTTTGGTTTTCCTTTTAATCAAACTCAGTATGGTTTTTGGTTTTTGTGTTGTGTGTTCAATTAATTTTTTTGAACTGCAATTAAATAGTTAAATTTGTTTTATTTTTATTTTTATTAATCTATATGGCTTGAGATTATCTTTACTGGTATAATTATGAAGCTTTTCTCATCTGGCTGTTGGAATGAAGAACTTATGATGGTCCATTTGGATAGATATGGATTTCTTATTAATCATTCAATGACAAATAATAACTCAATTTTAAATATGATAGTTTTCTTATGAATTTCAAGATTTAGTTGAATAATTTTATCATGATGGATTTGAAATTACTATATAACAAAAAATTAGTTATTTGAATTCATGCTAAGAATTCCTTTTTGAGCTACAAGGATCCTACTAAAATGAAATTTATATATCTTTTATCTTAACTTATCTTATTTCATTGTTATTCTATTTATTTAATTTGAAATCCCTTTGTTTGAAATGCACATCCATCCAAACAGACCCTTAGTCTTGATGCCAAATATTTTCAGATTGTCGGTGGAAAAAATCCAGGGTGGTATGGGAATGGGGGTTCCAATTCCAGTGATCCATTTGATGTCAACGAAGGAGAAAACTATTGGGTTGATCTTGATGCTGATCTTTATCACTGGACAAAGTCGTTGCGCCCTGTACAGGTAGGAATTAGCTATGCATTCGCATATTTGATCTTGAAATGGTAATTTTGGTGAGAAATTTTATACTCGGATCAGTCATCCTTATGTATGGCTGTACACTTATTGAGATTTTTAATTGAACAGTGGTATCCTGGTCATATTGCCAAAACTGAGAAAGAACTAAAAGAACAACTGAAATTGATGGATGTCGTGATAGAAGTGCGAGATGCAAGGATTCCTATGTCCACAAGTCATCCCCAGGTTAACTACTTCTGTGTGTTATTTTTTATTTTTAAATAGAAAATAAAATAGATTTGGGGTTTGGGGTTCTTGGATGTATGCGTTTTGTATGTAGTGTAAATCTTTTGTTCTCGTCGAGTTCCCTGTTTCTATTACCCTATGTTCTACGTCCCACACACACAGATACATATATAAGCACCTTCGCCCAGAAACACACTGCCTATGGTGTGTTCTGTTAATATTTACATTCTAACCTTATTGATTTTCTCCATCACATATATTTTCAAAATTTAATCCAATGGAAAGAAACACTAGATGAAGAACAATATGAAAAGAAATAATTTCATACTTCTTGCACGACAGTACCATGCTAATAAGTAAATGAAATAGAAAATATATTCAAGCTTTGGCACAAATCTTTTGTTATTTCTATGCATACATATATTGCATATTCTTCTCCAGAGAGAGAGGTCCATGTTTATGAACATAATGCATAAATCAGAAGGAATTAAGTTTGGTCAATATTTGTTTAAGAATGTTTTTCTTTTTGAGCTTTATTTACTTTGAGCACTAAAGAAGTGTGAAACTCTTCCTTCATGGGCTGTCATTCACCTCATCTTTATGTTACAAGAGAAATACAAGCTGGTCCTCACATCTTTCAATTGTTGAACTGGGTTAAAAAAACAAAGAGAAATTAAAAACGTAGTTCGTTCAGAAATCATGCTTATTGAAGTGCAGAATGAAAGAGTGTTACCAAACACCATATTATTGTATTCAACACTAGAGTGTTTTTAACATGCCATCTGACGTCCATTCTTGAAACAAAGAAGTTCAAATCTCATATTTTTAATCTGGAACTTTTTTCATTCATTCATTCATTTATTAATTGAACTTATTTCAACAGATGGATTCATGGCTTGGCAATAGAAAAAGAATTTTAGTTTTGAATAGAGATGATATGATATCCACCGAGGACCGGAATGATTGGGCAACTTATTTTGCAAGGCAAGGAACGAAGGTTGTCTTTTCCAATGGGCAGCTTGGGATGGTACTCAAGTCAATGCATTTCTTTTCATTTTGGTAGTTCAACTACAAATCTCCCCTTATTCTCAAGTAGTAAAGGGGATGATTTTCTTGAATGTGTTGCAGGGCACCATGAAGTTGAATAGGTTAACAAAGGCATTGGCAGCTGGTGTGAATGTGAAGCGCAGAGCAAAAGGATTACTTCCTCGTCCGGTGAGTTTCTCTCAGAGCTTTATTTTGATGCACCTTACTCTAGGGTAGAATTGTTTCCAGAGATAATCCAGTTGCAGGTTGTTTTGTGGCTTTTTCAGTTGACATGTCCACTGAGCTGCTTTGAATTTCCATCGAGTAAAATGCACAGCTCTAGCAGTAGCACTTTTGTTTTGTTTTGAAATCTCTTACCATTGGTTGTATTGTTCTCTTATATGTGTGTTTGATCTTGTAAAAAATGTTTGTTATTGAAACACTCTTGTGGTTGCATCATTTGTGGTGTCAAAGGTTACAAAAACTTGTTGAGTCATGTCTTATCATATAAGGCCAAGTTACGGAACAATTGAATTCTCAGCATTTACACTTTATTCCCTAAAAAAATGTTTTCAAGGAAACTTTGGGAAGTGGTGTTCTTTTTCCTTCTTTTTTTTTTTGGGAAATGGGGTTCTTGTTTGCAGATGTAGTTTTAGGTTGAATCAGTGAAAAAGAGTCAAAGACTCAGTGAAATTGGTGGTATCTTCACAAATTGTTATTTGCTTATGAGGATAGCCTTCATTCTTTGACAGGTTCGAGCTGGAATAGTTGGGTATCCAAATGTTGGTAAATCATCTTTGATAAACCGTTTGCTGAAGCGCCGGATGTGTCCAGCTGCTCCAAGACCAGGAGTTACAAGAGAATTGAAGTATGTCTTATCATTTGAATCACTTAATATCTAAAGTAGATTAGGAATGAGAAGAGTTATTAGTGACATTCAGTTTGGCTTTTCATTTATATCTGACATTGATGATGCTCAAAGAAACCAAAGCTTCTTCCGTATTTTACTTGAAGCTGGAAGTTTGTCAACAAGAAGTTTGATTTTTTTGAAAGTTAAAAAGCTAAAAAGTGGCTCAAAAACTAACAGAAATTTTGGGTAGAAAAAAGATTGTGTAAAAAGCTTTTTGTTTAAGATATTCCTGTAATTTCATCTATATGAAGTTTGAAATTTTTATGAATTCCAAATGTAAAAAGTTAAGAAGTGGCTGAAAAAACTATTAACAGAAATTCAGAATTTTTTTTGACTTATTGTTGAAGTTTATTTTTTTGGCTATTCTTGCATCTTGTTTTTTTTTTTTTTTTGGTGGTAATTATATTCTTGCATCTTACTTCTGTCTGCATTGAAGAAACACACTTTATTTCACTAGTGATATGTGAGGTTGATGTTCAGTAAATTTGCTGACTGTTTCGTTTTGTTTTTCCACGTTTTACTTCTCTTTCGTCCTTGGGAAAGATGGGTTCGATTTGGGAAAGATCTGGAGTTGCTGGATTCCCCTGGTATAATCCCAATGCGGATAAGCGATCAGACATCAGCAATAAAGCTTGCCATATGTGATGATATTGGGGAAAGATCCTATAATGTCATTGACGTTGCGGCCATTCTTGTACAAATGCTTTCAAGGCTTCCAACAGTTGGTGTGTGCTTCCTTTCCTTTTTCCAATTGATTTTGCTGTCTCTTGGAATCATATTGGCCTTTTTTCTTTTTTTTTTTAAATTTATTTATAGCAAAGTAGCATTGTTGGTTAAAAATGAAAGAGCTTCAGAAAAAAATTAATGTGTAATATACATTTCGAAGTAGCAAATAGTAACATCTTCCCACTATATGAGTCTCATAAAGTATTGATACATCATACAGATTCTGGAACTTGAATGTTATAAATGGAAGTGTGTTAATTGAATCCACTATATGTGTCCTTTCTTAGATATAGGCTCATAGTGACTTGCAAAGAAACAGAGATTTGATGGATGTCTCACCACTGGGATCCAAGGGGCTAAATCTTTTTATAGACTAAATTGTACTTCACAGAGATTTATAATGGTGCCCTGAAACTTGAGACCTATGAAAGTATGAACAGAGCATATGGACTGGCTAATTGAATGGAAGGAAAGAAATTATGACAATTAATTAAGAACTTTCTGGCTTGTCATTTGCCTATGTTATCTGTCATTAAAAACTGTACTACAAAATGGAAAGATTTTAAAAAAAAGAAAAAAAGAAAAAGAAGAAAGATTACAGTTTCACTAATTTTGTTTGACACTACCAAGTTATCTCTGTCTGTGTTTGAGCTCCTTTCATCTTCACTTACCGTTTGACCATGTTGTGAGACATGGCCTTTGGCTGCTGGGAAGGCAGAAACTGAGAGGAGGCCTTCCCTTTGCTTTGACTTCCAACATCCAGGCTTGATCCTCACATTTACACAGATAGATCTCTTTTATTGGAATTTAGAATTTCTTTAAACTCAAAACCAATCTGCTACATGTTAATAGTGGTGCAACTTTCTTGAAATCAAAACCACTTGAATTGTCTAGTATAACTTCTTAAACTCTGAACCACCTGTGCTAGTTGCTCAATGTGGTCTCGCTTACATGTTTGTTATTGCCAGGTACAAAAGCTCTCTACAAGCGCTACAAGATTGACACAGATGGTCACTGTGGTAAAACGTAAGTTTAAGTTTGTGTTCCACGGTGCACTAGTGTAATCATTTTCAATAGTGTGACCCACTTGACAGAACAGTTAGGAAAATATTCCGAAAGCCCAATCAGGAAAACCATGTATGCAAGAATCATGACTTGGTCATCAGAAAGTTGATAAATATCTATCCTATTTCATAAAATAAGATATGCATTTTTTGCTTTTGGAAGCTATTTACAGACGGTAACTTTTACATTTTTCATTCCACTTCAATCACTGATTTGATTTGGAACTGTTAAATTCCTGAATTGCAGATTTGTTGAGAAGCTCGCACTCCAATTGTTCAACGGAGACACTAATCAAGCGGCATTTCGTGTCTTGACAGACTTCCGAAAAGGGAAATTTGGTTGGATTTCCCTGGAGAAGCCTCCCAGATAATTACTTTGGGAATTCCTTTCTTAAAGGCGAGCATATCTGGTGGCTGTATCGTTCTAACGGCTTGAAAGCTGGAGCTCTTCTACTACCAAGTATTTGAACATGGGTCGAGTATATAAAACTTGCAAGGATTTGGTGCTAAAGTGGAGGACCGAGATCCTAATTCTACTGAACAATGAGATATATGATGTGGGATTGCAAAAGACCCCTTTTGGTGAATGCCTCATCACATACTCATCATACCCCTTTTGAATTTGTAAGATGCAATTCATTTAAATACGTTTATGTGTTTGAACAAGTTTAAACGAGTGTAATTGAACAAATTCACCTATTGAATTTGCTATCTCTCATTAATAAAGGCCTTCCAATAATTGACCAAGTAGGAACAGAAGATCAAAAAGTTCCATTGATTCATTTTTGTGTTTTTTTATTATTATTAATTTTCAATTTTTTTGGGGGTAAACTACATTGATCTTCTTGAGGTTTGTAGAAAATATAACAAGCCTCACAATTTTGATACAATTATACTGATTTTCTTTTTAGTATGGTGAAAGTGATCAAAATTAATACAAATATTATGAAAACATGAAAATATATAAGGTAAAATATATATTTTAGTATAAAAGAGATAACAATATTATTTTTTTTATTCATATGATTAGTAAATTTTTGATGAAATAAGTTCAGATGTTATATGAATTAAAATTTTAGAGAATTGAATGTAATTATACGAGTGTAATTTATTTATTTATCATATCAAACGCGGAAAGAAATGAATTTGAAAGGGTCTTATTACGGTTGATATTGGGCTTAGATGTGAGATCCCCAGGGGCCGTAACCCAACCCAAAATCAAACCCAATTGGGCTGGGCACATACTTCAAGAAGTGAATGAATAAAAAAATGACTAGGGTTGAGGTTCGTGAATTGTCGTCCATCCGAATTCAAAACAATTTTTTTTAAAAAAAAATCAAATAATTCCATAAAAAATATATATATAATTATTTTTTAAAATATAATGATATAAAAATATAATTAATTAATAATTAAAAATATATATAAAAAATCAGTTATTCAACCATGTTTATTTTAAACCCACAAAGAAAAAGGAATCAAAGATTGCCATTCGAGTTCATGATTTCCCTCCATTTCTCCCGAGCACACAGATAGATATACACTGTATGCCTCCTCAATTCCATCATGCTCGCGTGTTTGATGAACTCTCTCTGTCATAGATTCAAACAGAGTTCACTCTCTTTCTCTTTCTCTCTCTCATTTCGTTTTAGGGTTTACGGATTTCGATTTTTCGCACGAAGCTTCTAGGGTTTCGTTCTCACTCTTGCGGTTCGTTTCAATCCTTTAATTTCTTGAATTCTTTTCGGTTTTATCTTCTGTTTATATATATATATATATATATATATTGTAAATTAGTTCTGAATTTGTTGATATGTCTGAAGAATTAGGGTTTCATTTTAAGGTGAAAAACACATCTATTGTTCAGATATAATTTTGTGCGTGGAAATTGTGTTCATTGGCTGATGATCTGTTTTGGTTATGCCTTTTATTCTTCACGGTGACCATCTTCTCTACCAGACCTCTCGAACCTTATCTTCTTATCTGATTTAATTTCCGTCTAATTTTAGGGATTATGATTAGCAACTGGCAGACCACAAATATACGGTAGGCTTCGCATATGTTCCGATTGATAACAAAGTGTTTATGCCTGTGATGTACAAAAAAAAAAAAAAATTAAAACTTGTCCCTATGTGTATTCTGAAAGACTTGTTTGGGGGGTTAATATTCTGGTAGTTGAATAGTAGAAAGAAAAGAAATATATCTGTGGAGCATTCTGCTTTCTTTAAATGTTTCTTTGCATGCTCGCTCCCTCTCTCTCTGTGAATTGTTTTTGCATATCTGTGAAATTTTCATGTTCGCATAGCTGAAAAACAACAATATTGAAAAGATGTATGCCATCAGTCTGAATTTTTTAAAGAATAGGATGACAAGAATATTGAATCTGTATTGATATTAGGCTGTTGTTTATTTGTTCTGTTGTAGACCTCTGTGCATTTTTTAAAAGTTATAGAACTCTATGGTAAGGCCGAAGTATAAAGCTTCCTCTAGTTAAAGTTTTTTTAAAAGAAATTTTTTTTAGAATAGATATTGAGATTTAAGACTCCTTATTTACATTTTTCCCCCCAGTACATAGAATGTAGAAAAAGATATCTTACTATTTTTATACGATAAAATATAAATGTATTTGTGACATACAGATTGAAGAAATTATTATTTTCATGTATGTATGAAAATATTTATATTTATTTGTTGTAGTGTCCTTCCTTGCCATGTAATTTTTAAAGATTTGTCATGTTGTCGTGTGATCATGTCGCATCTGCGTCTTATATTTATATCCATACTTCTTAGGGCATAACATATTTATTTATTTTAAAAATTTATATGGGGAATTATTGGGACTTATACTGGCTTCTATTTATTGGATTGGTTTTTGGAATTCAGGCACTGAAGTTTGATGGCAAGTTCAATATTGTATTTTTGAATATTTTTTTGTCTAATTGATGCTGAACGTCGTTTTAGAAGGTCCTTTCTGGTGGATTGTTGTATGGAAAGGGCAATCTTTATGATGCTTTTTCCATCGACTGGTAGAGAAATGATGAGTGTTAACAGGGTGGTGTTAGTGTTTTTATTTTATTGCACAAGAATCTGGTCTTTGCATTACAAAGGTCAAGGCTATGGATGTTAACCTGGTTGTGTTGTTTGCCACAAAGATCTGATCTTGTGCATAATGGAGATCAGGGCTAGAGGTTTTGGTTAATTACTCATGTGACTTGACTAAAATCTGGAGTAAACTCCTTGCATTGACATGCTAATTTTCTTGGCCCATTTTCTTTCTTATACGATGATTGTTGCCTATTTTTAATCATTTTGTGGGAGTGTTTGACTCTTTGGTGTGTTGTCTATTCTCACTTCACATATATATATATATATATATACCTTCTATACTATTATCTTTACTATATTTGTGAAGGGTTCTCATGGTATTGACACAAAATGTCTCATATTTTGGGTTTTCCCAAAATACCCCTATATTTGGTGTTTTTGTAAAATTATATAAAGAGGAGGAATGGCTTCGAACCTAAGACCATGTGTTTCGTAAAGAAGACTCTTATCACTTGAGCAACACATACTATATGTGCATTTCTTTTTGTCATTATTTTTATAATATTACTTTTTTTTTTTTTCGAGTTGCACATGCATCTCGTGTGTGGATCGCTAGTATATATATAATATAATAATACTACACATTACAAGGCAATTGGATGAGAACTTCATTAAAAGGAATCATCAGTTTGTACAATATTCAAGGGGCATACCCCTAACAAACTAGTCAAAAGATGTGAATGCTCTAGAATTGTTGCGAGGAAAATCTATCCCACAATCAAAAGAAATTAAAACCCCATCAATCCAAAAGAATCAACAAACCTCAATCAACCCATTGCCAACTTATTAAATTTCATATTCTTACTTGATCGTAAGTGTACTTTTGTTTTTTTCTTTTTGGTTATGGTGTATTTCCCAGCTTGTGAAATTATATTTTCTCAGGTTTTTTTGGCTTTTTATTAAGGGCATCTTTTTGAAGAAACTGCTGTATTTATCTTATGCTTGATAGCAAAAAATAGACTGATTTGTGATTGCTTTTTTGCCCCATTTTTTGTTTTTTGTTTTTTGTTTTTATTATGTTTTTCCCTTTAGCAATTTAGTGCAAGGACAGTGCATACTTTCCAGCATTGTTTTGAAGCCCGGATCGGACCGGCCGGTCGGACCGGGAACCGGGCCTTGTTCCTGTCCGAAAAACCCTCTAAACCCGGACTAAGGCCAAAACCAATGTAAAATTGAAAATCTGGTAGACCCCGCAGTTGAACCAGTAAAATCGGCGACCCGGACCGGGTTTTGAGGGTCAGCCCGTTCTTTTTTTTTTTTTGTCTTTTATCTTCTTTTTTTTCTTCTTTTCTTTCTTTCTTTCTTTCTTATATATTTATATACATATATACATAAATATACTTCAGAATTAAAAAATTCTTACTTCAAGAGTCTCCTCTCATAAGGAGGAATCTCATTGGAAGTTTGAGGAGATTATGAAAGTCTATTGCTATTTATAGGGAAAGATTTTTCAAAGAAAACCTACAAAATTCTATGTGGGATTCAATCAAATTATTTGAATCATATTAATTGGAGGGAGAGTTGAAAATTTCATTTCCTCCAAAATTAAATCTAGCATTCAATTAATTTGTTTGGAGGGAATGTCAAAAAAAATTAATTTCTTTAAAACAAGTAACTTTTTCTTATCATTTATGACTTTATTAAATATTATTAATAAATATTATGTAACAATTTTCATTTTTATTTGAGTATTTGTAAATATTTTTATTTATTTATAATTTATAATTATATTTTTTAATTATATAATATTAATTATGACGTCACGGTTCAACGCTTTGACCTGATGGTTGAACCGGTGACCCGTCCACCCGGTCCCTTTTCCGGTTCATTCACCGGTCCGATTTTCAAAACATTGTGTTGAATGTAACAATTACTCCACCTACACCACTTAGTTTAGTGCTCCACTATTATACCTACACCACTTAGTTTAGTGCTCCACTATTATAACTCCACCTACACCACTTAGTCTAGTGCTCCACTATTATAGTGCTCCATTATGGCTTATATTGTATCCCCCATTTCTCTCTATAAAAGAGAGCTCTTGTACACAAATTAGATAGATCAAACAATCAAGATATTGAATATCAATCAATAAGATCAATACATTAATTTCCTACATGGTATCAGAGCTATAGGCTAAGCTCCTAGTATTCTTCGCCTTCTGGCGGGCGGCAACCTTTCCTTGGCCGCCCGCCAGACCTCAACCTATTCCACTTGTGTTTCTACACATACCTTCTTCCATAGCTGAGCTCTTCCCCCTCATTTCAGCCTCTGTAGATCGCAAACAGCAACAGCAACCAATGGCCCAATCCACAGAAGTTTCATTCTACAATCAATGTGCTCCAACTCCACCCAGCCAACCTGCAACACATTCTGGTTTTCAAGGTCAACCCAACCAACCTCAACCACAGACTGGTTTTTTGGGGCAAGCCAGCCAGCCAACATCACAGGCTGGTTTTATAACCGAAAGTGCCCAGCCTGCACCAATGATAGGTTTTCCGGGTCAAATTGGCCAACCTCAACTTTGTGCTGGACTCCTCAATTTTTACTTGCATCTCTGGACATGCCTTGATATCAGAATTAAGGACCATTTGCTCGTGCATGGCAATGGTTCAAGGGCTTGCCTGAGATGTTGTGGACTCAGGTAGTTGACGTGGCCACCAAGGCAAAGAAACTTGGGAAAGATGATCCCAGAAGAATAGTTCATTCATTTAAAGTAGGACTTACCATAACTTTGGTGTCCTTGTTCTACTACTGTGAGCCTCTCTATGCTGGTTTTGGTGTCTCTGCAATGTGGGCTGTTCTTACTGTTGTTGTCTTTGACTTCTCTGTGGGTGCGACACTTGGGAGGGGTGTAAATAGGGGTTTTGCAACACTGCTTGCTGGTACTCTTGGCGTTGGAGCTCATCGAATTGCTAGTTTTTCTGGAGAAATATGTGAGCCACTGCCGTCCTTCTCCGTTGCTCAACTACCAGCCCAGATTTAAGATCTTCCTCTCTCCCTCTCTTATTAAAGTCCATCTTTTTATTTCTTTATTTTCTTTATCCATTATTTTCTTTTATTTTATTTTTATTCTTAAACCAAAAACCACAAACAACATTTTCCAAACTTGTCATTTATTCATCTCGGGGATCAACCCCGATCACATTTTTACAACCAAAAAAAAAAAAAAAAAACACCTCACCAAAACAAATCAACCACAACCTACAACAACAAAACAACCACAACCCATAACCACCACAAAAAACCGGCCTTATTTTTTCACCTCTTCAGCTGTTCTCTTCCTTTTGCCTTTGTCTTGGGCGTCCCTTGCCGGTGCTGCCTCCATGTTTCCCACGCCGCCGAGCACATTCACTTCCCGTTGCTCCTCAACTGTCACATATGGAGGACCTCCAAATCTGAGCATTACGGTGGCCTTCCGCTTCAGTTCCTTATTTTCTGCCTTCAGCACACATATCTCTGCTCGGGCATCCGTATACATGCGCTGGAGCAGAGCCAGTTGGGCTTTTACCTGCTGCACCTCATTTGTTCTACTCTGAAGCGGTGTGACAGGTTGTTTACCGCAGTCATGGTTTCAACACATGACCTTAATGTATAATAATTGGCCTCAATATCAGATTGAGCAGCCATTATCTGCTCAACTGCCACCATCGGATAGTTCAACGGCGCAAAACTAGGGGGGCTTGGTCCAAGGGCGCTTGGTTGCGGTTCAAGGGCAACTGCCCCGGCTATCTCTCTTGTGGCCTCGTTGAGGTCGGGAAAGAGAGTGAGACCACGGGACGAAGAGGCTATGTTCTGGGTCACGGGGCGGAAGAAGAAGCCATTTTCAGGGCAACAGAGTGTTTCAGCGATACAACTCTCAGAAAACAACAGAGTGTTTCAGCGATACAACTCTCAGAAAAATGAAGAGTTTTTCAGAGTTTTTTCCGCAGGTGTTTTTGCCTCAGCCTCGCCTTTGTTTAAATAGGCAAGGCAGACACGCGCCTCACGCGTCTCTCAGCGCAAGACGACAAAGCGGCGCGCCTTTTGATGGCTCGACTTTTGATGGATGTCGGGCACACCTTTTGATGGCACGCCTTTTGATGGCGCGCCTTTTGATGGCTCGACTTTTGATGGCTGTCGGGCACACCTTTTGATGGCATGCCTTTTGATGGCACGCCTTTTGATACGATTGGGCACGCCTTTTGAGGGTGCAACTTATATGGGTCCGACAAGACTCTGTAAACTGTCCCGACTTCGATTCCGGTTAGCTCTTATATGGGTCCGACAAGACTCTGTAAACTGTCCCGACATTGATTCCGGTTAGCTTCTATATGGGTCCGACAAGACTCTGTAAACTGTCCCGACATTGATTCCGGTTAGCTCTTATATCGGTCCGACATGACCTAGTAAACTGTTTTCTACAACGGTCCGACATGACCCAGTAAACTGTTTTCTACAACGGTCCGACATGACCCCGTAAACTGTTTTCTACAACGGTCCGACATGACCCAGTAAACTGTTTTCTACAACGGTCCGACATGACCCAGTAAACTGTCTTCTACAACGGTCCGACATGACCCCGTAAACTGTTTTCTACAACGGTCCGACATGACCCCATAAACTGTTTTCTACATCGGTCCGATATGACCCCATAAACTATCTTCTACAACGGTCCGACATGACCCCATAAACTGTCTTCTACAACGGTCTGACACGACCATACAGTGTCTCCAATCCTCTTTTATTTTATTTGTCATTTTATTTTTCTGTTTTGTTACTCTCTCCAAACTCAAGTTGGTTAGTTCCTAACCCCCTTGAGTTTGAGGGGGCTGTTGAATGTAACAATTACTCCACCTACACCACTTAGTTTAGTGCTCCACTATTATACCTACACCACTTATTAGTGCTCCACTATTATAACTCCACCTACACCACTTAGTCTAGTGCTCCACTATTATAGGCTCCATTATGGCTTATATTGTATCCCCCATTTCTCTCTATAAAAGAGAGCTCTTGTACACAAATTAGATAGATCAAACAATCAAGATATTGAATATCAATCAATAAGATCAATACATTAATTTCCTACACATTGCTTTCCAGAAATTGCAACCTCTGGATTCATGTCTAAAAGCTGATCAAAGTCACTGCTCTCAACACTCTGTCTCTCTCTCTCTCTATTGTATTCTTTGCCTTTTTTGCTTTTTCTCAAAAACTGGGACTGTTTCTTGAGTCTGGATTCAGCTGTTCATGCTGTAGCATAAAGATTTTATACAGTGGGTTTCTCCTTTGTTTTTATTTATCACCATTAATGCTTCACCAACTGGGTTTCTCTTTGAGCTTTAACGCTATTGGCTTCAGCAGTGTTCTGCAAGGCGCAACTGTGTGGCTCAAACTGTTTGAGGTGAGGCTTGCGCCTGAGGCTGGGGCTCTAGGTACACAACTTGTGCGCTTCGTTTAGATTTTTCTCCAGCCTATGTTTCCTTTACAGGATTTTATTGCCTTCTCCTGATAAGTATTTGAAGACTTAATAGAACAGAAAATTAACAATTGTTAAGCAATTCCATTGGTCATTTGGGTAATACAACAGTGCTGCTACCTTATCCACCTTTGGTTTCTTTTTGTTTTTTTCTGCCCCTGTTTTCCTCCTCCTTCGCCTCCTCCTCCTTTGATTTTGGCCAGCAAACAGAGACTGGTTCTATTTTCTTTTTCTTTTTTTCTTTTGTTGTTCTTACTCTGTTTTATTGCTTCTTATGATTCATGTCATTCTTGTTGTAATCAGTTGCTTGCGCCTCTGCCAGAGTGAGAGTGGCTTCTACTGCTGACTCAATCCTACCCTGTCATAAAAAGGTAAATAAAATCAGCACTGAACTTAGTATTTCACAATAAATCTTGCACCAATTATGCACTAATAAGTAATAACTCATAGTGATGATCTATTTTATGTACTGAACTTTACCTATATTAAAATTTTGTTGATCTTGTACTATTTGCGCCTCACCTTGTGCCTCGAGCTTAAGTTCCAGGAGACCTTAGCTCCTAGAGCTTTTTAAAACACTGGGCTTTAGTATGATTTTCGCTCGTCTAAATGCTTCTTTACAATCCGTTTCTTCATGAAGTTTGTGTACACCTTCCATATTGTTTAAGGGGAAAAACTCAAGCTGTTTGGTTTAGTTTTGGAATTGTGATTCTCTTTTTGAAGTTGTGATTTGAGTGTGAAATTGTGAGTTGAGTTTTGAAAAGAGAAAATTTGTTTGGTTATGAGTTTTGAAAAGTGTTTTGAAAGGTGTTTTTGATTTTTGAATTTTGAATTTTGAAAAGAGCAGATTGGGTCTACCCGGTCGTTCGGCCAATTGACCAGAACAGTGATTTTTTTATTTTTTTTTGCAATTGCAACCTGTTATTTGAAAAAAATAATAATAATAATAATATTATTATTTTTTTTAGATTTTTTATAAAAATAATTTAATAATCCCATCACTAACCATCTTCAACACTATATCATCAAAAGAGTTTTAAAAAGAGTTTTGAATTGAGTTTTGTGTTGTGTGTTTGGTTATGAGTTTTGAAATTAATTTTTGAATTGAGTTTTGTGTAATTTTGAGTTGTGTGTTTGGTTATGAATTTTGAAAAGTGTTTTGAAAATTTTTCCAAAGGCAAACCAAACAGATCCTCAATTTCACCTGCATTATTACACAATTGAGGTTGCAATAGAACTAGGAGTTCTGCATTACAATTAAAGTATCTAAAGGCACTCATTTTTTGGATAAATGTGAGTCTGCAGTCCGTCATGAGAAAATATTGTATACTTCTTTCTAATAGGTTGCTTTTGTCTGAAAACTGTAAGAGAAATATTTGTTGCGAGTCTTATTTATTGATTATCCATCTTTTTTTAATAAAGAGTGATCCTTGTTGTACACAGTACAGCGTTATATCTTGTATCTAAATAAATCAAATACCAGTGTCAGACACTGAACACTTGTACAATGGCATAGGATATGTGTTCAATACTGTCCATCGGATGCTTCTTATATTTGTATTTAATGCAAGCTTTGTATGTATTTGTTGTTGTCTAATTGCTATAAAATGAGTAAAATGCATTTTTTTCATTGTATGTTACATATATCACCATTTTATCTCACATAATAGATTAAAAATATAAAAATATGACCCTTTTTTGCTGAGTTTATGTAACCTTAAATTTGAAGTTTGATGGGTCTGATCTATAGATACACACCCACAATCGCCACCCAGACCCAAGTCCATGTAGAATTTGAAAGTCTGGAGATTTTTCAACAGTTTCAGTGGATTGCTTGAAGTATTGGAATTTTATATTTTGCAAGTCAAAGTCATTTTAGATTTTAAGTATCAATTTTGATTGGAGTATTGTTTTATTATATTTTTGCTTTTTGATTTCATAACAAGCTTATGGTGTAGTTGCAACACATGGTTTCAGGTACTTTGACATGGATTCCACAACTCAAAACCGCACATTCTCAATTAAACTATGGCCCCCTAGTCAGAGTACCAGGCTATTGCTTGTGGAGCGAATGACTAAGAATCTTACTACGCCATCCATTTTTTCTAGAAAGTATGGTCTGCTGAGCAAAGAAGAAGCTGAGGATGATGCCAAGCAGATAGAAAGCATGGCTTTTGCTACTGCAAACCAGCATTACGAGAAGGAGTCAGATGGTGATGGAAGCTCTGCAGTGCAACTGTATGCTAAAGAGTCCAGTAAGCTTATGCTGGAAGTTCTAAAAAGAGGCCCCAGAACTAATGATGTTGGGGAAGTGATGATCTCTGAGAAAGCAAAAGTGTATGATGAATATATTTTTGATATATCTGGAGGTCGCCGGGCCTTCATTGATGCAGAGGAGGCTGAAGAACTGCTAAAGCCATTGAGTGAACCAGGAAATGCATATACTAAGATATGTTTCAGCAATAGAAGTTTTGGCTTGGATGCTGCACGTGTTGTTGAGCCCATCTTGTCTTCCCTCAAGGATCAACTAACAGATGTAGACCTATCAGACTTCATTGCCGGAAGGTCAGAGGACGAAGCTCTTGAAGTAATGAATATATTTTCATCAGCGCTGGAAGGTTGTGAATTGCGGTATTTGAACCTTTCAAACAATGCCTTGGGCGAAAAGGGTGTGAGGGCATTTGGAGCACTCCTAAAATCACAGAATAATTTGGAGGAGCTATACTTGATGAACGATGGAATCTCCGAGGAAGCAGCGCAAGCTGTGTGTGAGTTGATTCCTTCTACTGAAAAGCTTAGAATCCTTCAATTTCATAATAACATGACTGGAGATGAGGGGGCAATTGCTATTTCTGAGCTTGTGAAACAATCTCCTCTCCTGGAGGATTTCCGGTGTTCTTCTACGAGGGTAGACTCTGAGGGTGGTGTTGCCCTGTCTAAAGCTATTGGGACATGTACCCATTTAAAGAAACTGGATTTACGTGACAATATGTTTGGCGTGGAAGCTGGAGTTGCTTTGAGCAAGGCCTTATCTGGATTTGCAGATCTCACTGAGATCTACCTCAGTTATTTGAATCTGGAGGATGAGGGATCTATAGCTCTTGCTAATGCTCTCACAAATACCGCTCCTTCACTTGAAGTGTTGGATATGGCCGGAAATGACATCACTGTAAAAGCCGCTCCTGCTTTGGCTGCGTGTATAGCTGCAAAACAAGTTCTCACCAAGTTAAACTTGTCTGAGAATGAACTAAAGGATGATGGTGCGATTTTGATTGCCAAAACATTTGAAGACAGTCACAGCCAGTTAAATGAAGTTGATCTGAGTACCAATTCAATAAGAAGGGCTGGAGCCAGGGTATTGGCTCAAGCAGTTGTACGTAAGCCAGGGTTTCAGTTACTGAACCTGGACGGAAATTTCATATCCGATGAAGGGGTTGATGAGCTGAAGGAGATATTCAAGCATTCTCCAGATATGCTTGGGCCGTTGGATGAGAATGATCCAGAAGGAGAAGGATTTGAGGAGGATGAAGAGGAGGCTGCCGATCATGACGATGAATTGGAGTCCAAACTTAAGGATCTCAAAATCAAGCCAGAGGAATAGGATGAATTACCAGGGTGTCTTGCTTTGGCATCACCTGATTTGAAACTCATTTGAAGTTGCTGCGTAACAGGCTGTGGATTTATGTGGTAAGCTTTGATCTCACAAGAATTGTATTCTGTTTTCCTGAGACTTTCAGAACCATCCCAAGTTCACTAGTTTTGTGTCCTAATATTATTGGGGAACCATGATTTGGTTTGAGATATTGCTCGGCACTGTTGTACTATTTTTTGTTTTGTTTTTTTTTTTATGTCCTTTGTTTCCCCCTCCTCCCTAGGCTATAATAATATTTAGTTTTGTTTCCTATAAAACATGGTGGTGGTGGTGGTGCAAATTGAGGCAAATACCAAATTTGCCTTGTGGATGAACCATTACTAATGCATTTGGACAGCACTTTTAGCTCAAGTAATGGGTGTTTTTTATTTTATTTTATTTTTTTTCAAGTTTTGATCTGGATGAATAATATGCATGTTGAATGAGGCATTTGTGGGACCTGAATGAATTTCTTCTCTCTGATGGAGCAAAACAACATATATGATTATATGGAACTTGGATTGTTCAGATCAATCAACATAAATGCTACTGTTCTTAACAGTCATGGTTTCAATAGTAGTTTGATTGGTCAACTTCCCGTTACATTCCCCTAGTATAAGCCGGTGAAGACACTAATAAGAAAAGAGCGTGCTTGAAAAACTAATGGCACTAAACTGATTCACCTTTGATAACTCAATAGGCTTGGCCTGCAGATAGGATCTGTGCCATCTACACTTCCTTTAGAGGCTCAAGTACTACAACTTTTACTCTCTTCTCCTTACTCTTTTGTTGAAGCCTTGGCATTGATTGAAACTGAAGCGAAAGTGGTGTGCCAGTTTTTACCATACAAGTATGGTCCACTGAATGCTTTTTGATTGGTCGGTGTTCTGACTATGCGAGTATGGTTGGCTGGATTATACTCTTTAATTGGTCGGTGTTTTGACCCTATGATTGTGGTCCACCAAATGTGCTTTTTAGTAACCAATATGACAAGTGAAGGTGGTGGTGTGCTAGTTCAAACAAAATTTAAGCCTGATGTACATTACAAACGCACAAATCTTGCCAGCAATCTGGCATACAAAATAGTGAAATTTCACTTTTTTATAGAGGATTTCTATTCCCCAGTCCCTTTGTATTCCCAGCACCGTCCCCTCAATGACAGCCTTTTGCACTGTGGAAATAATCTGGAGCTGGTTGCATTAACCCATCGGTCAAGGTTGACTCGATAGATTGGATGGTCAGGATAATTAGGGATATTGTTGTACTCTTTCAAAAATGCCAACAGACAGATAGGTGCGGATCTCCTGTATATAATCTTCAGGAAAGATGAGAAGATTTTTCTAGGAGAGCATGTGGAGTAGTAGTAGGATCAATATGATTCGTTAGATGCTTGTTCTTCCGTTAGTCCTTAATATGTAGGTAAATTAGCTAAGCAAGGCAAGAAGAGAGCAGCCACAACCGTTATGATTGATGGTTTGCTTTCTGACAAACAATCTGACTACATGTTTACGGTGAGAAGAATAAGTAATTTCTTTGTATTTACTCTGAATAAATGAGCAAAATTTGATACACTGCTTCTTAGCAATCTAGCAAATATGTAAAAGAGAATGAGACACATGATTGCATCTCAATCATTGTGTAGGATGGCGCACGTGGAATATCATACAGCCACTGGCACTTTCAGTGACTCCAGAATCTTATCATCTATCTCAAATTTCATGGGCTTTTTGTCTCTTCCAATCTTCACATACTCATCAAACCGCTCCTTCAAGTCTTCAGGAAGGTTTGTGGTAGCGTTCCACCCGAGAATGTCCTTCGCAGCTCTTGGTTCTGCATAGAAGTGCTGCAAAAGTATATCAATTGTATGAATTATCTGATGCTTGCAAAAGAGAGAGAGAGAGATCAAGACACGACACAACACAACACATTGTTGATGATTCAAAATGTTCTAAGAAGGTCTTGACAACATATTACGGAAAGCAGATATGTTCATACCATATTACGGAAAGGAAAAGCTTTCTTTGCATCAATGCCAACAGCTTTGGGATCATAATGCACGATGTCAACTGGGCAGCCAGCAGCTTGAGCACATAGTTTGGCCATTCCATCAAGTGTCACGGCACGATCACTCACACAGTTGAAGATGTTACCGCTTGCAGCAGATGCATTTTTGACTGCCAGAGTAAGCATGGATGATAAATCCCTAACGTGGGAGATGTTGGTTAGCTGCATTCCCGATCCAGGGATGGGAACTGGTCTTCCCCGAACAATTCCTGTTTAGAGTTAATAACTACTGTATTAATAGATTTCAAAAGCATGAACATTATGGGAGCAATTGATCAAGATAACTATGTATTTTGCTTCGGTCTGGTTGTTTAAGTATACAAATGAGCTTGAGCTAGAATAAGCTCATTTGCAACCCTAGATGTGAGACAGAGTTCGGTACTATGTGTCTCATTCTGTGAAATTCCTCCATGCACTTGGCTTTCTCATTTTGATTTAAGACCTCTTTTGTTGACAATTGATGAATTAATATATGATAACTGCATGCACATGACATGTCATCTGAGCTTAAGTTAAAATCCTATCTAAAAATAAACAAAACGGTATCCATAGTTGCCAATATATATATATTTATAGCACAAATGCTGCACGTATAAGATTGCTGAGCGACAATGAGCAACATAGTGAAAAAATAATAATAATCATCTAGGGGCAAGAAGCAAAATCAATTACCCATGACAGAGTCAACTGCTGAGTGAGCGAAGGCTCCTATTGAAAAAGAAGTAAAAAACTCCACTCAAGATTTTATACTTACGATCAAAGAACCACTCCTCACAATCTTTGTTGTTGCCAGATCCAATCATGTATTGTGGACGGAAAACTGCCCAACTGCTGAAAATCTCCGATATGTACTTCTCGACTCCAACATGACCAGCGTCAGCTTTTACAACATCCTGTCATAAGGAGACCATAGCTAAGTTGAGAAAATTTAGCCTTGGTTTATATGTTAATGGCTGTCGACTAATCACATACCCCTTCAACATGAGGAGGCTCGTCTGTTGGCTTATAGATGCCGGCACTGCTGATAAACAAAAATTGCTTTACACCACAACTTTTGGCCCAATCTGCCACAGGCCTATGCAAAAAGATTGTATCAGAACATGTTTCTTGAAGATCATTTACAAAAAAAGGTTACAGTTCACTTTGTGAAGTAGAGTGAATTGCAACGCTTTCTTGGAAATGTAATGTTCAGCTCATCATTATTCAATTCTCTCAATCTGAGAGCAATGAAGTTTGTATTACATATCAGTCACCGAGGTTCCTATCCAGGAGGTCTGAGGTTCAACTCCCCTCCCATTTGCTCGGTTCATAGGCTTAGGGATGGCCTTTGAATCATGAGTTTACACGTCTGGTGTGGGTTCAAAGGACCCCGCTAGGCCGAGTTCTCAATCGTTAAAAAAGGTTCAGAAATCATCTGTATTAGTTAATTTAATCAATTATTGTGGATTTATGTCAAACACATGAACTTAAATTTGGTCTCCCTCCTCTAAATTATGCTAATATCTCAAGATTCAAAGAATTCAAACAAGGTTCTAACTAATCAAAAGACTTCGACTTCTTTCAAGCACAGTAGTGAATATCATCACAAATCATAGGCCAAAAATAAGAAGCTGTAGAATTCAAGATTCAGTTTCACATTTCAATATCTAAAGCAACCAACCTCACAGCGTCTAAGTCCTTTCCATTGTTATCCAATACAGCATCAAATGTTGCCCCTTCCAAAACCTTTCCGATTTCTGCCGGATCTCCCCACACTGTCTTGCCACCGGCACTCACAATTTCCTGGAAAAAAAGAAAAAAAAAAAAGAACCATATACCCATAAAATTTTCTCAAGAAATTGTACCAAAATTCACAGATCAACAGCATCTCCAATCCCTTCACCAATTCTTTCATCAAATCCAACTTTGATGAACAAAGAGCTAAAAGTGAGCTCCAATAATTTCATCAGACTTGTATCAAATCAACAGAGAAACAAAATTTTCACCAAGAATGAACCAAATCTTTCACCCAATTTCCAACAATCATATTTTTACTCAAATTTAATGAAAATTTAAAAAGAGTAAGGATTGGAGATGATTTTCTTTTATCAAAAATGGTTTAAACAGATTTTTAGGGTAAGTTTGGAATTTTTCACTGGCATTTACAATTTCCAGGAAAACCCATATACCCAGAAAATATTATCAAGAAATTGTACCAAAAAAATCTCAGATTAATCAATTGTACCCATAGATACATAAACATTAAAATCTAAAAATTATATAAATTGCAGGGATGAAAAAATATTAACAGAGAATCTGTTGAATGGGGGTTTCTTCATCTTGTCTGAAACTTCTTCCCCAACTGTCATTATGGTGACTTCATGGCCAGAACCCAGAAGCTCTTTTGCAAAGTAGAAGCCAATGACAGCATGGCCACCACTGTTGGTATTGACTATGGCGACTTTCTTCTTCTCTGCTGTGATGGGTTTGGCCTTGAATGAGGATAGAGAATGGCGTCTGGAGGTTGTGGGGTATGAAAAGAAAGAAGGAGAAAGGGAGAGAGAGAAAGAGAGAGGAGAAGAAGGTGAGGATGATGAAAGAGAAAGGGGTGGAGTAGGAGAGAGAGAAGGTGGAGGAAGCTTGGAGGTTGGAGAAGTGAAGAAGAGTAGAGAGGATGAAGAGAGAAGAGTGGCCATTGACAGTTAAACTCTGTGCTTGCTTGATCTGATGATGAGAATTGAGAACCAGCGGTTTTTAACAGAACAAAGATAAAAAGGTTACCTGGCTTTTATTGGGTAGGGGTGTTTTGGGAAGTGTAATTTTTAGTTTTTTTTTTTTTTTTTTCAGTGAATTTTTTTTAAAAAAAATTAAAAAGTTTTACGTTTTTAGATTCAACTCGATAAAACGAACAAAAAATTATAATTTTTCTCAAAAAAAAATTAGAAAAGACAAAAATAAGCCGAAATAAGCTTTTTTTTTTTTTTGTTTATTTTAGTCCGTGATTTTTTTCGGAAGATTTTTGAAAAAAATTTACTTTTAGATTTGTCTTGACCAGGCCGAAAAAGTAAAAAAATTTAACATAATTGAAAAAAAAAAATTACTAAAGACAAAAAAAATCGGAAAAAGATGTTTTTTTTGTTTAGTTATTTTTTCATTTTGGTCTTTAAATTTTTATTATTTTTTATTTTAACTTTTTATATTTTAAGTTTTTTCTAAGTTACGCCTAAGACTTAAATTATGTCCAAACTTAGATAGAACATATTGATAGTGAGAGGGGCGGAGGCACGGCAGGTCGAGGGGTTGCATCCCCCCCCCCCCCCCAGTTTTGAATTTTTTTTTTTTTAGTTATTGTCATGTATAAAATTTTTTTTTTTTTTCTTAACATGTTTTTTGGCTAAGAATTTATTGTATTGTTCACAACAAATAGTTATTTGATACTTTAGAGTGGTATTGTTTATGTAGTAGTTTAAATCAATAGTGTAACGAAAAATATTATAAATTAGATATAATAAACTTATTATTTTCAAGTAATTGACATATCACTTAATGTGATTTGTGATTTTCTATACTTTGAGTATCACGTAGATAACGCCATATGGTACTCGAAGACTGTTTGATAACTTTCATTTAAAACACATCATTTATAAGCAATGTTATCTCTTTAATATTTTTTCTGTTAAATAAAAATTAAATAAATTTTATAATAATTTGTGCTATAAATGATGTGTTTTTATTTTTTAAAATTAGGAATTTTGATCCATAATTTTTTGTGCTAAAATTACAAACTTATAAGTTACATCATCATCTCACACCGA
The DNA here is from genome assembly GCA_030407325.1 of Camellia japonica. Lineage (NCBI taxonomy): Eukaryota > Viridiplantae > Streptophyta > Magnoliopsida > Ericales > Theaceae > Camellia > Camellia japonica. The sequence continues at coordinate 47,653,066 of JAPPVO010000024.1, read as the reverse complement.
GTTATTCCACACTATTATAGAATTTTGATTTGTTCTTATTAGTAATGAATATGTAATTTTTTATGTTTAAATTTATCTCATAAAATTATTATTATCTTAATATTGCTTATGATTTTTTTTTAAAATAAAAAATTATAATTAATGAGTACCCCCTCTAACTTAATTTCCTAACTCCGCCACTGGATAGTCATGTGCCATAAAAATATTTTGTTATATATAACTTACACATCTAACATAAACTCAATCTGAATATAATAATATACTTTTATGTCATGTGGCAACTAACGTGACATTTTTTGTTTAATTTTGAACAAAAGTTAGCCTTAAGGGTTAATTAGAATAAATTTGAAACATTAAGAGTAAATAAAAACCTTCAAGGAAAACTTAACTAATTTCCAATTATCAATTTGGTTCAATGGAATATCATTTTATTATATTATCCATTCTTATATTTGATTAACTAAAAATATAATAAAAAATATATATTACATATATAATTATTATTTACATTTTAAGAAAATAGTCAAAACTAAAAAATGACAATTCTATATTATATTTTATTCTAGTAAACAAAGTTTAGTATTTTTCGAATAGGCAAATTGTCATTTCTGTCAATCAATTTTATTACTTGTTACTTCTCATTTACTTTAAGAGTGTATTTAAGCTCCAAAATAAAGTGATTGAGAGAGATAAAATGTAATAAACTCTAATTTTAATCAACATTGTTGATCACTATTGATGCGAATTAGATTGGATTGGATTGGATTGTCTAATGCCAAATATTTGTGGTGATAACCCTTTAGGAAATATTGGACGTTGGATTCCTTCCCTATCCGCGGTGAAGGTAAAAAAAAGGCACAATGTCACTTTATTAAGCCTGCTATGAAAAAGACTTGAGCACAAAATCTAGTTTAGGGTGCGGTGTTTGGCAACAATTTTTTGGGGGTTTTTTTTAATTTTTTTCACTAAATAACAAATTTTTTGTAAAACCAAAAAAAATAAATCCAAACAAAATATCATATCAAACCCCATAATCATTTCACTTTTTCTCTCACAAACATCACATCCAACCACAAAAAAATCCAACTATCTTCCCAAACATAAAAAAAAAAATTTCTCAAATAATATCCTACAACTAAAAAAATCTACATAAAAACCCACTTCCCAAACACCCGCATAAAATTATAGGGTAATGACATATAGACAGAACTTTGATATAGAATTTTTATACATATCATTTTGAATGCATCTTTTGCATAAATTTTTAAAAAATTAATCAGTAATCCCTAACTTGCCACTACCCAACTCTTCTGATAATGACACCATGAAGGAGGTAGCGAAAGATCGTCGGGAGGTGAGAATAGAGTTGCAGGCAGGGGAGGGCACGGAAGGCTCAAGAGGTGGCAGGAAGCGTTGCCAGAGCTTGGAATGTTAGGGATGAAAGCAAAATTGAAATTGTGATAAAATAAAATTGTGTTTAAGTTTAACAAGCATTTACTGTGTTTAAGTTCAACTAAACATCTTTTGAATTGATCTCAAATGAATTTTAATAGAGCTGATAATGAATTGAGTTCGAATAACTTAATTTATTATAATGATATGAACTTATAAAACTGAGTAATAAATTGTTAAAACTCAGCAATTTTTAAAATGTGTTCAAATTGTAAGCCTTTGAACATTTTACAAGCAATTTAACTAAAATGAATATAACTTACTCTAGAGAGTGGCAGAATCCAAAGCCTTATTCTAATTTCCTTCGCAGATCACCTCCAACGATATATATTTATATATATAACTTCTAACCAAACCATATTTAAGAGATTTAAGAAACTCATAATCAAGCTCAGAACAAATTGATATCATATACAGGCAAGTAAAACTAGTTTAAGTTTTAAGAAGACATGTTCACAACCAATTTTAGTTTTTTGAGTTCAACAGAAGTTTTAAGTTCACTCTTTAGCGCGTTTCTTTTTCTTAGCCGCAGAAGTTTTGAGATCAGCAGCGTTGTTTGGTTCACCGTTATTAGCTATCACCAGATTTGAGACCAAGATCATATCATTTAATTTTCCCAGCACCTCCGAAGAAACACGGCTTGAATCCCCGTACTGCAGCAAAATAAAACGAAAGACAAATAAGGCTAGTCTGTATATTATAATATTTGGAAGGGAATTAATGCTAACAATGGTCAATGTTGGTATGTGTATAAAAAAGTATACAAAAAATGTGAAAAGTGTATTAAAAACATATAAAATTGTGTGAGAATACGTGAAATGGGTATTGGAATTCTAACTTTTTTGGCATTATTTGATCCTTAACAAACACCCCCTCTTTGTAATGCAGACGGACTGTGTTTACTGTATCTAATGCATGTATGATTCAGTTAAAAAGTATGATATGAACATATAAAATCACATCTACACTTCAGTAGAAAATTAGAGACTCCACACGACATGGAAGATATGCACCAAATTAGACACTTGATGTTCTGATAAGTTCCATCGTATTGCCCATCTGAATGTTATGCAGTTTTTAGTGTTATCGCCTTAATAACGACAGCTAACAAGATACTTTTTCAGGATATGACTAAAAACTGCATAACATTGCTAAAGCCCACCATGCTTGATCATCATCTCCCATTTTTTATAGCATGACTCATATGTACTAAAATACTTCTCACTTCTATCTAGCATTTTCTTAGAAACAATATTCTTATTAAATAGTTTTCTTAATCAAGATACATAAACATCTCCAAAACACTTCCAAGTCTTAATAGGGATATTGTTTAATTCTACAGTACTCTTCGTTTTAATGTTCATTAATGCATTTTTTTTTTTTAACATCCAAGTACCCTAATTGTAAAATCTATACTAGATAACATATATGAAGACTAATTGGCGTTCCCTTGTTTTTAAGGTTTAGTCAATCTTTCCATCCCTAACCAAGGTTTTGAATCTCGTTCTGTACTGGCCGGTTCATACCATTCCGGCAAGAAAATGGGATGCAGCAAGGCTGAGCCAGCCTATTTACAAAAGAATCTCTATCTAATCCGGTGGTTTCAGTAATACCGGGAAAATTTCGGACATCTCGGCCTTACCACTATTCATCCAGTAGTCTTTTCTCTGTAGAAAATGCCCATTTTTACAACCCCCTGCAACAAGTGATTGATCTGCTACTCTACTACTAGTACTGACAACAATGGCAGAGGAAACAGAGGTCCTGGCTGTAAAGGTTTTAGTCGTCTTTCACTCTTTTCTGGTGTCATCAAATAGCAGAACAACGGAGTTGTGGCTGAGAAGTTTTGAGATGATATTTTAATGGCTGTGGATAGTTTTGATGAAGAAGATGAAGGTAAAGAAGACAGGGAGAGAGAATGTGTAAGTATCATGCTTTATGATTCTTTGATGTTTGAGATGTGTGTGTGCATACCAAGTATTCCAGGCTAGGTATAGTTGTCTACACAACAAAATCTACCTGATAAGAAATAAATTGCTACCCTTAGTCTAGATGCCATGATTTCTTTTTCTTTTTTTTTCCCCACGTCTATATCAATTTTTATTTTTTATGTTTTTGATATATATGGTTTTTTAAGTTCAAAATTATTTAGTATTTTTCAATATTCTATAAATTATGTTATATTAAATTATATAAATAATATATTTATTTTTGATAAATATAATTATATAACCTGAAAATATACCAGTATCAGTACTTACCATACCGGTAATAAAAACTGTATCATAACCGGTACAATATTCAAAACCTTGTCCCTAACATATCCTCCAAGAATTAGCTAATTACATGTTAAATCAGGTTCAACATCCTTAATTTGAAGAACAAATATGTAAAATAGCGGTTAAACATAATTACAAAGCTCAATGAACCTCAACAACTGCTATACGGTTTTTGCACATTGCACGACTTCTACAACTGATCTCCTACTTTGCATCCATTCTAGGCTATCTGCAACTCACCATCTTAAACACCATTAATTTTGGCATTTCATCATTCAACTCTCTCTCTATATATATATATGTATTTTATTTATAGATAAAATTTTTGTGTTTGGAGTATTACTTTCTATATTGAATCACTCAACTCTCTTACCCTCTCCCTCTCTATACAGATGTTATTTGTGGATATGTTTGCTATCTTTAATTTATATTTGCTTGCATATTATGGAAGATCAACAATTTTGTTTATGAACTATGATAGAATCTTGATACTCTATTTGTTTGATGAGAGACTTGAAGTCAAAAAGAAAAATAGCAACAAACAAACATTTAAAATCTAACAACATTAATTCCATAATTTTGAATACACCCGTGAAAGAACCCACCTTTTCCTTTTCATTTTCCCTATTGTTCTTAAGAATCCACCGTCGTTTACTAATAGGAAAGTTCTAATATTGATATTGGTTTTTTCTCTCTATATTTATGGTGTATGCACAGTTATCGCGTGTGCACACCCTCTAGTGTATATATATATATATAGTTAGAATGTAAAATGAAGGAATTTAGGATTGGGATTTAAGAGGAAGAGGAAGAAGAATAAGAAGAAAGAAAATTTTTATATATATTGAATAATCATAATCCCTCAACTTTACATCAGTCAAATATATATACAAATCCTAACATAGCAATATGACCATCGTACCCTCAACTTAAGTAAATATTAACAAAATAAGTATTCTAACACATATATACTCTAATCTCTCTACTACAGTTACCACCTTCTTAAAAAATAAACAAATACATACCCTATAAGATTTTTACTCAATAACCTCTCAAAGTAACTTCTCCTTAATCTTCTCCCCATCCTTCTTACTTTGTATCTAACTTACTATAAAGATCCACCGCATAAATCAAACTTTCCATCTCTAACTATTTTTTAACATTTTTCTTTGAACATTTTAATCTTCCAAAATTGGCCTCATTCTTCTTCTTTTTTTCCAAATTTTTTGACAAGCCTTCTTTATTTTCACAAAAAGGAAGAATCATAGACAATTTTCAACCACCAGGAAAGAAGAACTAGGGCATCAAAGTTGAAGAGAAAAGGAAATATCATAAAATATAGTTCAAACTAAAAAAAAAATCAGTTACACCGCCATAAGGTCTGCCCACTTGAAAAGTTCCAGAAAACAATTCATAGAAATATTTTGAACCTTTTTTTATATGGAAATTTTTGCCTGAAACTAATTCCTATGACCATTTGAGGCTATAAATTAAGTACTAAAATATATCATAAAACAGTGTGCGAAAATGGATCAATAAATGAATGATTCAATTAAGATATGTCATGACTATACAAACAAATCAGTCCAGAAATCCAGTCTATTAGAGTTTTAGCCCATTCATAAAATGCTAACAATTTGATAAAGATGAATAAGCATTCCATTGCATCTTCCACAATTGAAAGAATATCATTCTTGGGGAAGTTATAAACTTATAGTTATCAATTCTTCAAAACATATATTCATTATTACACAGACAACATGTTTTTGGTTAATCTTATGTTGCTTGTCCCGCGCTGGAAAACAAAATAGCTGAGTAATGGGGGTAAATAAAACAATACCGCTTCAATTTTCCCAAGAGCAAAATCCAGCTTCTTAGAGAGCTCAGAATTTTCATTTTTTAAGGCTTCAATCTGTAATAACTCAGAAACAAGGAAATAAGATTACAGGATTCGTGACGAACAAAAAGGCACGACAAGGCACTAAAGAAATATAACCTTCTTTTGTGAGTCAATATACAAGCTTTTGTAGTTGAGATCAGCAGAAAAGCTGTCACTTTGGAAGTGTCTCTTGGGTGCCTGTTAAACATTTTGATGAAAACACACATACAAGAAAATAAATATAAATAAATGAAGAAATATTTTAATCAAAAACTCAAGAACAATGGCGAAAGATAATGAGGTTAGTGCCAATTAATTAAATGCCTTAGACTGCAATTCTTCTACAGCTTGAACAAGGTAATCAATTTTCTCTTCCAATCTCCTTTCAGCCGGCATTGACTCTGGTGGATTTTCCTCAACATATGGCCATGCTCATCTTCTTTCTCATCTTCTTTCTCACTTTCACAAAGATTTACCTCCTCGATCACGGGCTCTATCTCTTGGTTTTGAGTGGGTTGGGCTACATTCTTAAGACGTTCAGATCGCCTACTGTTTGCAAATGTTTTTTTCTTCGAGGATAAGCCAACAGATTCTGTTTGCATTTTAAGCTCAGGTGCAACTTTCTCCACAAAAGGATTCAAGTTTTGGGGCTATACATAAAATAATACAAGTTGGTGAAACCATACTAAATAAATAAATAACCACAATATGACTCATACAAAAAGAATTTCCAGAAAGAAAATGCAAGAAGGTTGAATAAAATAAAAGTGAAATAGAAACTAGGAAATTTTGGACTGATAGCCACATTTATGAATAAAATCAATCACTAGATCACAAGGTCAATTATTCCTATTGAGATGTTCTAAGCTAGTGTTTGTTTCACTAGAATGAAATGAAGGTGGATTGGAATGGAATAGTCAAACACAACACAACCTAAGAGAATCCAATATAATTATGTCAAAACTATGGAACTTACTGCATTTTCATGAAATTTCAAAATATAAGTTACCCTAACATAAAAATGACTACCGGATTTTCAATGGCATTGTTTACCTACAATCAGATTTATTTATGAATTTTGTTTTCTTCTTTTTCATAATGTTCAAACCAGGGCAAAACACAGAAATTCAAATTGCATTTACAAACTAATCACATCACCAAGATAGATAGATGGATATATAGAGAGGGCTGGAAAATATAAAATACAGAATATAAACAAAGATTTTGTCAAAATGAAATTTTAATTGATGTTAATATGAAACTTTAAAATATTGTATATTCTGCATCAAAGTACATGTAATAAATAATGTTTTGTTTTTTTAATCCTTTTAAAAAAATATCATTAGCCCACAAGTTAACAAGACCTAATTTTTTTAATCTTTTTTTAAAAAATAAAAATAAAAAATAAAAACTTCTTCTTTTTTTTTTGTGAAAAAATAGTGAAAATCTCCCAAAAACCCCTCTTCAATCTCTGACCCAAAACCCTACACCCCTACTCTAACCCAGCGTAATAAAAAAAGTAAAAACTCTTAAATACACATGCAGAGCTCTATCTATCTATCTATCTATCTATCTATCTATATGTATTGAAACAAACAGAGGGAATGGTAAAGAAACTAGGAAGAAATCAACAAGCAAACAAATCGTAACGGTTCTGAAAGGGTCGTTTGGCTTGAAGAGAATGAGAGCATTAGAGATTTTACCATGTCCGCACTGGCTGCTTCGGCAATCTTCGCTGCTTTGGGTTTCCGACCCATTTTTACACTTGAGAGACTGATCAGCCAAACTCCAATGCACCTATCAACCTCGATCAGATTTTGGCTTCTCTTTCTCTCTCTCTCTCTCTCTCTCTCTGTGTCTGTGCTCGCTCTGTTGCGAATTCGGTTGGGCACTGTTTTCTATCGCTATTTTGGTGACGAACTTCTGTAATTATTCGTAGAGTAGTAGCCAAATTAGCACCGTATGATTTGTTGATTTTTTTGGCAGACGGGCACCCGGGCCCGTTGATCGTGTTGACCTTATTCTCCCGGTATCTTTTTCGTCTTTTTTGATTTGGGAAATTCTATTTAGATATTGTAACCGATAAAATTTATTTCAATAATATCTTTAAGTAGAAAAACCATTAACAATAGGCTATGGCTTTGGTCCAGTCCTTAATCGGACTGGACGGTGCTGTTGGGCTTGTGGGGGCCATCACGGGTCCCGTTTTGAAAATCTGAACCATTCAATGTGTAGAACTCGTCGAGTACTATATGCTTGTGAAAAATCACGTTGATCGGATATCGATAGCTATGTGATCAAATCAGTTTTTTATCAACCGTTAATTTATTCACCGTCTATTTTTTTTTATACAAAACTGATTTGATCACATAGCTATCGATATCCGATCAACGTGATTTTTCACAAGCATATAGTACTCGACGAGTTCTATACATTGCGGTTCAGATTTTCAAAACGGAACAAGTGGTGGGCCCCCACGGGCCCAACTGCACCGTCCGCCAGGCCCTTAACAATAATATGGGAATGTATTCTTCTCATTTAAAGAATTTATATACATACCTTGTTTGGGGGGTTAACTATTTTATTTTTTAACTATTTTAATTTAATTAAAAAAACTGTGTTTGAAAAGTTTAATGGCTTTTTTTTTAGTTAATTTGATAGTTGTGAGAGGAAAAATGACATGATCATAAGGCCTCGTTTGGGAATAGGCTTTTTAGTAATTTTTTTATTTTTTGACTAAAATGTGATGTAAAAAAATTAGTATGTTTGGGATGACTTTTTAGCTTTTTATGAAAAGATGTGTAAAAAGTAGAGAGAAAAGAGAATTTTTGATTTTTTGGTATGGGTTGTTGGCTTTTTGATTTTTTTAGTAACTTTTTGACTTTTTAACTAAAAAAATCACTTGCCAAACGAGGCCTAAGTTAGATTTTACATTTTGTTTTATTGACCATTTTAACCAATTTTATCTTTTAGTGAGCTATTTTAACTCAATCCTCTTTCCAAACACCCCAAAAAAATACAAAATACTATTTACACACCATCACCTATAGACATACATTACAAACCTTGTATTTCTTCATGATCTTCCGATACTCATTATTTTTCACCATTATTATTTAATACACTACACTGATGATATCATTTATTATCAATTAACTCACTTCATTTTCTTTTCCATTGTATTAATTTTTCAAACTCAAAGTATTGTTGCCTTTGAAAATTTAGGGTTTAAGAACATTGAAATCAATTGATTTTGAAAATTTGTGCACCATAAATAACACTCAAATTATTGGTTTCAAACAATACAATAATGAAAATGTCAATTTATTACTTAATTTTTTGATTTTTTGTTTATCTCGTTCGTATAGTCATTGAGAAGATAACTTTGTCCGTCACGCGTTCAGATAATTAGAGTTGAACTTTTATATAATGTTCGATTATTTATATTCAAACAAAACTACTTTATTCAAATTATTAAAATTGACTAAATATTGAAGGTTCATATGTACAAAATTGAACAAATATTTAATGTTCAATTTATTATTTCCAAACAAACAAAGCAGCTCTTCATTTAATTTTTTAAAGAACTTATATTTTATGTTATATTTGAATTTTAAATTTATAAAGAAAAAATGAAATTAATTTTATTTAATTGTGTATTGTTTTTTTCCCTTTTTATCATTTATTTTTTCAATCTGGAATTTAAATTATTTGTATTTTTAATTTAATTCCTTAATAATTTTATTTCTCAAATTTAATTCAATTTAATAATTTAATTTGTTTTTGGTATATTTTCTTTTCTTTTTTACAAAGAATAAATGTATTAAATATTTTATTAAAAAAATAACGTATAAAATTTAAGTCTAAACTAGTTGAAATTGTTCAGTATATAAAATATGAACTTAGTTATTTTCTTCAACATAAATATTTTGAACATATTCAATTTTATTTTTTTATTTTTTTTGGTATTATGTTTAGACAACTAGAATTTAACTAAACTCGAAATAGAAATTACTATGAAAGTTGAATCGGTAACAAAATCAAAAGCAGATAAGAAAAATATATCAAGGTAAGAATCAAAGGTGTGAATTGCAAATATTTGAAGTTCTTTAATGTCGACAATACACCGGGGAAACAATGGCGAGACAGCGGCAACGATGAAGATCTAAAACAACAACAATGCACCGGCGAGCCATCAGTGAGACGATGACAACGACGAAAATTTGAAGCGAGGACAATGCATCGGCTGAGTGAAACCTTTCGTCGGCGATAGAGATCTTTCGCGCCTACAATAAAAATCTCTGGTGTTCTGAAAATGAAGATCTTTAGGTGCAAGTTATGGTGTGTACTCAAACAAATAGGTGGCATGTTGGCTTGTTCACTTTTTTTTATGAATGTTTTGAAAAAAATATAAATAGGCAGAATGTTAAAAATAAATTATTACAAAAAATATTATTTAGTTCAAAAAAAATTGATTAAAGAAAACAAAAATGAACCAAAATAATATTTTTGTAACATTTGCACTTAAATGAATTAATGTTAAGATAGTAATCTTATTACACATGTATTTGTCAAATTCATGTATGTGATTTATTTATTTTAGGGTGAAGCACTAATAAATTTCAAAATGTAATATTGTGAACGGTTTAGTCCTCTATTTTTTTCATGAACCCAAAAGTCCCATTAAAGTGAAAATTACACAAAATGGTAGTCATTTACATGTTTGTGTTTAATTTTTTAAGGATAAAAGTTGGTTTCTCTAAATGTAAAATTACACATTTGGGCAATTTGCATTATAGAGGTTTTGGATTTTTCCTCCTATAACAAATCTCATATTACAAAAAAAAAATGTAACATTCTAATAACGTAACACTCTAATTTAATGCTAACATAACATCCAATATAAAACACTAAAAAACTCTTTGGTGCATTTTTTCCAAACGTAACAGCGTAACATTCTAAAAAAATTCATTAATATACTTTTTCCAAATGTAACACAAAAAAAAAAAAAAAAACTCTTTAGTATACTTTTTTCAAAGGTAACACTCAAATGTAACATACAAAAAAAACTCTTTAGTGTATTTTTTTCCAAACGTAACACTCCAATCAATGTAACACACAAAAAAAACTCATTAGTATATTTTTTCCAAACATTCCAATCAATGTAACACCAAACATAACACTCTAATATAACACACAAAAATACTAAAAAATTCTTTAATATAATTTTTCTAAACGTGACACGCATAATTTGAAATTATACATTTGCTCAAAACTTACAAAGAAATTTTTGTACTCATTTTGGAATGGTTTAAAGAATCTTACATCCTTTTGGAATCGTTTGAAGAATCTCATATCATTTTTTTTTTAGTGTTACACTTGGAAAAAATATATTAAGGAGTTTTTTTGTATGTTACATAAGAATGTTACAATAAGAAATTTTTTGGAAGTGTTGTATTGGAGTGTTAGGTTTGAAAAAAGTATACTAAGAATTTTTTTTTTAGTGTTACATTGGAGTGTTCTACGTTTGAGTTTTATATGAGAGTGTTATGGTTTTAAATTATACATTTACCCAAAATTTACTAAGGGATTTGTATACTCATTTTGAAATGTTTGAAGAATCCCACATTCTTTTGGAATATTTGAAGGATCTCATATTTCAAGTCATTTTTGTACTCCTTTTGAAATGTTTTCCAAATAAAAAAGATTCTCATATAAAATTTAATCACAAATTTGATTCTCATAGATTCTATACATTACCCTTCTAGAATAATAATTTAAAAAAAAAAAAAGGAAAAGAAGAAACTTAATAAGCGTATAACAGTAAATTTAATTTCTAAAATTAATGGGACTAATTTTGATCTATAAGAAAATCATTAGGACTAAATTTATTATCATTCCTCAAAATGGGATTTATAGGTAAATTTTCCTTTATTTTATGTAACCAATCTCATTTGATGGGACTTAAGATTTGGTTTTGTTATATAAAAAAAGAAAAAGAAAAAAGAAAGTATAACTAAGTTCATTAATAAGTATAATTTGCCTATAGAAAAAAAAAGGAAAAAAAAATGGAAAAATCATAATATTTTCAAGCTCAAATACATTTTTTTGAGTTTTTTCATTTTTCATTTTTTTAAACTTTAGTAAATGTTTTTCATGTTTCACTATTTTTTTTTTTTTTAATTTTTAGATGCACTTAATTTGAATGCACCTAAGAAGTAAAATTGTGAAGAAAATTTTAAAAAAAAAATGAAAAGGTCAAAAATAAAAACAAAAGAAATGACATATTTTTCGTAATTTTTGTCTTTAGTATTTTTTTAATTTTCTTTCATAAATATCTTGCTTTGTAGGTGTATTTCACTGAAAATTTGGGGGGGGGGGGGGGGGGGGAGTTTATTGGAGCTAAGAAAATTAAAAAAACTCAAAAATTATTTTAAAAAATTAAATCAAATAAATTTGATAAGTGTATTTTTAAAAAATAATTATTAATAATTTTATTACATATGTACTTTATATGTAAGAATTAAAATACAATTATGAAATTTTTTTCATTAGTCTTTCCATATTGTTTTTCTTAAATTATGCTACCAAAATTGTAATATTATTTGAAAATAATTATTTTTTTATTATTTAAAAATAATTCTTAATTTTGAAAAGGAAACCCTACACCAACAAAAGTCAATTTGAAAGTAAAATTAATTTTAAATTAATCCATTAATAATGACTTGACAAATTTCCTTTAATTACATTGTTTCCAAATACTAAAATGGAAAGATTTTCAAAACTGTATTTTAAATTCTGAAAAGATTAATATGGAAATATTAGGTGCATAATTTCCTTTTTCAAATTAAGAATTATTTGCAAATAATAAAAAAAAAAGAATTATTTTCAAATAATATTAAATTACAATTATGGCAATACATTTTAAGGGGGGAAAAAAAGTATAATAACAATTATCATACCTAAAGTAGCAATTTTAGAGAGTTTAAAATTTAAACTTAAATTTATATAAATCTAATTTTGTCCAATCATTGCAAGACATAAAATTTATATATATATATATAATTGTATTAGAAAGTAACAAGTAAAAACCATCCATTTCTTAGTTTTTAATTTATTTAAAATAATTTTGCATTATAAAATATTATTGCACCAAATATTTTGACACAAATTCTTAAATATATATATATATATATATAACTGAATCAATCACGCTAAATATGGGTTATATTCAACACATACAAAATTAAATTGTTTAAAAAAAATGTTTGGAAGTTGTGTAATAATAAATATAAAAAAATTACTTTGACTTATTAATTTTGCACAATTTTGTTATACATACTATGAATGCAATTATAACCACAAAAAAAAAAAAAAAAAAAAAAAAAAAAAAAAAAAAAAAAAAAAGAAGAAAGAAGAAGAAGAGAAGAGGAGGAGGAGGAGGAGGAGGAGGAGGAGGTACCAGCATGTATATAATAGGAACAATCAAAATATTTATTATTAAAAAATATATATAGACATATTTTTTAATTATTTTTTATTTTTTAAATATGAACACAGAGGTATCTTCTTTACATACTTAATCGTCACAAACCCTCCATCATATTTTTCTAAAAAAATTTAGAAACAACTCAAAACATTAACTTTTTTAATAGAGTACTCTAATCAACCGAAAATATCATAGTAGATAATATACATTGCTAATAGAAATTTGTCAAATATGATAAATGATTTTGGAGCCAATCTACGCTTTAAATTTGTTGATACCGCCCTCCCTCTCCACCCTACATCTATCATCTCCTCATCGACTATGCCACACTTAGCCATGAATTCTGAAGAAAAAATTGAGACATAATCAATTAGAAAATAATAAGCATTAGCTAACTTTTAATATCTCTGGCAAAAGTGTTTAAAAATGTTGCAATAATCTATTGTATGGAATAATATTTTGAGCGATAAACAAGTTTTATATAGTGTGAAAAAAAATATTCATAATTGTGTAATAGCTAGAGTTTTGTGTAGAGAGAATAGATTGGAGAAAAAATAGAAGGAACAATGAATTTTAATCTCTTATTTTGAATTTTTGTAAGAGATAATGGGTGTGTTTGGTTTGTGTTTTGGGATAAATTTAAAAATAAAAAATAAAAAATGGAGAGAAAGTTTATAAATTTTTTTGGGTTGTTTGGTTATATATTTTGAAAATAGTTTTGGAGTTTGGGAGGTTAGGATGATTTGATATTTTGTTATAGTTGAGTAGATGTGTGTGAGAGAAAAAATAATTGAGAATGAGAGATGAGAGAGAAAAAGTGAAAATTTCCAACCAAACAAAATTTTGGAAATTTTTTTTAAAAATTGTTTTTTGGCCCCGTTTGTTTTCAGAGGTAGAATGAAAGGGATTGATAGTGAGGGGATTAATAGTAAAGGGATTGATAGTGAGGGGATTAATAGTAAGGGGATTGATAGTGAGGGGATTAAGTAAAATTGTGTTTGTTTTAATAATAGTTGTTAGCGTAGGAATTGTTAAATTATTTTTATATAAAATAATAAAACAAATAAAAAATACAAAAAATTAAACATTAATGTTTAAAAAAAAATGCCCAACGTGTAAAAAATTTCTAGTCCGGCGCACTATTTTTCTAATATCACTTCCACTTCATCCATCTCAATCCCCATTCCAATCTCCATCTTAATCTCCTCCTCCATCTCAGTCCCTTTCCCAACTCTACAAACAAACACAATACTAAATGGATTCCACCTCCATCCTAATCTCATTCCACCCTCTACACCTCAAAACAAATAGGGTTGAGAGTTAAACCAAACAAGGCCAATAGGTTTGGACAAATCATAAAACATTTTCTTTTAACTTTCCTTTTGAAAAAACATAAATCATTGAATAATTAGTATTTTTATAATTATTACATTAATGTGTTAGCCAATAACATTTTTTAAAATTATTTTTTAGTTCAAAAATTCAATTGGAAGTTTTAGAGCTCCTACAAGATTTCTCACGAAAAGTCACTTTGCTATAATATATAATATAAATAGATAACAAATACATTATCTAAGGTTTGCTTAAAATATGAATTATCCATTGTGATTTGAAAAATTACAAATACCCTTGTTAGAATTTTTTATTTAACATAATTAATTGAAAAAAATAAAATTCTTAACTGCTCTCCTTTACTGTCACGACCCAAACTTATCCCTATTGGTTTAGCGTCATAACTGGTCAGTAATCTTAGGATTACCAAAGGCCTCTGAACAGAATAACAAAATATAAGGCGTTGCAGAAGCAAATATACAAAATACAATGTCCATAGAGCTGTGTAAACGTACATGTGACAAAAAAAATATGTAAAACTTATATATATATATATATATAACGTCAAACTTCCATACGTCATGTATCACCATAAAGATACAGATAGTGCCATAGGGGGCTTAGCCCAAAGTACAGATAGACAAAACCAAAACAAAAACATCCTTTACATGATTCACAAAACTTGACTTAACAAACAAGAACCTCATTGGGAGGCACGGTGGCTGACTGACAAAACAAAACTAAACTCTCCAGGCAACAGCTTAGGCCTGGTCACGCGCTTGCTCACCTACACACATAATATGAATGGTGAGCGAAAACCCAGTGAATAATAACAGAGTAAATGATTTAATGTATGTTGTCCATAACAGTTACAGAAAATAGGATTCATAATCATGTTCAGAAATTAGAGTTCATATCAGAAATAGATTCAGAATCATACTCATAATCAGAATTTGCAGTTAATTATATGTGATACATCCATTAGCACTAGCAAAAACAGTTGACCCATAAAGAGACGGCCATAAAGGTATACAGTTGACTCACGTGCATGGAGATGGTACAGTTGACTCATGAGACGTACAGTTGGGCCATAATGGGACGTATATAAGAGGATCCATAACAGTTGGCTTCATGAGACATACAGTTGGCCCATAATTGGGACATAACAGAACAAATAACAGATGTCATCTGAAGCTAATGATGTCACGAGTACATTTCAGAAACATTAGACAACCATTCATTCATATAGAAAAATAATATTTTAGAAAACAAATCATCTTATATAATTCAAAAAATACTTATAAATTGAATATACCTTTACAAAATTATTACTCACATATGGCTTCAATTGCAGAACAGATGAAACAGATAAATCAGATAGCTTACGGCGCGTGACCAACAAAAAACACATAATATGTACACATTGAAACACACAGTCGGGATTCATTACAGTCATTGTGTTTCGTTCTTCGTGTGTTTCTAAGTCTTATCCTCATTATTGTGTCTTAATCATAGCCTAGGAATGCCTAGGATGCGATGAGGATACCAAAATGCACGTTGAAACATTTAGTCAATTATGCTAAAAACAGGGGCCTCGCTCAAGCACAATTTCCTTTGCTCGAGAGGTGGGTCAAAAATGTAAGGGGCCGCTCGAGCATAACTTCCTTTACTCGAGCAGTCTATAAACTCTGAAAAAGTACTGGTAACTTAATTTTTCCGCTCGACGGTCACTCGAGCGTGAGACTGAGGTCTTCACTCGATCGTAACTCTTGTTGCTCGAGCGGTCTGCAAAATGTGTCAACTTCTAGGAGCATGCAATTTACACTCGAGCCAACTTTTGGTCACTCAAGTGGAAGTTCAAAACACAGAGTGGTTGCTTAAGCGCAGAATCTATCACTCGAGCGATGAGACAGAATCTGAAATTTCCAAATTGCTCTTCAAAGTTGAAAACTCAAATTCAAAGTTGCAAATCATGGTCTTTTGGGCCAAAAACTTGAGGAAGCACTTATAAACTAATAAAACATGGTGAATTCAAAATTATTTCACAAAATCAAGGCCTAAAAGTTTTCCAATTGCTCAAAAATTCAACTTGAAACTTAAGAATGTGATGTGAACATAACATGCATGAATTGTTATGAGCTTAAACTTTTCAAAACATGATCAATTAAGGTCAAATGGTAAGAAATGTGATGAATTTTCAAAACAAAGTCAAGATAGATACATGCATGTGGGATTTGTTTGAAATTCAAACTCAAAATGCAATGATATATGCTTGCATGCATGAAATTCATGTACTTAAGCTTAATTCTCAAACTTAGCCCTCTTAAGTTCAATCACTTATGTCTTGAATACAAAGATTATGAATCAATTGCTCACCTAAGATCCTTAATTGAGTCCTAAATTGCTATGTCTTTGAGCCTCCAAGTCAATTCCTCAATTTCTAGATAAATCCAAGCTAATTCCTTACTTTTCCTCCTTGATCTCATTCTCTAGCTCTTTCTTTCTCTCTCACGTTATGTTGAGCTCAAAAATGATGAAGGAAACGTGATTCAAGTGGTGTATAAGCCTTTTATAGGCTTGATTAAGAAACTTAATTAATTAAGCTTACCGCTAAACAAATGAGCTTTAATTATTCTAATTATTTCGTTCTGAATCGAATTTCGATTAAACCTATCATAAAATTCTAACTAACACAAAAATCAAGTCAATTTCGTAATCAAATGCCGATAAGGCCTTCAATTCGTAGTACAGTACAGAAACACAAACAAATATGTCTACGCAAAACAGATAGAATCTCATATGGCATATCACACATGCAATTAATGCAAAATCACCTTAATTACTTATTAGACATCTTTAATCATGGTTTATCAGTTAATTATGGGTTGGGGTTATTACATCTACAATAAGAAAATTACATAAATTATCAATTGAAATTAATTTCTTATATCATTAAAAATTGTTAATTGACTTGATTATTTATTAAGAAATTAGAAATTTCAAGAGACGAGAAGTAGTTTCCATAATCACAGGAGCAATTTGTATTTTAAGCAAATCTCATGAAGTGTATCTGTAATTTATCCTTGAATTAAGGGTTGTTTTGGGAATTAATTATTTTAATTGATTTTTTTTACTTTTTACGAAAATACATGCAGAAAAGTAAAGAGAAGAGTTAACGTTTTGGTAGAGACTTTTTGACTATTTTAGTTGGTTGCCAAAATAACCCTAAATATTTTAAAGATTTAATAGATTTAATGAATAATTTAGAAACTAAATAGAGTTAGATTTATATACTTTAGAAACTTTAATCAATACTTCAAAACAATTTTGTGATAATTTTAGGGTATAAAATGTAATAAACCCTTCCCTTATTTGTCACTTTTCTACCAATAAAAAGGTTTGAATTGATGAGGATGGGTAGAGGAGGAGGGTAAAGAAAGTAGAGAAGTGTTGTGATAAAAAAAAAGGAGTTAATTTTTGAGATATTTTGGGAAGTAAATTAAAAGTTAATTTTTTAATTTTTCTTTATAAAAAATATGTAAAAAAATAAAGACACAATATAAAAAAAAATAAAAAGACCAAAAAATTAACTTTTAGCCAACTTATCAAAATAGGCCAAAGGAATTTTGGTTAATTCAACGGTTGAATCAATTACTTTTTTGGTCTGACGATCAGTAATTTCAGAACATTGGTAGAGAGACGAGGGACTATGGCAAAATGAAGAGAACAAGACAAAGAAGAGATGATGGAAAATGTAGGTAGTGTTTAGTAGAGTTTTCTAAATATGATTTGATAATAGAGTCGTATTTTGAGTTTTTGAGTTTTGGAATTATGATTTGAGTGTGAAAAATTTATTTGGTGAATAAGTTTTGAATTAAGTGGGGAATTTTTGATGTGACATATGATATTTGATATAAAAATTTACAACTCATAACCAAACACACAACTTAAAATTCTATTCAAAACTCATATTTTTTTTTAGAAATTTCGATTTTTTAAAATTTAAAATATAAAAAATAACAGGCGCCAATTATAAAAAAAATAAAAAAAATAAAAATCCGGGAGGATGACCAGTTAGCCCAAATTTTCCCACATTGAAAAGAGTTTTCAAAAGTAGGTGTGAAATTAATTTTTGAAAACTTTAAACAAACAACACACTCAAAACAATGGATAGAAATGTGAGGTTGGGTATAATTCAAAAAATGTAGGCTCCGTTAAGTAAGCTTTTCAAATTATAGTTCCACCTATTGATTTAAGTGTGGTGTTTGTTTTGAACTTTCAAATCATAATTCTACACCTATTTCTCAAAACTCAATTTAAAACATAATCATTACTTTTCAAAACTCATAACTAAACACATAATTCAAAACTCTTTTCAAAACTCAATTCAAATCAATATTTTAATTTTTTAAAAATATTTAATTTTTTTTAAGATTTTAAATATTTTAATATTTAAATATGTTACGATTTTTTTAATTTTTAAATTTTTTGAATATTTTTAAATATTACGATTTTAATTTTTTAAATTTTAAAATATTTTATAAAAATAAATTCAAACTCTATTTTATAAAAATATTTTTAAATATTTTAATTTTTTTGTTATGTATTTGGTTACGATTTGAGTGTAGAGTTGTGAAAGTAGTAGAGTTTCGAGTTATGTGTTTAGTTA
Source organism: Camellia japonica (assembly GCA_030407325.1). NCBI lineage: Eukaryota > Viridiplantae > Streptophyta > Magnoliopsida > Ericales > Theaceae > Camellia > Camellia japonica. Next base: position 47,633,966 of record JAPPVO010000024.1, on the reverse strand, counting down.
TGAGTTTTAAAAATAATTTTTTAATTGAGTTTTATTTTATGTGTTTGGTTACGATTTGAGTGTAGAGTTGTTTTTTAAATTTAAAATATTAACATATTAAATTATTTAAAATTTTTAAATATTTAAATTATTTAAATTTTTACAATTTAATTTTTTTGAATATTTATTTTAATTTTTTACTTATTAAATTTTTTAGATTATTTAAATTATTTAAATATTTATGATTTAAATTTTTTGAATATTTATTTTGAAAAAAAATTATTTTTAATATTTTGATTTTCAGAATATTTTTAATATTTTAATTTTCTAAATATTTTTAATATTTTTAATATTTTAATTTTCTAAATATTTTTAATATTTTTAATTTTTTAAATAATTTTAAAATATTTTTAATGTTTATACATGCCTAAAAAATGAAGTGACAGAAAAATTAATTGACATAAAATAATTGACATAGAAGTTATTTGCAAAAAAAAATTATTTGAAAAAAAATTTATTCAAAAAAATTACTTAAAAACAATTAATTGAAAAAAAAATTATTTTTTTATTTGAGTATTTTAAAAATAGTTGGTTATGACTATTGATCAAAAATACGGATATCGAGTTATGAGTTGCGTGTTTGATTATCCATTATAGGTTGAATTAAGTTTTGAAAACTACTTGAAAACTCATCACTAAACAAATTTTCTTATTTTACATATCACATCAAACTTTCAAAACTCAATTCCACATACAATTCAAAACTCAATTCAACACTCTATTCAAAAATCATAACCAAACAAATTTTCTACACTCAAATCATAATTCCACAACTCACAAACTCAAAATACAACTCATACTCTCAAATCATATTTACAAAACTCTACCAAACGCAACCGTAGTCTTTTATGTAATTATTTTTTTGTCTATCTATCTATATATTATATAAGGAAAAAAAAATTTATAACCCATAAGTCTTTTGAGAGTTCCAATATCCTAATATTAATTTTCTAATTTTTTGATTTAAAAAAAACTCAGCATTTATTGATTTTTTTCAACCCACAAGCCTTTTTTACTTCTCTCATACTTACTGTCACTCCCTTTTCAACTTCTTCCATACACTTGGTTAGTGATGGAATTATTAAATTATTTTTATAAAAAATCTTTAAAAAATACTATGTATATTAAAAAAATATTTAAAACAAATACAAATTCTTATTAAAAAATAACAGGTTACAATTGCGGGAAAAAAAAAAATTACATTGTGCATTTCATTAATAATGCTCAAAAAATGTACTGAGTGTTTATATAAAGGTTTGACACGTGTCTATTCTCAAATTATTAAGTGAATATAAATGAAATCAAAGAATTCAACTTTAATGATTAATAAATATTAGAAATCCAACAATTAAAACCTAATAACTATTAATTAATAAAATTCTTCAATTGAAAGGTCTCAAACCACATCTTTTTGTCTTCTCAAATGTTTTTTTTGTTTTTGTTCATGCATTCATTTTAATATTAATAGAGAATTGGATGCACGGAAGAGTGAAACATATTAAAATTATATATTGAGTTATGTAATTATTGTGATAAAAAATAAATTTTATCTTCTCCTTTTATGGTGATTTATCTAGTTATACTTCTAATTAAAATGTCAAGTGTGTTTCTATATCCTTATTGAACGTTGTTTTTATTTTTTTTAAAAGACAAAAAAAAAATAATTATAATATATAAAAAGAAATTTCAAATATATTACAAGACAAAAAAATTATAATAATAATTTTTTATTAATTTATAAAGTCTCGTGCATAATACAAGTTATCACTAATAATCATATAAGAGTTATCACTAATAATCATATAATGGCCAAATCAAGAATTTTAGATGGTAAAAAAAATGTAAAACATTGGTCATAAATAATTGATAACTAAAAAAAAGAAAAAAGGATTGAAAATAAACAAACGGACGAGAGGCGAATGTGGCGCCATTGCGCCAGCCTCGTCCCGGTTCAAATACAAGTGCAATCCGGATAGCTTTGTCATCCAAACAAAATTAAAAGCCCGATTTCAATCGGATAATGGTTGATAACAGACCACACACACTCAGATCAGAACACCGCTTGCTGAATTCCAGATAAGCCTCTTTCTCTCTCTCTCTCTCTCTCAAAACCCTAAACCTACTCAACATCATCAATCTAGTTTGCTCTACACATGGAATCACTACTCTCTCAATCCACTTCCATTCACCCTCTCTTCTTCTTCAATCCAAACCAATCAACAACACTTCGTCCCCAATTCAAACCCCGCCCTCCTCGCCGCCCCAATCTCTCCGTATATTCAATCGAAAAGAACAGTTTTTTCCCCTCAAACAATCAAGATAGATGGCAACAGCCGAGAACGCTGTTTCCGGGAGGGTACAAGAGGCCGGAGATCAAAGTACCCAATCTTATTCTCCAATTGAGCCCCGAAGAGGTGTTGGAGGATACAAGTGTTGTGGATTTGATTGACGAGGCGGTTTCGAGGCGGGTTGGGGTTGTGGTGCTCAATGGGGGTGTTGGAAGTGGTGGGAAGCTGTACGAGGCTGCTTGTTTGTTGAAGTCTGTGGTTAGGGACCGGGCTTATTTTATGATTTCTGAGCGCGTTGATATTGCTGCTGCTGTTCATGCCAGTGGTGTTGTCCTCTCTGATCAAGGTTTTTTTTTTTTTTTGGGCTCTTCCTTACTCTGTATTTTTCGGTTGTGTTTTGATTATGTCAAGTGCTTGGTTTCTGTTGGTGTAATTACCAAAACATAAAACATACTTATATGGAACCAAAAATAAATATTAGGCCAAGAACCATAAGAAGACATCAAAATTTGCGTGTTTCTGTTGGTTTACAGATGTCTGTTTTGTTGGTCGATCTTGGGCGGTTTTGCACAAAAACCGTATACACAGAGGAGAAAGAAAAAAACTTCGCAGAGATAGATCTAAGAAAGAGGAGATTTGAGAGATTGAACATCAATAAGAACGACGGTACCATCGATCACAACCATTGCCACCATCGATTATCCAAGGCCAGTGCCACCTTCAATCTAAAAGAGAGAGAGAGAGAGAGAGAGAGAGAGGAGATTAGAGGGAGTGTGATCTTTGAAGAGAGCCACCATCTCCACATGTCGCAGTGCAATGTGTGGATTTGTGCTAATATACAAATTTGATGTGAGAGATAGAGAACAAGAGAGAGAGAGAGAGAGAGAGAGCTCTCTTTTTGTCTTCTCTAGGTTTTTTTGGAATGAAGGAAAACCAAACATGGTGGAGTGCCAAAAGCCAAACAGAAAGACGAGAGTTAGAAGTTAATACTTACCATTTCTAAACTTTACTTCCAATCTAATGATGACATGTGGCCAATGTTACTTATTTGTAATTATCATTTTTTGAGAAAAAGAGCTACACGCTATTTGAGATTGCTAAAGCACATGAACTATCTCATATATATAATAAATTCGGTCGGTTTGGTTTTGTCAGGCCAGTGTTTTCAAGATATAATGCCGACCTACCATCCAAAAATATTGGAACTCTAAGAACTGTTGCCGACCGTCTAGCAGTGCGAAATTGACTGTTCCACTTTGGGTCGGACCGGGTCAGTCCAATTAGTCAAAATTTTTTGGATTTATGAACAACCCTACTTCCCAGTATACAACAACCCAACTATTAGTCATGTTAGCTTAAACTATCTCTGCATAAGATTGCGCCCAAAACTCCACCAAAGAAACACCTTTACATTGCAAGTTGCTTTGAAATCTCTTTTTATAATAGAATATAGAACATAATATTCATACTAATAGATTTACAACTCATTTTTCATTTTTTTGCCAAAGCCTGTGTTATATAGACTTGGTTGTTTTGGGGGGAGTACCTATGTCGACACGACACGGGTGTGGGATCTGGGTTGGATTCGACTCTTCTCACTCAGATACGATTGACTCAAGGAGGAAGATGTGCATAGCTTTCAGAGAAGTTCGATTTGTGAGTTTGTGGCTTAGAAACGAAGTTCGATAATGAGTTTTTGGTCAGTGGTGATGTCAAAGTTCTTGGTTGATGGCAACGCCAAACTTTGATAAGATCTGAGTTCGATCAATCATTTGAGAGATAGGGTTTGAAGAATCAATCAAATTTGACTGTTCTATTTGAGAGAGGGGGTTCGATTTGAGAGGTAGAAGTTAGGATTTATGTGAAAAGAGAGGGTAGATGGAGAGATGAAGAGAGTGTGTGTATGAAGTCCAAGGATATTGCCTTGTGTGAGAGAGAGAGTCCAAGCCAATGTTATCATGTGCACATGCAAGTGGAATTGAGCTGGCAAACCGGGGGGGAGACAGAGAGAGAGTCCAAGCCATTGGTATCATGCGCGTAGGCAAGTGGAATTGAGCTGGAAAATCATTAATTGATATAACTGACTTACTTAATTGATAATATACTATGCTCAATAAATGCGCAACCAACTATAACTTAAAAAAACTGAGCTTAAAAAAAATTAATTGATTCGTTAATTAGGTACTTGATTATTTATTGTTATGAATTGATGATTAAAAATCATTATTAGTTAATCAAAAAATTATTGGCAATTGGGAACCACAAATACTTATTAATTGATTAATTACCTAATGGGTACATTACATATGTCGTATCCCAGTACCCGTATCTAATTTAGCCGAGTCAGAAAAATGGGAGAATTCGACTCTCAGACATGCGACACCAGTGCCGAGTATGTGTGGTGTGTAACATAGGCTAAAGCATTAGGCTCCCTATTTATATACACCAACAGTTTCTATATATTAGTTCATGTAGGAATCACGTTGTTGTGTGTCATTAATTTTCAACGTGAAATTCTTTGATGTTGATGTGTTTCTCTATTCTTTTATAGGTCTTCCTGCCATTGTGGCGAGGAACACAATGATGGATTCCAATTCTGATTCAGTAGTTCTTCCGTTGGTAGCAAGAAACGTGCAAACTTCAGATGCTGCTTTAAATGCATCTAATTCTGAAGGTGCTGATTTTCTTATCTATAGGATTGATGGAGTAAAACATGCTGAGGAACTCGTGAGATTTGTTTTGGACAATGTGAAAATTCCAATCTTTATCATGATCTCATTGCTTGGATTTGACATATTATCTAGTGAAGCTGCAAAATTACTTAAATCAGGAGCCAGTGGTTTAGTGATCTCATTGGAAGAATTGAAATTGTTCTCTGATGAAGTCCTGAGCAAATTGTTTTACAATGTACATCCATCGAATAAGAGAGGACAGGAAAAAATTCTAAGTAGTGATAAGCTCAAACTATTGAATGTTGACAATGGCTTTCCTGGGAAAAAGGGGGTGGCTGGCTTTATTAAATTGGAGGACAGAGAACGTCAGTTGATAGAAAAAGAGAAGTTGGTGTTGCTTGAAGTGATAGATGTTATGCGGGAAGCTGCACCACTGGTGATCTTTTAATATTATCATTTGGTAGTTGAAGTTATTCTTCAATTGATTCTACTTTTGTTAGTGATTTCCTTGCTTTTTACTTATTTGAGGCATATCAATCTTGATGAACAGATGGAGGAGGTCTCACTTCTCATCGATGCTGTTTCTCAACTTGATGAGCCATTTTTTCTGGTTATAGTGGTAATTGTGTGCTGAACTTCAACCAATTCTGGTTCCAGGGATATACATTGGTATTAGCTCTGAATTTCAAATAAATTCTTTATTTTTTCACTTGTTATAGTTATAAACTTATAATTAAGTTTTTTATTTTTATTTTTATTTTTTAAAATTTTTTATTCTCTTTTGAAAAAAAAAGTGTTCATGCATTTTTCTGTTTTAAGATGTTCAAATAACAAACGTTCTATGCCTACTCTTTTTCAAACTTTTGCTTCTGTTAATATATCATTTGAATGGATGATTGTTATAAATCCAAGACGTGAATGGCAAATTTGATCTATCTAATATTCCATACTCTGGGGTCTGTTGGTGGAGTAGATCTTAAAAAATATTGACACAGAGTGAATATTGTATGATGAAAGTTAGGCATTGACAATCTGATCTTTTACGTGTAACTGTTGAGGCCAATCTATATGCTGGGCATATGCCAATTCTATTGTAGCGCTTTAGTCTGCTTTTCTTATTTTTAATTTGCTTTAAAGGATCAACGTTCTGATTGAAAGCAATATTCCGATTGAAGAAATTTAAACTTCATTGATCTTGCAATTGTAGTATTTTTTTTGATGACTCGAATCGTCATTTGTCACTCTTTCATTTATTTTGTATATTTTCTGGTTTGATGTACTAATGCACTTAAAAGTTTGTGTCAACACCTTGGATGTGACAAATTATGCATCAAATAAATGGGTTAGGGCACAAGCTTCTTTAGGTGTCGTTTGGCAAACTTGGTTTTTTGGCTTTTTTGACTTTTTTAGCCTGAGACTTTTTTGTTCGTTTGGTTTTCTTGTTTGGCTTTTTTGACTTTTTTGCATTGGAATGACAAAATTGCCCTCCACTTGAAATGATGCTTTTTTGACTTTTTGTTTGTATATGGGTCAATTTGGTAATTTTGCATCAAAAGTTAAGTGTTTTGTCATTTTATGATTTTGTGGCTTTTTTTTGTCCTTATGTGCTTATTTAGTCCCAACTCAAAAACCAAACCAAGGCTTATTTATGTTGGATTCTCTATATTACCTCATTCTGTTGCTTATTGAGACTAGGACCAGTGAAAATTTCACTACATTATGTTTTTTTTTCATTTTTTATTATTTTTTATTTTTGTAATGGCTAGATCTGCCAGGGTATTGTTTGACATGTAGTTTCCCTTAAAATGGTTGATTATGTATTACCAAAAATGGCATTGCTGCATTTAGATCTGTTTGTTAGTTGTGCTGTTTACTTTCTGAGAACTTGCTGTTTTGGTTCCTTGTTTTATTTATTTCTCTTTTTAAAAAAAATTCTTTCATGAGGGGTATCTTTCTTGATGTCACCAGGGTGAGTTCAACTCCGGCAAATCAACCGTCATTAATGCACTACTTGGAAATAAATATTTAAAAGATGGGGTTGTTCCCACAACAAATGAGATCACTTTCTTACGTTATTCTGAGTTGGAATCTAACGAGCAACAACGTTGTGAAAGGCATCCGGATGGTCAATACATATGTTATTTACCTGCTCCAATTCTTAAAGAAGTGAGTTTCTCTAAATTTTCCTGGATTTTGGCCTTGAATTTGGTTCCTAAATGTTTCCATTCCTAATGAAAACAAACACAATGCAATTGAAGGTGCAAGATGATAAACTATGTACTTATGTTTGGTTCAATTCACTTTTATATGGGCCTCTAGAGGAAGGCTGGTGATAACTACTTTCCAAATTAGCTCTTCTGCCTAATGAGTTTTTGGTTGAGGCATTTATATAATGGTGTGCATGTGTCATTGGATGGCAAGGGAAATTCCTTTGTACCAGTGAATTATTTGCATGTTGATTGTTGTTATGATCATCATAATTATCTATCTCCTGTACTATACTGTTTTTATTCTTGAACATAACATGCGGATAAATCAGTTAAGTAACTCAGTAAGGATGCACAAAGGGGGAATTCAGTGAGTTGTAAATAAATGCAAAATGATGGGTAGTGTATTTTTGTACTAGTCTTGAACATAACATTCAGATAATCAGTGAAGTTACAAAGTAACCATGCACAAATGGGGAGTTCAGCGAGTTGCAAAAATGATGGGTAGTGTATTTTTCTAAGATAACTGTACATTGATTGTATCACATCACCTGGTTTGGATGCTAAATTGGCCAAAAAGGAAAAGAGACAGACTGCATCAGCTGATGAATACTAGAGTAGAATTGTGTTGGCTTGATCTAGCAAGAAAATAACAGATTAGATGGTGATTGAATAAGACACACCTGCCCAGTACTGTGTGCCCAGTACTGTGTTCACTACATGCGTATATACTTCTTATGTCGTGTTTCCATGTCTCGGTTACACCTGCTGCTCTAAGACACGTTCTCTATATCATCCTCTTCTTATGGTAATAATGGCGCTATATAAAGGAAACTAATTTGTTTTAATATCTTTTATCAGATGAATATTGTTGATACACCCGGAACTAATGTGATTCTTCAACGGCAACAACGCCTGACTGAGGAATTTGTGCCCCGTGCAGATTTGCTTCTTTTTGTTATGTCTGCTGATCGCCCATTAACTGAAAGTGAGGTATGATTTAGTGGCATCTATAAATGTGGCATGACAAGCGATTTCATGCTTTTATAGTTAGGAAGACAAAGGATTAGATCATTGCAGCTTTTGCGATTTGATTAGATCATTGCAGCTTTTGCGATTCCTTCTTGGCGTACAAGTAATTATAAATAAAAAAAAAAAAGGAAAAAGAAAGATTCATTATGCATTTAACAATAATAAGTTTGTATCTGGAGGTTAATTTTAATTGGCCTTTGGGTATCAGTATATTGATGACACTTTATTTACTTGTTTTGAGAAATTAAAAGAGCAAAAATTTTAAAAAGAAAACAGGTTGACTTCAATTCTTGCGGATGTTTTGGAAAGTTGAATAGATATTTTTGGAAATCAGTAAAATGTCCTGTTTTTGTGCCTTTATGTACTAATTTATGTACTTGTTTGTCGACATTATATTTTACTCTTATTTACATTCCATCAATAAGCTGAAGTATGTCAAGCAACTAGAGGTCTCCACATAGGTGGGAAAAGCTTGCATGCAATTAGGTTTGTTTTGTCCAAATGCATTTATACCTGTTTAAGTACTGGCTCAAATTGCTTGATTGCAAGGACACATTTTGATTGTATTGTCTTTATGCGTAAAACCCCGTATCAATTACCAAGAAGGCTTACATTTTTTTATCACAATAAATATGCAACTTCAGTGGTCGTTGTTCTCTGATATAAGGGACAGTGCTTTGCTGCATTGGTAACCAATGCATGGGCTTTTTATGATTTCAGAAAATTCAGTTGTTCTTCTTAGCAATGTGGCTTAAGTTGAGTAGGTGCCACTTTTTACTAGTCGGTGTTGTAATAATATCTCCTCTTGGTACTCCGTAGTTGTGGATTTCACACCTACTTTGTTTTCCCATAGTTTTGATAAATTAGGATTCCAAGCTTTTTTAACCCATATTTTATCGAATTTCCCAAATAGAAAATTAATGTTATTTTTGGTCAGCATAATTTCTGTTTTGGGACTGACTTGCTAAATATTTCTTAGATGCCACCCAAACTTACAGTACTTTTGGAGTCTAGTAATTTTATTTTTTAATTTTTTCTTTGGATTATTTTTGGCATGTTTTCCCTCTGGTAAAAGTTTGTATTAAATTAGTCAAGGAATGCAATGTTTTTTTTTTCTCTTTTCTTTATATATATAAATGCATAGTTTTATTTACTTTATTACATTTTTTTTCCTTTGCTGTTGGTCTGTTATCTGTTATTCTTGGGGGTGTTTAGCCTGGGAATCTAGCACTTCATGTTGTTTTTGGTGCCTTTTGTGTCACATTAGAGATCTCATCAAGACCTATAATGTTTGAACTCGGATACCGAAATAATATTGATAATTGAGTAGAAGAGCTATCCACACGTGGATTGCTACTATGTGCTTAAAGGTGGTGTCATAACAGTTCTCTTTCTCTCTCTCTCTCATACCCTTCTCTTTTTTGTTTGTGGAAATAAGTAGTTGCCATAATGGTGATGAGAAGATTTGATGCTATCTTCATTTTACTGTAACGGTAGATGGTAGTATTGGAGGGCGGGGTACACCTAGATTAACGTTAGCTAGCATTGTAAATAGAGATATGAATCTACTTAATTTGACTAACAAAATGGCCTTTGATAGCGCCGTGTGGAGAAGAAGGATTCATGTAGTCGACCCCATTTGATGAGACTTAAGGCTTGGTTTGGTTTGGTTTGGTTTGGTTTGATGTGTTGAATAGCTGATATACATTGTTAGGTCCATTTCCTAATAGCTTAAGCTTTTGGGATAATTGGTGACTTGACAAGGTGGATCTGCCAGCTCATCTGATTTGGCTAGAAAATTTAAATTCCCCAAAACATAAAGTTAGTGGAGGCATGCTCTTGTGTGAAATTGAAACTTCTTAGTTTGGTGATTTATTAGAAAATTTCAGTCATGCAGGGTAACAGTCCTTTTTGGTGGTGAAATTTTGTAATCACCATTGTCTATATTCTCTTGTTATAAGAGCATATTATGTTAGAATATTTTATTTTAGTGTGGTAGGTGAGTGTAGTGTGGTCGGTAAGTGTGTTAGTAGTGTGTTAGTATATTCTCTTCCTCTCCTATATATAGGAGAGTCATTGTAGTCATTCAATATCAATCAAATATCAAGCAATAATACATTAAATTTTCTACATGGTATCAGAGCTAAGTTAACAACTTAGTAATTCCGCTTCACCGGCGGGCGGCAGTCTCGCCTTGGTCGCCCGCCGGACAAACCCAAATTTCCTAATTTCTTCTTCCCCAAATTTCCTAATTTCTTCTTCCTACATCGCATGCTTTGGCCTTGCGCATGATCTTGCAACTGGGTGTGAAGCCTGCATGGTTCAATACATGCAGTACCATCATAGATATGAGGCCTGGAACTGCGCCATCAACAGGAGATCTTCGTAGTTATATGATCGATGCACCACCTGTAGGTGACTCTGTAGTGCCAGAGTTGCTTCTTAAGGTATTGGAACCTTACAGAAAAGAAGGATGCATACTTGATGACGAGAGGGCAAGATTATATGCTTCTATAGTGAATAAAGGTTGTGCTGCGAGGTTTGCTTTTGCAGCTGCAACCTTTGGTGAATCCATAGAAGCGCTATTCTGGTTACAGTTACCTCATGCCCTTGACCATTTGATGAATAAGTTGGTTAAGAAGTCTCCACTAAAAGCCCCAGTTCCAGCATCAATTCCCGAGCTCGATGACACAACCATGCTGAGTAGGATAACATCAAAGGGTAAACAAACATCCGAAACAGGGAAAACAGATGTCTTGAGTAATGGTCTACTTAAGTTGATGGCTTTTGAGCAAGGAGAGTTATGGGGAACTGCAAATGAGCGTATTACTTGGCATGAGAAGTTGGACAATGAAGAAGCTATTCAGAACCGTGTACACGAGCTTGTGTCAGTCGGGAACCTAGAAGCTGCTGTTAGTTTACTGCTTTCCACTCATCCAGAGAGCACTTATTTCTATGCAAATGCTCTGCGTGCAGTGGCTCTTTCATCTGCTGTGTCAAGGTCTCTGCTTGAACTGGCAGTTAAGGTTGTTGCAGCCAATATGGTTAGGACAGACAGGTCATTGTCAGGCACACATCTTCTCTGTGCTGTTGGGAGGTATCAAGAAGCTTGTTCTCAGCTGCAAGATGCTGGATGCTGGACAGATGTTGCAACATTAGCTGCAACACATTTGAAGGGATCTGATTATGCAAGGGTGTTGCAGAGGTGGGGTGATCATGTTCTTCCTCTCTAAACTGAACATAGACATTACCCTGCCGAGCCACGACCGCTGCAACTCCACGACCGCTGCAACTGCGCGTCACCATCGCAACATCAATCTAACGCCAGAGCTCTGCCGCCTCTTCCGGCATCATTAACAGTAGCAGTGATTGATCACTGCCGTGCCACCATTCTGCACCCACTCATTTCAAACATTATCATCATCTCTCTACCCGACCCACTTTAATCATTTCCATCCACCCTTTCATATTGTATTAATTTACCAACATCCTCCACCCACAAAATATTCTCTCTTTTCTTTCTCTATTTTTTTATTTTATTTTATTATTATTATTAAACACACCAAAACACCACCACAAATATTCCACATATCACAACCTCTTTTTGTTTTTATTTCTGTCGGGATCAAACCCGATCACCATTTTACACCACAAAAAAAAAAAAAAAAAAAAAAAAAAAAAAAAAAAAAAAACCAACAAATTCTCCAACCACCACAAAAATTGGCCTTACTTTTTCGCCTCTTCAGCCGATCTCTTCCTCTTGCCTTTGTCTTGGGCGTCCCTTGCCGGTGCTGCCTCCGTGTTTCCCACGCCGCCGAGCACGTTAACTTCCCGTTGCTCCTCAACCGTCACATAGGGCGGCCCTCCAAATCTGAGCATCACGGTGGATTTTCGCTTCAGTTCTTTATTTTCTGCCTTCAGCATACATATTTCTGCTCGGCATCCGTATACATGCTCTGGAGCAGAGCCAGTTGGGCTTTTACCTACTGCACCTCATTTGTTCTACTCTGAAGCCGGTGCGACAGGTTATTGACCGCCGTCATTGTCTCAACACATGACTTCAATGTGTAATAATTCGCCTCAATATCCGATTGTGCAGCCATTCTTTGCTCCACAGACAGCATCAGAAAGTTCAGAGGCGCAAAACCAGGGAGGCTTGGTTGAGGTTCAAGGGCTATATTCTGGGTTGTGACCTCGTTGAGGTCGGGAAAGAGAGTGAGACCACGGGACGAAGAGGCTATGTTCTGGGTAGTTGAACGGGAAGAAGAGGCCATATTCAGGGTTGGTTGTAGAGTGTTTCAGGGATAATCTCTCTCAGCAAAAACGAAGAGGTTTTCAGAGGTTTTTCAGCAAGTGTTTTGTTCTGTCTAAGCCTCAGCCTCCGTCTTCGTTAAATAGCCACAACAGCCACGCGTATCGCGCGCCGCTCGGCACTAGACGACAAATCGGCGCGCCTTTTGATGGCTGTCGGGCACGCCTTTTGATGGCACGCCTTTTGATAAGATTTGGCACGCCTTTTGATGGCACGCCTTTTGATAAGATTGGGCACGCCTTTTAAGGGTCCGACAAGACTCGGTAAACTGTCCCGACATTGATTCCGGTTAGCTCTTATATGGGTCCGACAAGACTCTGTAAACTGTCCCGACTTTGATTCCGGTTAGCTTCTATATGGGTCCGACAAGACTCTGTAAACTGTCCCGACATTGATTCCGGTTAGCTCCTATATGGGTCCGACAAGACTCGGTAAACTGTCCCGACTTTGATTTCGGTTAGCTTCTATATGGGTCCGACAAGACTCTGTAAACTGTCCCGACTTTGATTCCGGTTAGCTCCTATATGGGTCCGACAAGACTCTGTAAACTGTTCCGACATTGTTTTTCGGTTCTCTGCTACAACGGTTCGACACAGCCATATAGTGTCTTCTACAACGGTCCAACATGACCCCGTAAACTGTCTCCTACATGGGTCCAGCAAGACTCCGTAAACTGTTTTCTACATCGGTCCGACATGACCCCGTAAACTGTTTTCTACAACGGTCCGACATGACCCCGTAAACTGTTTTCTACATCGGTCCGATATGACCCCATAAACTATCTTCTACAACGGTCCGACATGACCCCATAAACTGTCTTCTACCTCGGTCTGCCATAACCATACGGTCTTCTACAACGGTCTGACACGACCATACAGTGTCTCCTATCCACTTTTATTTTATTTGTCATTTTATTTTTCCTGTTTTGTTACTCTCTCCAAACTCAAGTTGGTTGGTTCCTATCCCCCTTGAGTTTGAGGGGGGCTGTTAGAATATTTTATTTTAGTGTGGTAGGTGAGTGTAGTGTGGTAGGTAAGTGTGTTAGTATATTCTCTTCCTCTCCTATATATAGGAGAGTCATTGTAGTCATTCAATATCAATCAAATATCAAGCAATAATACATTAAATTTTCTACATATTATGTATTGTCCATTTTAGTATTGAAGTTAATGTAACATGTTTTGTTATTTATTTACTAATTGTGGCTCCATTTGTGGTGCTTTCCAGGTTTCTTTTCTCCGTTACACTCAGCAGTGGAAGAAAAAAGTTGTGTTTGTGTTGAATAAATCTGATCTCTATCAGAATTCTAATGAGGTTAATTATGCATTCTCTAGTTTGATTGTTAATTTTATTCAAAGGGATTTGTTGTAAGAGGGACTATAAAGAATGAACAATTTTCCCTGCTTTAGGTTTGCTAATGAAGTTATTCTGATCTTCAATTCTTTTACATGATTTGATGCAGCTCGAGGAAGCTATTGTTTTCGTCAAGGAAAATACCCAGAAGTTGCTTAATTTAGAAAAGGTGACAATATATCCTGTATCTGCACGATCTGCCCTCGAAGCAAAACTTTCAGCTTCCTACCATGTTCAAAAAGAGAATGAAGAACTATCTACGACTGATCCTCATTGGAGAGCCAGTAGTTTCTATGAATTTGAAAAGTTTTTGTATAGCTTTTTAGATGGGTCAACAAGTACAGGAATTGAAAGAATGAAGCTTAAGCTAGAAACACCTATTGCAATTGCAGAACAACTGCTTTCTGCTTGCCAGGAGCTTGTGAAAAAAAAGTGCCAGTATGCCAAGCAGGACTTGATATCAGTAAATGAACTAGTTGATAGTGTGAAAGAGTATGCAATGAAGATGGAAAGTGGGAGCATTTCGTGGAAGAGACAGACTTTATCACTAGTATGTTTCTTAGACTCCAAAATATTACCAGCAGGATGCAAACTTCTGGTGTCAAATCTTTGTAACCAATCTATGGCTCTAACAATATTTGTAAATCTTTTTTGTTGTTTTGTCCTGAATTTTATTTATGAAATTACATGTGTAAAATTGCAGATTGACAGTACACTTGCACGTATTGTCAAGGTTATAGAATCAACTCTACAATTATCAAATCTTGATCTTGTTGCTTCATATGCTTTCAAAGAGAAATCTGCTCCAATGCCCGCCACCTCAATTACTCGAAATGACATTATTGGTCCTGCACTTTCTGATGCACAAGTAAGTGAATGGTTCTAACCTGTTTGGGATTTGAGTTGAGCTCTAAAATTAACAATATCTTTATGTGCTTATAAACTTTACATACTCTTCCATAATTGTCTTCTGTATATATATATTTGATACTAATGAAAACATAATTTAGGAGAATGTAAAGCTTAAACCTTGAGCTTTAGTCTACAGTACATATTTATCTACTTTCAAGAAGACTAACTTCTAATGGTCAATAAAGTACCGTTGAATGGCCTAGTTTAAAGAAAAAAATAGTTGTTACTTTGATTTTTTTTTTTTAAAGAGAAGTTAAATAAATTTATTATTATATCCATGGTTGTTAATCACGAGAGTGCCAGTTGCAATTTTTGTTTTCTACTTCTCTTTTTGGGACAACTGAAGCTAGTCTTAAGTTTGTTGGGTTGTAGGTTCGTAACAACTAAGGTTCTGTTCAGGTTACAGAGTTTCGGCTAAAGAAGCTGCATTTTACTAATGCTTGCATCATAATAATTCCTTGTGTCTATTTTTCTTTGCTAATCGTGTTTCCGTGGAAGATCTGTTTTTAGGCTGTTAGATAGATCTGACTTCAACGTTTTGTTTTTGTGAATATTGTCATGACATGTAGAAACTACTTGGGGAATATATGACATGGTTGCAATCAAGCAATGCCCGCGAAGGAAGGCTGTATAAGGAATCTTTTGAGAAAAGATGGCCTTCACTAGTTGATCCACAGAAACAGGCTCAATTGGGGAGCAGTGAGTTGCTGATGAGAAAATCTGAAGAGAGTGTAAAAGTGATAGAGAATTTCAGTGCTGCTGCTGCTTCCAAACTGTTTGAGCAAGAAATTCGTGAAGTTGTGAGTTTGAAATTCTTTATTTGACAAATGGAAGTTTTCTTATTGCATAAGAAGTTGACTTATTATTGATGAACTTGTTTCAAATAAACTTCTCTTGACATACATATGTGCTGGGAGGTCTGCTGTGTGATGCACATGATCATATCCATTGCAGAAAAACAAAAACATAGGAGTTGTCATCTTTAATGCCAAAAGCTTAAGCTGTTAGGCAACAGGGGCAACAACGCATAGTAAGCTCCGCAACACCTTTTGTCACATGCAATCCCTTATTGCACATAGAGATGCAAACACATCTAATCATGTGGAGAAACAAAATGGAAATGAGAAAACAAATACAAACGGAGAAAATAAATCCAAAATCTCTCGTAACCTGATCTCTGATATCATATTTGGTTAGGTCACCACTAGTTCCAAAACATTACATGTCAAGCTCTCCAACAGGAGTGATTGAAGAACATCAAAATTGTTTAGAGAGAGAGAGAGAGCCACGAAAATAAGGGGTAGAGAGAGAAAGAGGGATGAGAGGTGAAGGGGAGTTAATACTTGTATGGATTGAAGCTTTTTTTCCCTTTTCGTTTTTTGTCATACAAGGACATCAGTACATCATATTGCGGGTTTGGGGAGCTGGAGTTCAATCCCCAGACCTGGTGAACCTGCTATCAAGGGCCATATAACTTGGCCAAGCTGTTTATTTGATTGCAGGGCTTTTGAATACTATTTCTTTCTTTCTTCTTTCCATCCTCCCGTCACCTATCTTTCTTTCTTTCTTTTTTTTTTTTGTTTTTTGTTTTTTTTTTTTTGTTTTTTTGTTTTTTTGTTTAAGGGAAGGATAAATAATTTCTTGTAAATGCAATAGTAATTTCTAGATTCTTATATGTTGATTGTTGTTGATTTGTAAGATCATGGAAACTGTTGACATTTTGTAACTTTATCTTGATACTTTTTTCCATTAATAACTAGTATTAAATTCTTAGAAGGAAAATCGGCACTAGTGGCTTCTTTCGGGAATTACTTTAATGATGAATTTGCTTAATGCTGTGAAGACAGGAAAAAATAAATGGAAAATTAGTATCTTACGAACTGAAGAGCTTGATCTGGCTGTTGAATTGAGATCTTGACTGTTATTCTTCTTTCTTTTTATTTTCCTGCTATCCTGGTTCATTGAAACATAGATTAAAGTAATCTTAAAAAGGTATAATCGGAAGTGGTCTTGTCCTTAAATGGTTTCTGACCCTCCCAAAATGTTAGCATTTTAGGTTACTTTGTTAGCAAGTGCAACAATTTTATACTCCTGAAACAGTAAATAAACCTGATGCTAAGCACGCTCTTTTATTCAGTTTTTGGGTACTTTTGGTGGATTAGGAGCAGCTGGTCTATCTGCATCACTTCTGACATCTGTGCTACCTACCACAATAGAAGATCTTCTTGCTCTTGGCCTTTGTTCTGCTGGCGGGTAGGTGCCTATCCCCTTAATTTAAGTTACCTCATTTTCCTTTCTGTACACTCTGAGTGCTGAAGCCTGTGTGCCTGATTTTTGTTGATATATAGGAAGTCATTTTTTTCCCTTTCCAATTCTATGTAATTGATCCAATTATATATGTTTCCTAACCAGCCTATCATAATAGTAATGAACTAATGTCAGCATAATCGAATCTTTTTAAGGTTACATCCGGAGAATGAGCTGTTTGGCCAATGCCATGGAAGTAGAAACATTGTTTTTTTTTTTATTATTTATATTTTCTTTAAAAAAGGGAAAAAAAGTGGAAACACTAGTCAAACTTGAATGGCTGTATTATGGGAGATGGGAAAGGGTACTGGTATGCAAATTTATCATGAATGCGACATGATGGATTTGAGCTCATTTAGATGATTTAGTTGGATTGTGATGAGCTAGTTATGATTCTTATGAATGTAATAGTAGTTCTTTTTGACTGCATGAGGATAAATCCTCATTATCATTCTAAGTGTTGTATACAGTAACCATTCTCAATATATATATATATATATATTCACAATAGTGTATTCTTTTGTGAATTTTAAGGAAACATGAAAAGGATATGAGGACTAGTATAAGATTTTTGATTGCCAAATGATGTAAAGAAATAGATTTTGTTTTCCATTCTTTTTTGTGAAAGTAAGACTGCAGATTGCCAGATTGGTATCTAGTATCCTGCGGATTATTCACTTGTCAATAACATAAAATGGTCATTCATTAGTGCTTTGAGCATACGATATGTCTATACACTTGGAAAATACTGTGACTTCTGTTGCTTGCAAGCACATGTAAAATTAGAAAAAGGAGGGGTAGTGTTTAGAAAACTCTTTTTATTGCATTGTAAGATGTGCTTTTGAACTTCTTTAATTCTCCAAGAGTTCTCACATCGGTTTTGTACTCCTTAAATGAGTAGATCAGGTCCTCCACCTCTTTGGGGGTTAGCGTGTGGTGGGTTTGACCTTTACGAAACCCGTGTTCGGTATTTCCCGTTGTATGAGCTAAACCCTTTATTCTTTAGTGGCTGAAATTGGGTAAGGTTGGAATCATTTCTATTGTCCTTTGTAGAAAGAAGGTATTGTTGATGAATTTTGTTTTTTTGAGGTTGAATGGGGCGTGATACGCTTGCAAAAAAAGGAAATTGAAACAAAATTGGAGATTTGTCCACTGCTTTTGTGTTAATAAAAGGTGATGAAATTTAATAAATGTGTTTTAACTTAATATGCAATGCTGGATCAAATTCCTAACTGCTTAATCGTTTGGGACAATTTCATACCTAATGTTTTTGATGTAGATTATTGGCAATTTCGAACTTCCCAGCCCGTAGACAAAGGATGGTAGACAAAGTGAAAAGGACTGCTGACGGCTTGGCTCGGGAACTAGAAGAAGCAATGCAGAAGGATCTCTTGGAGACAACTGAGAATCTGGAAAACTTTGTGAAACTCATTGGCCAGCCATACCAAGATTTAGCAGAGTGTAGTTTAAACGAACTTTCGGAGACTCAAGAGAAATTAAAAGACGTTGAGAAAGAACTCGACAAATTACGGGTTGAAATCCAAAATCTTCATGTATCGTGATCACATACGGTTTCTATATTAATTCAGGGAGTGAGATGTTGTTTCATGCATTTAGTATTGTTGAAATTAAAAAAAGTTGTGTTTAGTATTTTTCATGAAGATCAGGCGTTGGGTGTGCCTGTGTGCACTTTTGTATGTGCCTGGCTAGTTTTGGTAAGATTAAAATAAATCAAATTATTTGAGTTTGAGTCAGGTTTAGTTCGTTAAAATTTGTTTAAAAATAACTTTGTAGTTAAATTAGTTAAATTTGAACATAGATGTGACATTTCAATCCTTAAATCACAAGTGAATTATGTGATTTTTTTTTTAATATTATTATTATTATTATTTTTATTTTTATTTTTAAAAAAAAAATGATAAAGGGTGAATCGCATATGGATGAAATTACAAAAGGTGAATTGAAATTTGTCATAATTTTAATCATGTGAGGGGAGCTGAGATTCGATTAACTGTTTGAAGTTTGAACACTATATGTAAAGTTGAACACTTGATATAAAGTTAGAAACTTAAGTAATTTTATATACAGCCCATAAAGTTTGTCTTTAGCTTTGTGGTTATATTGTAAATAAATATGAAACAACCAATGGTATTCTGACATGTCAGCATGGATTACGTGGGGACCCTTTTTTCACCATTTTTATGGGGTAAAAGAAGGCACTAACCTTGGAACAAAAAAGGGTTTCCAGGTCACTGCTGTGCCTCCGTTTGAAGTGTATTATGACTTTATTTTTATGATTTAAATTGTTATTTTATAGGGTTTGTTGAGTACTTCATGCCTACCAAAAATCATATTAATCGGATATCAACAACTATATGATCGATAATCAAAAAAATAAATAATAAGTTTTTCTTTTGAGAAATAGCATAAACAATATACGATTCGATCATATAGTTATTAATATCCGATTAATATGATTTTTGGTAAGCATAAAGTACTCAACAAACCTTACAATATCAACGGTTTAGATCATAAAAATAAGATCATAATATACCTCAAACGGAGGCACCACAGTCACTGCTGTGCTCACTGCACAGCAGGGACCCCTGTTCCTTCACGAACATGGTCAAAAGGACCTTGTAGACATGTTTGGGTAAATCTATTATAGATTCCCTAATCTTTCTACTAAAGACTTTAAAGCTAAGTTATCAATCTTTAATTACATATTAATCAAAATTATTGAAAATATCTGATCTAACTTTAAATTGCGTTTGACTCATTGATTAACTGAGAGAGGGAAAGGAAAAGAGAAATAGAATTATTTATACGTACTAACTTTACACTAACATCTCTTGAAGTCTTGAAAAAAATAAAGTTTTATAATTTTGAAATAATTACACTTCTCTTTAAATAAGGCTAAAGGAATCGAAATTAATACAAGTGGTATGTAAATATAAAAGATAAATAAGAAAAATTACACATTTTACATCTATATAACAAATGGATTATTGATTAAATGGAGCCAAGTATTATTTGAATAAAATCTTAAAAGAGGCCAATATAATTATACAAAATTGTGGGATTTATTGTATTTTTTTTAAATCTTAGGAGAGATTAATATAATTTACACAAAATTTAATTAAACATTAATCAAAAGTCTGACCTAACTTTAGACTAGTCCGGTTTCATTGAGGAAACAATTAAAGAAAAAAAAAAGAATTAATTGCTTGTACAAATTCATTTTCTTTACATGCAACTAAACAAAATAACTTTTTTTTTTTGTAAATATATATTCATTTTCGTTTTATTTACCTAACCTAGCCAAAAAGAGAAAAAATTTAGATTCTATTTTTTTTTTATATTTTTAAATTGACAAATTTAAGATTCAAATACAACTTTAAATGTTTTAGTAAAGAAAGATGCATGATTGAGAGACAAACAGTGATGCCTTTTTGTTAGTCATGAGGACATGGTTTGCCAGTCTAAAGCAAAAGCAAAAAAAATAACAAAGATGGATTGTGAGGGCAAATTTGATGGTTAGGGTTTTGAGAGACTGTTTTTAATTAGGGGTATGGCGGACATATTCTTTGGTAGCCTTGCTATAGCTAGAAGACTAGGCCCTTTTGTCCCTCAAATCAGAGAATTGTATGTTTGGTGGTACCAAATATCATTTGAGGCTTCAATTTTCTTCATCTATATATTCTTTGTTGTATATATAATTAACTTAATGTATGCCATTTTTACTCTTTTTTAATCTGTATAAGTTTTTGACATAATTGATGATTTAAAATAGTACTAAAGTTTTAATTTTTTACTTCTAATATTTGTTTTGTTATCGTGCGCTTTATTCTATTTACTTTTATGTACACTGTTTTTTTAATCTATTTGCTTCACGTGAAAGATGGGATCACATATGATAATATTGCGGGAGTAAACGGTTCAATTTAATTGGGATTGAGAGAAAGTTTAGCACCGAACTGAATCTCTTGATTTTGTTGGTTAAGGAACTAAAATAACTGCATGTTACAGTTCAATTTTGACTATTTTTTTACTTTGGTATAGAAGAAGGATTCATATGAAAATTCTAAGGGTTTTATACAGAAAATTATAGAATCTCACATTGGGAATAAATAAAAAAAAAATAAGGAAAGTTGTTTTTATTTATGCTTCTCTTTTTAATTTTTATTATAAAACGTGTAATATTGGTCACTTATTTTCTAATATTCAAAGATATAAAATATAAAAATATTTAAATATAATATTTCGGTATCCTTAGTTTCTATAATGTAAACTTTTTTAAAATCAAAGTAGATCATATATTATGAAAAATAAATCAAAAACTGAAATTTTGGTCAATCTTTATTTAAGTCTATCCATATTTGCCAATCTTTAAAAAAAAAAAAAAAATTCTGTCGATTTTTTTAAAGGTAATGCATTATTGCTTTGGACCACATATGGATGAGAAAATGCCTTAATAACGGCTAATATCTCATAAGATAAGAGAGCATGGGTAAATGAGCTCTTTTAGAAAGTTTTCCATTCATATTGCTTGAAAAGTTTTCTTTTTTTTTTTTTTTTATAATATTTTTTTTTAAATTTTTTTTAAATTTTTTAACTTGAGGTTGGGAACTTGAGAGTCGGATTTTGGATTCGCAGTTGGGCATTCATTGTGGTATAATCTAAAAGATTTATTTGGTTACTCACTTAATTTGAATTTAAATCACGATAAATCTGAATAACTTGTTATTTCATTTGATAAGGAGATGAAATAGATATGAATAGTTACAACACTCACAATTGTTATATACATTAAATAAATCATCATGAAAGTTGAATTATCAAAATCTCTCTCTACTTGCTCTAACTCTTTGTCATTAGAGAACAATAAAAATTTCTATTTTATATGATTTGAAAAGGTGATATTTATAACTCTCTGCCATTATTTAAAAGAGTGATATTCATACCGTGGTACTTGTTTTTTTTTGATAACTCAGGTATCCTTAACCCGTTGATTTTAAGGAAGTCAGGACTAATCCTGAGGCCCTGAAGTTAACGACCGGGCAAACCTCACTCTCAATTATTAAAAACCAACATAAATTTTTATGTATTGTGATTTTAAAAGAAAATTTTTAGTCATGATCTTGAAACACACATACTTTCTCGGTTTAGGCAATTTTAAACCTCATTAATTCTTGAAAACCTACTTGGGAAACATCAATTGATGAGGTATTTTTAGATTGCCTAAATTGAGCATTGTAGGCATTTTGACTTCACCATCTTGGCTTCACCATTTTGCAAAGCTCGCGTGAAGCAAAACCCACCCACTTGAAGACTGTTAAAGCGAAAATAGTAAGCATATCTTTCATGGTGGTAGGTATTAGCTGTGTTCCATGTTTGATTAGAAAATTTGAGAAGAAATTTAGAAAGGGAAAGAGAAAATGTGTATAAAATTACAACAATGATTCATCCCCCTTTTCCCATCACCCCCTTTGACCCCCTCTCTCTCTCATTGGTTGCTTTTTCTTTTTCTTTTTCTTTTTTTTCCTGCTCCTCCAATCACTCCCTGACACATGGCAAAGGGGGGTGAGGGGGTGACCCCCAAAAGGGGGTCTCAAGTATTATTCATAAAATTAAGTGAAATATAAGTATTTTTATTTTAATTTTATTTATATATATATATTTTTCAAATCTCTCAACTAAATATAGCGTGAAAGTATAATTTGAATCTAATGTATTACTAGTTGATAAAAATCACACCTATGCTTCAAACAAGTAGACCCCACACACAGAATAGAAACATATTATTTATCATAAATTCGTGTATTGAAAATTATTTTAAAAGTAAGATATATGGTGGATTAGTTTGATTGGTCTGAACTACTAAATTTCATTAAGAGGTTAGCGATTAGAATCTTTTCATTTGCATATGAGTTCGATTTAAGTGTATGTATTGAGGCTTTTTCTCTCACTTTGGGAGTTTTTTTATATTTATTATATGTATATGATATAAATTTAAAATTAGTAGAACACGAGCGACACTCATAATGATTGAAATCCATAAATACACTTTTGTGAATAATTTTCTAGGTATATAATATTATTGTACAAAATATTTTCTTCTTTCTGGGTATTACCTTGACCTCCCCTCTTGTTTTGAGAAAATATAGAAAATTCACAATTTTAACATAATTACTTTGGATTCTCTTCTGGTGTGTTTGGTTGGGGGATTTGGGGAGGGATTTGGAAAGGGAAGGGAAAAGGAAAAGGTGTGTGAAACTAGGTGAAATGTAAGTATATTTTATTCATATTTCACCTAACTTTTTCTTTTCCCTTTCCAAATACTTCCTCAAATCTCCCAACCAAACACAGCGTTAAAGTTTTAATTCACATAACACAACTTATTTTTCATACAAGAACTTTTCTCACAAGAAAATTGAATTAAATAAAAGAAACAAAAGTAATAAATGATTTATTTTTCTATTAATCGTTAAGTTTACAAAAAAATTTATGTAAATAATAATAATAATAAATAGATTTACTTTTCATAGGAAATCATTTAAAGAAGCAGGGGTCAATTGCAAGGTACTCTGAGAACAATGCCAAGTAAGGCAAAGCTAGCTGGGTTCTATTGCTTTCTTCGTCAATCAAATACATCATTTTGGGATCATCTAAAGTGCAAACCACATGGCTTCTGAATCTCTTATGCAAATGTAGTATGTTGTATTACACTTTCATTTTAATCTTACCTTTGACAATGTCTAGGCTAAAATTGGGAGATTAAAAAAGTAGTTTATATTTTTTTTTCTTATTTAGAATTTTTTGTTCAACACTCGGTCTAAATTGTTTTTTTTTTGGGTCACACGATAGAATATTTAGTAAGTTAATAGAGTTAGGCCATATTTGTTTGGGTGGACATGAACTTGGGATTGGACTAATAGTCCAATAAAATTATTAATCCGATATTTGGTTAAATAATTGAAGTACGGATTAATTATTTTAAACTTGACTATTAGTTAAGATAGGATACATAATCCAACGGATTCGTAATCCTAGGATTATTAGTCATAGGAATGCTAATCCAGTCCGTCCAAACAAACATGGCCTAGATTATCATAGTAAGCTAATGTCACTCCATCTCTATACTAAAACTTAAGTACCGATTATGACCACTTGGACTAACACTCTATTGTATAATTAATTGGCTACTCTTGTAATTATTAGACGTCAAACTATTAACTTTATTCTCATATAACAGGATCAAAATCGGAAGTAGTGTGCAAACCTTGATTTTTTCTATTTTCTCTTTCCAATTCAAGTTGGTCTATCTCTCTGAATATGAGGGGATGTAAATATGTATATATATTTAAAAATATTTGTGTTCCCTTATTTAAGATTTTTTGTGTACTAGGTAGATTGCTTGGTTAACACTTTAATCGAAATCTAATACAATGAAAGAAGAACAAAGAAAAATTCAGACACAATGTTTTTCATTGGTTGACATTTCGGCAGCCAAAAAAAGTGGGGATTTGAGCTGGTGGAATATATATAATCTTTCTTCTTATTCCTATATGTTTCATAGATAGACAGTACATCTTAACTTTTTATTTTTATTTATTTTTTAATTACCAAAAGAAACAGAAGTTCTAAATCAGACTTGTTAGGCATATCTTTTGTTTCCATTATAAGCCAAACAGATTGATCAAAATGAAGATTAGAGCCAAAGAGGAGAGTTATTATTGGTTTCTTTGGCTCTAAAATATGCTCTTGTTTTATTTTTAAACTCAAAAATTGCTTTTGAGATTTTTGTTTTTCTTGTTTCCTTCGTCTTAGTGAATTCTTTTCTATTTTATTTTATATTTTAGTCAGTTTTTATTTTATTTATTTATTTTTATACTTTTCAAATGCACCTAATCTAATATACGTAAAAAATAAAATATTTTTGAAAAATATAAGTGCATTTAAAAATTTTAACCTAAAATATGAAAAAATTAACTGAAGACAAAAAACAAAACAAGAAGTACAAACTCATAAAAAGGGACTAGAAGATTACTCAGAATGTGCAATCTAAGTCCATGATTCTTTCGTACAGTAGCGTCACAAGGAGAAGATTAAATCTTATTCAAATTTTGGAGTATTTTCTGATTACTCTTTCATGGTTCATAGACTTTTTCAAAACAAAAAACTCAAAAATAATTTTCAAAATTAAATCAAACAAGATGATCATCCTATAAATTTCACGTGGACAGAATTTTTTTAACAAAGTTTGTTAGTAAAATCTACTATTAAAAAATCTTTTCTCCATCTTGCAAATAATGTGTTTTATTTCCATGTTTGTAACCCCCTGGGGGTGGTGGCCTAATGGAGAAGGCATCTCTCTCTACACAGGCGTTAAAAAGTAAACATTTGGCTAGGTGTATCTAAAAAAAAAATTGCGTAAAATATTAAAAAAAAATCTCTAAAACAATATATATATATGGAACAAAAAATTCAATTTTCTGAAAAATACACTAAATTTTCTAGGGTTTGAACCAAACGTGGTGACTGGATGTTTGTTCAAAACTTTTGACTAGATGACAAAATGGTTGATCAAGGTGGATTACAATTTGAATACTTAGTCCTAGTTCGAGAATAAGTTGTTTTAGTAATTTTTTAATTTTTTGACTAAAATATGAGATAAAAAAAATTGTGATGACTTTTTGACTTTTTATGAAAAGATGTGCAAAAAATAAAGAAAAAAGAGAATCTTTAACTTTTTGGTATAGGTTATTGGCTTTTTGATATTTCTGGTGACTTTTTGACTTTTTGGCTAAAATCATCACTTGCCAAACGAGGCTTTAGGTTTGAATCTTGGAGGAGCAAAATGCTAGGTAATTCCAGTGGTTTTCTACGGAGATTTTGCTTGGTACTCCAATCGAACCATGGGCTTGCTTGTGGCGTGTGGTTGTACTCTGATCGAACCCTGGGCTCACTTGTGGCTTGTGGTTGAGCTTCGTTGGTACCTTAGTGGTGGGTGTGGCAGGCGTGACTTAGGTTCGAATCTTGGAGGAGCAAAATGCTGGGTAATTCCAGTGGTTTTCTACGGAGATCTTACTTGGTACTCCAATCGAACCATGGGCTTGCTTGTGGCGTGTGGTTGTACTCTGATCGAACCCTGGGCTCACCTGTGGCTTGTGGTTGAGCTTCGTTGGTACCTCAGTGGTGGGTGTGGCAGGCGTGACTTAGGTTCGAATCCTGAGGGAGCGAAATGCTGGGTAATTTCAGTAGTTCTCTATGGAGATCTTGCTTGGTACTCCAATTGAACCATGGGTTCGCTTATGGCTTGTGGTTGTATTCCGATCGAACCCTGGGTGTAACGTGTGGTTGAACTTCGTTGGTACCTTGGTGGTGGGTGTGGTTGTACTCCGATCGAACCTTGGGGTCACCTGTGGCGTGTGGTTGAGTTTCGCTGGTGCTTTGGTGGTGGGCCCCCTTCCTACGAGTTGGGTTAAATCAGGTTAGCAACCAGTTATCCCAAGACTTGGGTGGTTGAGTTTCGTTGATGCCTCGGTGCAGTGATAACACCTCAAAACATCTTTTTTTTTCTGATTAAAAAAAAAAGGAGAAAATTCCATGTTTGTAGACCTGTTATTTATTAATTAGTCAATAAACATAGTAATAATAATTGTAAGAAGAATCTCCACTTGCCTCCAAAGAAATGTAAAGGGTTGGACGTTGGTTAATTTAAATATTCATGACTTCGAACTAATGGGTTGTTATTATTCCTTAATATAGATTGGTCGGGCTTAAAGAAGTAATAACAATTCCATTGATAAAAAACGTTGTAGCAAGTTGCAGCTAATAAAACCATTGTTGCATGTTGTCTTCCACAACTTTTTGTCCACACTGATTAAATAATTTTTATGTTGTGTAGGAAATTTTTTATCACACTGATGGCTGCTGGGAAACGCAATCGCATTCCTTAGTTGGTTAGCTGGAAGTCTTTTCGATGCCTAAGAAAGCTTGTTATTGTAAATCATTATTAAGAAATTGATTCTGAATGTTTGTAATTGTGTACCTTTTTGTTGTTGTTTGAGTGAATTTATAGGTGTGCCCTACTGATCGTTGTCACTTATTGTTGTTTCGTTTCATGTGAGATCATATCTCATGTTTGCAATATTTCAAGGATAGATAGTCAATTTTTTTAAAAATTATTCAATAATTTCGAAATATCACGTGATCATACTCCAAACCAATCACCAATTACTTAGTCTAGGTTGCTTCACCATCTCTAACATAAATCGTGAATTTTTATCCCTGTCTATCAATCAAAATTTTATAAAATACCACTGAATAATCACCCATCATTTTCTCACAGAGTGGACTTTTTTGACCTGGTCCACCGCTATCTGACCTACTAGGGAGCTCGACTGCCCGGTTGCAAAGTAAGCCCAAAAATTTGGCCATGTGTCCTGCTTGGTGTGGCGAGGTGGTAACTCAAGATTTACCTCCTACACGTCATATTTAGGGTTTAGTTGAAGGAGACCACCCCAATTATCAATTAATACTTACTATGATGTTATTTTAAAAGAATAACACAATAATTTCAAATCCTGTTGTATAGAGTAATAACTATCGAATTAGTACTTACGAATACTAAATAAAAAAAGAATCTACACAGAAGATTCTATCTCGATTTATAATGTGGATAAATTTTATTTAATTTTTTTAAAAAAATAATTATTTTTATTGTCATTTTTTCTTAAACATTATTGTTATTCTCGCTTTTTTTTTTTTTTAATTATCTAATCAACCAATCAGATAAAGCTAATTTTAACAAACACATAAGTCCTCTGCTTCAAAAAGAAAAAAAACAATAAAAATTCCCATCTTTAAAAAAGAAAATGTTTGGTAGTTCAAAATTTTGTAACTCAAATGAGTCAAATCTGTCAAAACGACATCGTTTTAAGTGATTTGAGCTATAAAATTTTGAGCTACCTAACATTGTTACTTTAAAAATCTTATCTTGTTCCTCATTTTGCTCATTTCTTTGGCTCACCATAAAATGTGTGGCAGAGTAAAAACTGACTGATTCAAGTGGGCACAAAAGCTCTCACTTTCACTTTCTAGTCTCTACTCATAGATCCCTCACTATCATCACTTTTTTGCATCTATAAATTCACCCCCCACCTCTTTCACTTCTCTCTCATGTTCTCTCCTCTTTTCCCATCTTTCTCTCCAATTTTAACCCACCATTTCAATATTCTCACAAATAAAATCTTGGATTTTTCTTCAAATCTTATCTGTCATATTTATATCGTACCTCTAATCTCTTTAAATTTCAAAATTCTTGCATTTTAGCATAGGAGTCCATTTCCTCTGTTTCTGCCCTGTTTTTGCTCTGTTTCTGCCCTGTTTCCTTAATATCTTATCCACAGACAAAGTTATGTCATCAATTGTGTGTCAAGGGTTGCAATCATGCCTTGAGCCTCGGCTCATCGAACCACGTGTTTTGAGGCACAAATTGGGTCCAAACTCTTCTTCCCAATCCCTTCCATGGCCTCAAAGGCCTTCCGCGTTGCGACATCAACAAGAACACCAAGAGAATTCTCATAATGAAGAAGAAAAGAGCAACAAAAACAACAACAATGGTGACTTGGGTGGTTGGAGCTTCATACAAGCCCTCACCGGCACGTCTCACAATTGCAAAGAAGTGACCGAGAAGGAGAAAGTCTATGTCCACCCTCTTGTCAAGCTCTCTTCTTCAACTCTAAGCAACAAAAGCTTGGAAATGTGCACTGAGAGTTTGGGAAGCGAAACTGGCAGCGACATTAGCGAAAGAAGCGATGAATTCACTTCGCTTTCGTTGAAGAGTGAGAACACACTCCTGACAGAGCGATCAAAAGCCGAAAAATTCTCAAAGAAACTCACTAGCAGTGCTAGTTTTCCACCTCCCCTGACTTCGATCAGTGGATCAGACAACGTTCGAGTAAGGCCTTGTCGCGAAGGTGGCCGGTTAGTTCTAAAAGCTGTCACGGTTGCTCGTTCCAGCACTTTCTTTCAAACCGAGCGTGTCAATGGCCGGCTTAGGCTTTGTTTGCTGAATTGTGACAGTTATGAAGTAGTTGAGGGAGTTGATGCAACTAAAGCTGGAGGAGAATATTATGATTGTGATGATGATGATGATGGTGAAGTTGGTGGGGATGAGGATGATGATGATGAGTTGGTTGAGGGCATAGGAGGGAATAGTGGGAATGTTGGGTGTGAAATTGAGATTGGAGAGTTTCCAAGGCCAAGTAGGTGCAAAGAAGGTGGTGGGAGAGGGAACAAAGGGATGTCAAGATTGGGACCATTTTGGGTGGCTATTTCTTAAAGCTCTCTGCTGACAATATATGTATATATATTTATATATATTTTTTCCTTTCCTTTCTTTTGGTAATTGAGAATCGATCCTAGGCGCAAACTTGTGATATATGTGACGACTTGCTAGCCTCACATATCACTTTAATCAGAAAGTTGAAAGTCTCTTTTTCCTATTGTTTTGTATTTTCATTTTCCTTCTTCACCATATTGTCTTAGTAAAGGGCAGTTATTATGGTTATTGGACATCATCAAGTACTCTCTCTCTCTCTCTATTGTCTTTGTCCATTCATGATTCATGTTGAATTATATTCCAACAATACTATGGAGAATAACAATAATGCTATGGACATTTAAAAAAAAAGAAAAAAAATTTAAAATTGACCAAAAATAAAATGTATAGATCAAAATGATTCCGAATGTGACCAAGATAATATCAAGTTTGAATCCACACAATAGCTTCATTTTGAATTTGTTTCAAACTATTTTATTATTATTTTTCAAAGTGTATAAAACAGTTCTTTCTATCCACATGAGTTTAGAGTTGCTCCAAAAGTTAGGACCATTACCTTGATTCACCAATAACCATATTATTATTGAAAATTCATCTGTTGTTGGGCTCACAATTTTTCATGGGTCACATTCAAGCAAGCAAACTAAACTCTTATTTATGTATGGTCCGAACTGTCTCCCGTTCAGATCTGAGACAGTCCGGTCCAGTTCAGCCCATTAAATCCACTTTTGAACTCCTTTTTGATAATCAGAACCGTTCACATTTTATGATTTGTTGAGTATATTATTCCTGTAAAATATCACGTTGATCGGATAATGGATACTACCTATTCGGATCACTTTTGTCTGGAAAAAAAAAAAGGACGGTCAAAAAATTAACGGTTCATAAAAAAAGTGATTCGAATACATAGTATATGTTATCTGATCGACGTGATTTTTTAGAGGGATAATGTACTCAATAAATCTTAAAATGTGAACAGTTTAGATTATCGAATAGAGATAAAAAAATAGGCCCAATGGGCTGGACTGGACCCTCCAGTCCACCATCAGCCCCAGCCTTTATATTGTATCTCCATGGTATGAGAAGGGCCAACTCTCAGAGTCATAGTATCAATTGAGGTTTGTGCTAAAAATGATCACCAATATGACTTGGATGATGTTGACTTAATAATTCTTGACTGGTGTTATTTGATTCGAAAATGAGATCACACAGCAGGCAAACGTGTTTAATTTTAATTTTGATTGGTTAGTATTCTTAGCACTATGTAACACCAATCAATAAAGATTGCGAACACGTTAGATTTTCAGACAGAATATCATTTTTCTTGATTATTAGATAAAGTGGTTTATGATGATTAGGAGGGGGCATGTCGGATGTTGAGTTTTACAGTGCAGGGCAAACATAAGGCAAAGTGGAGGATGGTACCAGTGAAGTATGTACATATGGATTATTCTGTACAAATTAATAAATTTGATAAAAAAAAATGGGAATGGCTTCTGTCCAATCCTTAATCGGACTGGACCGTGCTGTTGGGCCCGTGGAGGCCCACCACAGGTCCCGTTTTGATAATCTGAACCGTCAATGTGTAGAAATCATCGAGTACTATATGCCTGTAAAAAATCACGTTAATCAGATATCGATAACTATGTGATCAAAACAGATTTTTGTCAACCGTTAATTTATTTACCGTCCATTTTTTTTATACAAAACTGATTTGATCACATAACTATCGATATCCGATTAACGTAATTTTTTACAGGCATATAGTACTCGACGAGTTCTACATATTAAACGGTTCAGATTATCAAAATGGGACCCGTGGTGGGCCTCCACGGGCCCAACAGCACAGTCCAGTCGGATTAAGGACTGGACAGAAGCCGTGCCCAAAAAAAATGTACTCATTGATGTGATATATGTTGCATTATTGAACTAGATTATGTTTCAAATTCTACAAATTAATTTTTAATTTTTTTTTTACATAACACGTCAATTAATAATTTATTTTTTTGGTATAAATTTATGAATTTGAAAAACATTTTAATCATGTATTTGTGGCCCCCTAATAGCCAGTAACTATGTACTAACCTAAAAGTAGAAGAACCATAGTGAGACCATGTGCCTCCCAAACAGTGCGAAATTACTGAAAAGGCCTCCATAATTGAACTTGGTACACATATTCTGAGTTTTAACAAGGGTAAGATGGTCAATTTGAAGAGTGGTTCGTCGCAAAAAAATGAAAGCCCTCAAATGCACCCACTTAATTTGTCTTATTATATATATATTCACACAATTAGTGAAAAAGGAAAACGAACAACTCTCAATAAAGTAATAAAAATAATTCATTGTTAAACCAACCCTCCAATGAGACATCACGCCTAATAAAAGAAACAACCCCGAGATGTAAGTTTGGCATCCCAATATAAGTGTACTTATTTCATCTTTTTATCTTTTTTGGGTCACATCAATCAACATCTCCTCTCTACTTTTTCTACACATAATACAAGAAAACTCAAAAAGTGCACTTATTCTAAACTTCCCAAACTTGGCTAAATCTCTTAATTTATTTATTTTTACACACACTCCCGTTTGTTTTGGGTATGAGAGGGGGATTAGAATTACGATAGTTGTGGGTTCTATTTAATGTGCTGTTTGTTTACAGAGTTAAGGAAGGGACTGCTAAGCCGAAGGGTTTAGGATAAGCCTTGCAGATGAGATTCAGATGAGCCTCCAGGACTTGGTATTAGAAAAATAGTCCGGCGGACTAATGTTTTTTTATTTTTATTTATTTATTTATTTTATTTTTTACATGTCGGGCATTTTTTTTGAACATTAATGTTTAATTTTTTGTATTTTTTGTTAAGTAAAAATCATTATTTATTTATTTATTTTTTCTAAAATTATTTTATTTTATTTTTATTTTTAAATTTTTTTACATGTTGGGCATTTTTTTAAAATATTAATGTTTAATGTTTTTGTATTTTTTATTTGTTTTATTATTTTATATTTATTTTATATAAAAAATAACAATCCCTACACTAACAACTATCATAAAAACAAACACAATTTTACTTAATCCCCTCACTATCAATCCCCTCCATTCTACCTCTGAAAATAA
Organism: Camellia japonica; assembly: GCA_030407325.1. Lineage (NCBI taxonomy): Eukaryota > Viridiplantae > Streptophyta > Magnoliopsida > Ericales > Theaceae > Camellia > Camellia japonica. The sequence goes on along the minus strand of JAPPVO010000024.1, from coordinate 47,601,380 downwards.
ACGGGCCTATAAGCATTGTAATCCTTGTACTCTAAAATGATTGTACATTTAAAAAAATATAGGGAGCTCTATTAGGGTTTAAATCATCTCCAGTCCCAAATAGAATTGGACAGTCCAGTTTAGTCTATTGGGCTTATTTTTGGAACTCACTTTAATAATTTGAACCGTTCATATTTTAAAATTCTTCGAATGCATCATTTTTGCAAAAAATCAAGTCAATCGGATAACGGCAATGACATGTTTCGATCAATTTTGTATTAAAAAAAATAGACAGTGAGAAAATATTTTTTTCATACAAAATTGATCAGAACATGTTGTTACCGTTATCTGATTAACTTGATTTTTTATAAAGATAATATAATTGACGAATCGTAAAATGTGAGCTGTTCAAATTATCAAAACGAGACTCAAAAGTCGGCCCAATAGGCCAGACAACACCTCTCTAGTCTGATTTGGAACTGTGTAGAAAAATAGTTAGCGAGTGTAAAAAGAAAAAAAAAAGGTTAATTACACTTCACCTCTATAATTTGACTTAAATTTTATTTTATTCTCTATAATTTTAATTTAAACAATTTGGTTCTACACTTTAAGTCTGGTTTCAATTTGGTCCTCCGTTTAAATTGAAAATTAAAATTAACAATTTTGGAATGCTTGTCAATTTTTTAAGATTTCAATTCAATTCTTTCATCTAAATTAGACTTTAATATTAACAATTTTTGAAACACTTGCCAATTTTCTAAGATGTACACATAGATAAAATTAACAAAAACTTAGACGGAATGATCAAATTAAAACTAGACATAAATTGTATGGGCCAAATTGTTTAAATTGAAACTATAAAGATTAAAGTGAAATTTAGGTCAAATTATTATAAGAGTGAAACGTGTAATTAAGCATTCGTTTGGAATGTGGGTTGGCTTTTTGGTTTTTAGCCTAGGATTGAAAAGTCTCGTTTGGAATGAGGTTTTTGATTTTTGATTTTTATTTTTGTGAAAGAAAAAAATGAAATGATTATGTTTTTTTTTTTGTTTTATTAACTTTTTAACCTATTTTTTTTTTAGTTAAAACATCATATATAGCTTAGCACTTACATCAAATTAAAACACTTACATCATCATATATTGCTTAGCACAACAAATCAAGTGGACCATGAATAGCAGGATTTCAAAGTTATGACTAGTTTTTCTTCAAATCAAATGGGTCATGTTCCATTTATAAATTGCTTCAAATGAAAATATGATCTTCAAAAGACTTTTTTGAGTACTAGATGCGTCCGATATGTCTCCCTATAGCCTAGAAAGCAACAATGATTAAATTCTTGAAGAATTGTTAAACCATATTTCATCGAATTGTATTTATCTTAGCTCATCTTTAATTCTTCATATTTTTTTTAATATTAAATTTGTTTAATAATTTAGATCAAAAGTTTGATTTGATATAATTCACTTTAACGGTGAAAATCTATTAAATCTTCTTAAAATTATCTGACTTATCCCAAAAACCTCATTTAACCAATTCAAGTATAAAAAAAAAATCATCTCCAACCTTTTATCTTTTAAGAAATTCATCAAATTTAAGTGGAAAATAGTTGTTGAAAATTTGATGAAAATTTTGATTCATCCCTCATTTGAAGGAATTTTTTTTTTTTTTAAAATTTATGAAACCTTGATTTGATATAAGTTTGATGATTTTTATCAAATTTTTTATATTTAAATTCTATGAAGAATTTAGTGAAAATTTTGAGATGTACTTGATTTATTAGTTTCCCATATTTATAGAATAACAAGCTTCACAATAAAAATAATAGAGTAAGTGCCAAGTCATCATTCCCAGAGAAAAATTGTATGAATACCAAAAATAAATAAATAAATAAATAAAAAGCAAAAAAGAAGATTAAACTTTAAAATTTATGTTAAATTTGTTATGGGTTTGGTTATACTCCAAATGAATTTGGTTGGTAAGTTTGAAATTCTGAATAATCTTGAGAATTTTTTTGGCATTGTTGTTGATATATGCTATACATTAATGTCTTCAAATTGACAAACATGTAGATACTTGTAAGCACGTTTGATTTGATAGATAGAATTTTTCAATTAACTTATTTTGATGAGAACATTTTTAAAATTTTGTGACAAAAATATAATTTTGAGATAAGTTGTCACACGTTTGATACAAAATAATTCCAATATGATAGATGAAAAACCCAAATTAAGGCCAAGTTTGACATATACAAAATAATCCATCTTTTTATCTTTTTTTCATTACATCACATCACATCTCTATTTTTCTGCACATCTTTTCGTGAAAAGACAATACACTTATTTAGGTTATTCTATTAGAAAGTTTGAACGAAATATGAGATTATTTTATTCCAAAAACATTTATTTAACCCTCCGTATTTGTGAATCCAACGTGACCTTAGTTTACGATTCCAATTATGTGTACGAACAAAATATATTACTTGATTGGTTAAAGTGGAGTCTTCTATTTTAAATGAGGTTCATTACATTATTTTAACCAATTAAAAAACAGTAAAGCTAGGTTTCACCGAGGAAGCTTTGTGAAAAGCTTGGCCACTCCTAGCACACTATCACTACATTTTGTGGGTTCGTCTACAATGTTTTCAAGAATAGTTTTTTGAATTATCAATTTATCTATATTTTTTATTTTCAATGAACATTTTTAATATTTTAATTTTTTTTTTATACTTTTTAGATCCATTTTATCTAAATATTTATGAAAAAATCTATAAAAAAATCAATAAATAAAAAATATGAAAAAGTAATGAATTTTTATTTGTTTTTATTGTATTTAATGAAAAATTCACAAATTTTATATACTTTTTAAATATATCTAAATTAATCTCAACAACACACAATAATTTTCTAGGTTTGAATCTAACCAGACTGTTTTGTTTGGTCTGTCTGTCATTTGTCATCACCACCAAACTAAAAGTTGAAGTCCATCACATATCTTAATTAAACAAAAACACGACATAACTCTTGTTTACCAACTTTTTTTCTTTTTGAACTCTTGTCCACCCAACCTTGAACTGATAATACATAAAACCACACTTCACCATATATATATATATATAAAGGATTGTTGAAATAATCTTCTGTGTAAAATAAATAATTTGAAACCAAATCAAATAAATAAAAATAAATCACTTACAGAATTTATTTTACTGAACCGAACAAAACTTTAAAAGATCAAGTCGAGTGTGTGACACTCTATCCTTAAAACAGATTCGCCCCGCTATAGTGTTTACGGATAAAAGGCGTCTATCTCCCAGGATACAATAATCTTCACAAATTATAGTAGCACTCCAAACAATTTGTATAGCGAACAAAACATGTGTTCTTTGCTCTTTGAATTTTCTCTAAAGAACTAATATGAAGAATAATGCTAATAGAGCAAGGAATGGAAAGAAAAAAGATGATTTTCTAGATGTTTTTCGGATATCTTGACTGCTGGAAATGACTGGTATTTATAGGCAAACTGATCTGTCTGAACAAGTGCTGTTTTGAACCGAACAGGTATGAAACTGTTTTGAATAGATACAGTTCAAAATTCCAACAAATCTGCAGCAGTTTTAGATTTGAATCTGTTTGGAAAAACTGTTCGAAACTGCTGGGCAGTTTCTGGCAGTTAAAACCTGTTAAAAAACAATTTATCTGTTGGGAATTTTGGACTGGAAGTGTCACAATTATGGACAAAAATTTTGAATTCAAATTTTGAATTAATTTCCCGCAAGAATTTAAAAAAAAATTCAAATGAATTTTGTTCAAAAAATTAACATTAGAACCGACCTGACCCACTCCACAACCGTGCCCAGCACGGTTGGTCAGTCGGCGGCGGCGGCGACTATGCGCAAGCGTATGTAGTGGTTTGAGCCAAGGTTCAATTTGTCTATAACTCCTTCCTTCTACAAACTTGGGGTGCCCCTTGGGGCCCAACTCAAGTATTACCACCTAGAACTTATATACACACATAAATTCTCTTAAGTTTCTAATGTGAAACAAGCCTTATAAGGAAACCCATATATAATGTTTAAATTGTTCATTCCACGAATCCGAAAACGACGTCAAGTTCCCATTCATTCATAAATGGTTTTGACGAACCGTTTTTACCGTGTGACTTGCTACGTGGCAAGAAACACGTCACCTCTTTGAACCTACCTCAAAAGACGTGTGGACCCCACAAGACCAAATTTTCCAACAAGGACCACTATATATATTGAAATTTACTCCTTATTCCCCTTTTTAGATACTAGTTGCATGGACCCCCTCTTTTTTCTCTCTCTCTCTAAGGAACTGAATTGTCTTTGTCAATGTGGGATGACAAATGCACCATCACATTGAAATGTTTTACGTATTAAAACCCTAGTAGTCTGAGTGACTTAGTCGCAAGACATGCATGCATGCATGCTGTTGAGTGGTCGGCCTCATAGTGCCACTAGACAAGCATCCCCTCTGGTCCAATAGTTGTTTGAACAACAAATTACATTTAGGTACCATCAGTTGTTAAACGACAAATTTACATTCACGTACCATTAGTTATTGGTATGTTTGGGGCAATGAAAGAAATAATTGATTAGTCCTTGTAGATTAGAGGGCGCTGTTTGAATATGTAGGTTTATTACGGGATTTGTTTTGATGATTCGAACCATCTATTTTGTTAGATATTTTATATATTTTATTCATAAAGAAATTAGATCGATCTAATAACTGTAACTTATTCAATTTATTGCGTTTGTTATCAAAAAATATATAGTTTATTTTTAAAAACACAATTTTTTTAGTTAAAAACGCGATAAATTGAATAAGTTACATTTATTGAATCGATTTAATTTTTTATATGAATGAAATGCACATAATATTTAACAAAATAAACGATTTAGAATCGAAATAACACTCATAATGAGTCTTATGCGCCTAAACAACACATTCTAATCTAAAATTTGGACCGATGGGGATCCGTCATCCAACCATTTTTTGAGTGGTCTTCTTCTACACCTGTTTCCCACTTGTCCTACTACGTGTCGTGCTTCATTGCTCTCCACATGTATCTCATGGGACCCACCCTCTTTCCTCTCCCTACGTTGGCTGGCTCTCTATACATATGTTGCCAAGCGGTCCATAGTTGCTGTTGGATATCCATGTCATTCTCCTTATCCATGTTTTTTTTTAGCCTCTAACTATTGGGTGGTTTGTTTGTTTGTTTGTTTTTTTTTTGTTAAAGAAAGGCCTCTAACTATTGTTATATGTAATGTCAAAAAATTTACAATTTCAAATATGTTTAACATATTTATTAACTTTTGTCTTTTGGGCAGTGATTTTCCTTACATTAATTCATCATATGCCCTCAAAACAAAGTTATAAATTGTTGAGATAAATATTAATTATTTTTAGCAGTTTTTGTTGAAATTTCTTTTAGTGAACTTTTTTTAAAAAAAGATCCAACTATATTAGAAAAACTTACAAAAAAAACCAAAAGAAATATAAAATTTAAAAAGAAAGTCTCTAAAGATTAATAATAATAATAATAATAAGAATAAGAATAAAGTTAGTCCATTGCTGTGTGCTTAATGGTAAGAAAAACTGGTAAAAAATCGTTTATGTCCAGCATTTAAAACAAAAAAATGTCAATCTCTCATGTCATGTAAAACATTAATTATTTTCAACAAAATTTTGAAGAAATGTGTAATTTTGGAATATTCCATTCTTTATGGTTAGAAAGCAAACTCCAAATAGTTGGACAAGAATGCCACCCAACAATGTACCTCTGTTTTATTATTATTTTTTGTTTAAAAAAAAAAATCGTGAGACCGAGAGATTGGTTGTATGGGTGCAAGTAACAGTAGTATGGGTAATTTGTACTTTCTGAATCTCTCCTTTTAATTTGTGTGATGATTATCATCGGGAACTTATATAAGAAAAAGAGGGAAGAAAAGATAAGCATCTTTGATTAGGTCCATCTCCATGAAATGGTGGATTCCAACAAAGGCCACGAGTGTGTTTGGTCCTTTTGTATGCTCAATAAGTTCTTGGTGGAGAAGGAACACACAAAGGTTTACCCAAATTAGTGTTTTGCCTTATAAGCCCATGCATGAGAGAGAGAGAGAGAGAGTGAACTTGCATCATCAGCATTGACAACAAGGCTAAGAACGAAATACCCTATTTGAAAAGAGAACCAATCATTTCATGAAGATACATGCATGACACTACCTACACCGGTCGCATGAGGATGACAATTTCTCTCCATCCCCGCATCTCCAGTACTGTTTTGCATTGGTTTTTCTTATTTCGATGAGGAAGCGTGACGGGGACAAAATTTTCCCTTCCTTCCGCTCCACCTCCGTCATCTTGAACATATATTTATAATTTAATTTTCTAAAACATTAAAATATGAACAAATTATGTTAATAGTTCATGTATTTTAGTTTTTATGTCATTTTGGTTCTATAATTTCAATTGACTCGATTTTGATTATGAATTTATGATTTTGTCCAATTTAATCTAATTATTACTTACAATTGTTATTATTTTTTAATAAAAAAATATGCACGTAAGTGACATCTGTCATGCTTTTCAAGACAAAATTATAAATTTGTTCAACTCAGTAAGTTAACTTCAACTAATTTAGTGATAATTTTATATAAAAAACACCAATGGTGTCATCAATTGTATCAAATTGACATAAAATCTAAAATTAAAGACTAAAATTGAATTAATTAAAAATGTAATAATCAAAATGACACAAAAAACAAAATGTAAAGACTATAATGTAATTTACCATTAATATATTATAGTTAAAATTTATTTTTATTTATATGTTACATCTTTTAAGTCTTATCCCTTATAAATTATTATCTATAGGGTTAATTACACTAATAGTCCCTATAGTTTGGGACTTGTGTCACTTTGGTCCCTGACTTTTCAATTGTGACATATTTGACCATGAATTTTGAATCTTGTTCCAAATAAGGACAATTGAAAATATTATTAGATTTTTCAAGGGTAAAATCGTCAATTTGATAAAATATAAATTAATTTGACAAAAATAAATGTCAAAAAAATATTTTTAATTTTTTAAAAATTATTTTTATCCACCAATGATAAAATTATGTAAAATTAATAAAAATTACATAATTAATTTTTTAAAATTAATTTTACATGATCATCATCCAAACACATAATAAAAATTAATTTGGTAAAAAAAAAAATAAATGTCTAAAAGATTTATCAATTTTACATAATTTTATTTTTAGTAGGTAGAAATAATTTTTTAAAATTCAAAAATATTTGTTTGACATTTATTTTTGTCAAATTATTTATATTTTATCAAATTGACAATTTTACCCTTGAAAAATCTAATTATATATTCAATTGTCCTTATTTGGAACAAAATTCAAAATTCAGGGTCAAATGTGTCACAATTGAAAAGTCAGGGATCAAAGTGACACAACCCCCAAACTATAGGAACTATTTGTGTAATTTGCCCTTATCTATAATATGCTATGCTGTTATATCATCTCTAAATTATTATTTTTCAATATTATCAATTCAAAAGTTATAAAAGTAATCCGCTTCCACCACATCCGGCTACCTTCCTGATTAACGCTGCTTCTAATATAATTCGAGACAGAATGAACAAAATGTTGGACAATCTTTACTCTATTTAAAAAAATAAATTTTGTTTGTACATTTAATAATAAATAGAATGCAAAAAAAATAAAAGAAATGAGAGAGTTTGTTTGATTATAAAATCAAACCAGAAAATAAAATAAAATAAATAAAACAGATTTTATTTTGTTACAAAAATAAAATCAAAATTTGAAACAGAAAAAATAATAAAACAGAAAAGTAAATTAATTACTTACCAAATTAATTTATTGAACAAATTTTCTGATCAAGTCTAGTGTTTAACACTATGTCTTTAAGACAGATTCGTCCTCTCCACGGTGCTTGCAGATTATGGACGTCTATCTCCCAGGATAAAATGATCAATAGTGAATTGTAACAGCACTACACACTATTCACACAACGAACACACTTTGTGTTTACACTCTTTCCCACAAGGAAAATAATGCAGCAAAAAATGCAGAGAGCAAAAGCAGAATTTTGGACGAAAATTAGAGTGCCAGAATCAAATGCGAGACCTGCTTATTTATAAATGCACTGGTACCCTTTCAGTTTGAATTAAACAGGTAGCATACCTGTTTGAACAGGTATTGAACCTGTTAGATTTGAATTGGAACTATTTGGGTTCAAATTTGAATTCAGACAGATATAAACCCGTACAAAATTCCAACCGAATTTTGAAACCAAAATCGGACAGATTTTTGAATTAATTCCGAAATTTAAATTCTAAAAAATTAGAATTTAATTTTAAAAGAATAAAATTCAAATGTTTTTGGCTGGACAAGCCTAACCCAACTTCACACCACGTACTCGCGCCCAAGCCCAGCCCGCCCACCTGACCGACGGCGGCGGCGGCGGCGGCGGCGCGTGTATGTGTGTTTATTTTTTGGTCCAATAGGTCTAGCCCAATTTGCCCATAATCTCTCACTTCTACAAACTTGGGATGCCCCTTGGAGCCCTCCCCAAGTTACAATCCCAAGCTTTATAAACCCATAAAATTCTTCCCACAAAACCAATGTGGGACAAGCCTTTATTCAAACCTTAAGGAATTCCACCAAAAACTCCATTTCCATGGAGCTCACTTTGGCAGAAATTTTTCATTCATCTGATAATGGTTTTGAGCAACCAAATATACCACGTGAATCACAACACGGCATAGAACACGTTATCACTATGACCTGCCAACTTTGGCGTATAGGTCCCACCTAAAAAATAGACCAAAATTTAGGAAAAATCTGATTTTTCAAAACCATTTCTAACAATCTTCCACATGAATGGAATTTGATGACAATGGAAATGCAATAATACGCAGAATTTGTCGAAAAAGTATAAATTGAAAATATCTTGCATCAGGATAGGCAGCTTTTAGCCTTGAACCTTCCCTAGTGATAATCTATCGGACTTACTAGCTAACCAATGGACGCGATGCCTTGAATTGTTCAGCCGTTTGTGTAAGCCAAAACAATAGATTTCACACAAGATATCTTCTGACATATCGTTGTTCTCACGGTTGTGTTCATTTTGGCCTTGAACGCTCCTGGTTGTTCATAAGTGTTTTTAGAGAATTTAGCTTCTTCATTCTCATAGAACCGGCCCCAGTTCGATACTCATATAGGTGATTCGTATTGTGAGTATCTCCTATACTCGTCTTGATTTTATACCTAAATCAAGATATAAGTAATCATTAAAAGCAAAGCTTATCTTTAAATTGCATACAACATATGTTGTAGATATCACTCTCACCATAGGAATGGGTAGGGAATTTTAATCCCTTGGTGATTTTTAGTGAGCCACACATAACTTAGTTGTTCCTTTGAACTTAGTTCTTGGGATCTTCAGTCATTTAAGTAGGGTTACCATTATGATGACTTTTATGTAATAGGCTTTAATCTCATCCCCTTTGATGAACTATACACTTGTTCTTTTGTCAAACATTTTGTTAACGGATCCGCAATTTCTTTTTAGATTTTATATAATCTATTGAGATTATTCCATTTGAGAGCAATTGCCTTACGGTATTATGTCGACGACGAATATGTCATGACTTACCATTATATATATGATTTTGTGCCCTGCCTATTGCAAATTGACTATCATAATGAATGCAAATAGCTGGCACATGTTTTGGCCACATTGGAATGTCTTCTAAGAAGTGACAATGACATTCTGCTTCTTCTCTTGCTTTGTCTAAAGCAATAAACTCATATTTCACTGTAGATCGTGCGATGCATGTTTGTTTCGTGGATTTCCAAGAAACAGCAGCACCTCCAAGAGTAAAGACATATCCACTAGTGGATTTTGAATCTTTAGTATCCGATATCCAATTGGCATCACAATAACCTTCGAGTACTGCTGGATATTGTGTAAAGTTCAAACCATGATCACGGGTAAATCTTAGATATCTAAGAACCCGAATGATCGCTTTCTAATGGTCTTCTCCGATGTTACTAGTGTACCTACTCAATTTACTGACAGCATAAGTTATATCAGAACGAGTATAATTCATTAGGTACATCAGGCTTTCAATAATATGGGAGTATTTTAACTAAGATACCGCATCACCTTTATTTTTTGATAAATAAAGATTGATATCTACAGGTGTTCTAGTTACATTCATATCATCCTTGATAAATTTACCAAGAATTTTCTCAATATAATGTGATTGAGATAATGCATATTCGTCAGATGTTTTAGTAATTTTCATTCATAATATTACATCTGTGACCCCCATATCTTTCATATCAAATCTTTTGTTCAGCATTTGTCTAGTTGATTTGATCATGTTTTGACTGTTTCCAATGATAAACATGTCATCCACATGAAGACAAACGATGACATAACCTTTGTCAGTGTTTTTAACATAGACGTACTTGTCACATTCGTTTATCTTAAACTCATTAGTAAGCATAGCATGATCAAATTTTTCATACCATTGCTTAGGTGCTTATTTTAATCCATAAAGAGATTTTACAAGTTGACAAACTTTCTTTTCTTGCCCTGGCACTACAACCCCTTCGGGTTGCTCCATATGGATCTCTTCATTTAGATCACCGTTTAAGAAAAGCTGTCTTAACATCCATTTGATGTATTTCTAAATTATACAAAGCTGCAATAGCAATAAGCATGCGAATGGATGTTATTCTTATCATAGGGGAATATGTGTCAAAATAGTCCAGACCTTCCTTTTGTCTGTAACATTTTACCATAAGTCTTGCTTTATACTTGTTTATTGAACCATCTGCTTTTATTTTTCTCTTGAATATCCATTTATATCCAAGAGGTTTAGAACCAGGTGAAAGATCCATCAATTCCCTAGTATGATTTTGCATAATGGATTCAATTTCATTATTAACAGCCTCTTTCCACAAAGGTGCTTCAAGACCTATCATTGCTTCCTTAAAGCTTTGAGGTTCATTTTATAACAGGTATGTCAGAAAATCTGAACCAAAGTATTTTGATGTTCTTGCTTTCTTACTTCGTCTTGGTTCATCATCATTTAAATCCTGTTGGTTGAGACCATTACTAGTCTCTTGTGTTTGATTGTCATTAGTCTCTTGACTTTATGTACAATCATAAGTTCTTTTCTGTGAACTTAATTCCTGTACTTTCTTGTAAGGAAAGACATGTTCAAAAAACACAACATTCCTGGACTTTATAATAGTGTTCACAATTATATCAGGTATTTCTGATTTATAAGTGAGAAATCGATATGCACTACTATTCTGAGCATAACCAATAAGCACACAATCAACTGTTTTTGGTCCTATCTTAGTCTTTTTAAGAACTGAAGCTTCTACCTTCGCCAAATACCCCCATACTTTTAAGTATTTGTAAATTGTAAGAAGGTGGTCGTCCTTTTCACAATTTATAAGGAGTGCTGTTGGATTTCTTGTGGGATATTCTGTTAAGAACATAGTTAGCAGACAATATTGCTTTCCCTCACAAGTTCTGCGGTAAGCTTGAACTTAGTAACATGGCATTCATCATTTCTTTAAAGGCTCTATTCTTCCTTTCAGCAGTTCCATTTTGCTGTGGAGAATATGGTGCTGTAATTTGGTGAATAATGCCATGTTGCGCACAAAATTCATTTAATGGTGCATCATATTCACCACTTTTATCACTTCTAATCATTTTAATGGTTTTACCAAGTTGATTTTCAATTTCAGTTTTGTAGAGTTTAAACATTTCTAAGGTTTCATCTTTACTTTTAAGTAAATACACATAACAATATTTTGTGCAATCATCGATAAATGTTATGAAATATTTGTTGCCTCCTCTGGTTTGAACAAATTTAAGATCACATACATCAGTATGAATTAATTCTAGAGGTTCGGTTTTTCTTTCAACCGATTTAAATAGAGCCTTATTAGTTTCGTTTCTACACAAATCTCACATTTGTGATTATGATCAATTTTAAACTTTGGTATATAATACAAACCAATTAATCTATGCAAAACATTAAAATTTACATGTCCTAATCTACCATGCCGTAATTTCGACTCAAGAATATAAGTAAAAGATGTGTTATTCTTATTAATAACAAGTATTGGTACAACCGTCATTACACTCAACTTGAAGAGACCATCACTGATGTATCCCTTACCAATATACATACCACTCTTTGTTAATACAAATTTATCAAATTCAAATACAAGCCTAAAACCATTTTTACTTAACAAAGAATCAGAAACTAAATTCTTCCAGATGTCTGAAACATGCAGTACGTTATTGAGGGTAAGTTCCTTCCCTAATGTCATCTTCAAGATCACCTTTCCTTGTCCAGCCACAGTAGAAGTAGAAGAATTTCCCATGAAAAGTTGTTTACCATTTGCAGCCTCATTATAAGTAGTCAACATCTTCTTGTCCGGCCAAATATGTCGAGTTGCCCTAGTGTCAACCCACCATTCCTTGGGATTTCCAACCAAATTAGCCTCAGACACCACAGCAGAGAGATTTATGTCATTTACCCCGTCAGAGATGTAATCAAGTTCTGTCACATTGGCTTGATTAGTGGTCTTTTTGCTTGTACTTCCGCGGTCCTTCTTAGTGCAGCGCCAATCAGAAGCTCGATGTCCGGTCTTGCCACAATTATAGCATTTACCTTTGAACTTTTTATTGCCATTATTGTCGCCTTGTTTAGGATCATCTCCAGTAAACTTTCTCTTTTTGTTACGCAGTTTGTGCACTTGTTTAATCACATTAGCCTTGGACTCAATGGGATTTTTACCATTCCTTTTTTCAGCCTTTCGGTTATCTTCCTCATTTCTTAGTCTTACAATCAATTCATCCATGGTCATCTCCTTACATTTATGTTTTAAATAATTTTTGAAATCTTTCCAAGCTAGTAGTAACTTTTCCACTAAAGCAGCGACTTAGAAAGACTCGCTAAGAGACATACCTTCAGAATGAATATCATGCAAAATTAATTAAAAATTTTGAACTTGAGAAATTACCGTTTGGGAGTCTACCATAACGAAGTTCAAAAATTTGCCGACAATAAATCTCTTTATGCCAGCATCCTCTGTCTTGTATTTTTTCTCCAAAAAATCCCACAATTTGTTTGCTGTTTTCAGAGGGCTATAAACATTATACAGCATGTTATCAAGGCCATTGAGGATGTAATTTCTGTACAGAAAATCGGAATGTTTCCAAGCGTCTACAGTGGTAACAACTTGCCGATTACTTTCATCCTCTCTAAGTACTGGAGTCTCTTCACGGAGAAACCGAGCCAAATTTAGAGTTGTAAGATAGAACAACATTTTCTGCTACCATCTCTTAAACTCAGTGCCATTAAATTTTTTCGGTTTTTCTCCATAATTTATCGGAACTTGAACATGGTTCTGGATAGGCACCGGAGTCGTTGTAACGATCGGATTTGGAGTACTACTTTTAACAGCCATAATATCTTATTACAAAAGTCAGAAAAAATCAAAACACAAATTAATTTTTTAATTACTAAAACCAAAAAATAAATTATAACATAAAATAATTTTATTTTCCTTGTTACTAAAACTAGAAAAATAAAATACCACAATAATTTTTCTGTAATACAAATTAATATTCTGCAATTGTTAATGACACCAGTATATATTACTAACTGTCAAAGAAAATAAACAGTATATTACTACTATTTGTATTTTCCAACCAGAATATCACTTTGTGAAAGCACAAAAAAATAAATACAATGAATACACCAAAAAATAATCTGTCTTAAGATTGTTGGACAATCTTCACTGTATTTAAAAAAATAAATTATGTTTGTGTACTTAACAACAAATGGAATGCAGAAGAAATAAAGGAAATGAGAGAGTTTGTTTGATTACAAAAATCAAACCAGAAAATAAAATAAAATAAATAAAACAGATTTTTATTTTGTTACAAAACAAAATCAAAATCTGAAACAGAAAAAATAATAAAACAGAAAAGTAAATTAATTACTTACCAAATTAATTTGTTGAACAAATTTTTTGATCAAGTCCAATGTTTAACACTGTGTCCTTAAGACAGATGCGTCCTCTCCACGATACTTTCAGATTGTGGATGTCTATCCCCTAAGATAAAATGATCAACAGTGAATAGTAGCAGCACTACACACTATTCATATAACGAACGCACTTTGTGTTTACACTCTTTCTCACAAGGAAAATAATGCAGCAAAAAATGCAGAGAGCAAAAGCGAACAGATTTTTGAATTTGAATTCGGACAAATATAAACCTGTACAGAATTCTAACCGAATTTTGAAACCAAAACCGGACAGATTTTTGAATTTAATTTCCGAAATTCAAATTCCAAAAAATTAGAATTTAATTTTAGAAGAATAAAATTCAAATGTTTTTGGCCCAAAAAGATAAGTATTGGGTCAGACAAACTCAACCTAACCTCACACCCGCGCCCAGGCCCAAGCCAGCCTGGACGGGTGGCAGCGGCGACGCGTGTGTTTATTTTTGGGTCCAATGGGTTTGGTCTACTCTAATTTGCCCATAACCTCTCCCTTCTACAAACTTGGGGTGCCCCTTGGGGTCTCTCCCAAGTTACAATCCCAAGTTTAATAAACCCATAAAATTCTTCCCACCAAACTAATGTGGGACAAACTTTTATTTAAACCTTAAGGAATTTCCACCAAAAACTCTATTTTCATGGAGCTCACTTTGGCTTCAATTTCTCATTCACCCGATGATGGTTTTGAGTAACCAAATATACCACATGAATCACAACACGGCATAGAACACGTTACCACTATGATCCGCTAACTTTGACGTATGGATCCCACTTAAAAAATAAATCAAAGTTTAGGAAAAATCTAATTTTCCAAAATCATTTCTAACATAAAAAAAAAAGATTCCAAGTTCATGAAATATGCACGACACTTCCCGCATGATACTCTAGTCGCACCAATTTTAGTGAAATCGAATTACTTGCTTTAATTCCTATATTACTTCATAAAGATGAATTCTCCTAGGATTCGAAATTTTTGTAATATATATAAATTAGTAGATGATGCGTGCAATATATGGGAATTTATTTTTAAAATAAAAAATTAATTTTGTATCTTAATATTTTATGTGTAAAAATTTTTAACAATTGAAAGTCAATTATAAATAGACTTGCTAATGGTTGATATGTAAAATAGGCTCATAAAAATAAGGATAAAGCTTGGGAGCTCGAATGAGCTTCCCCCCGAATCCCCGAAAATGGAGAAACAGAGGAAACAGAGGGAGAGGGAGAAAGAGAGAGAGAGGGAGAGGGAAACAGAGAGAGAGAGAGAGGAGAGAAAGCTCGGCCGTCGCAGCAGCTCGGCCGATCGTCGGCCGATCGCTGATCGTCGCAGCAGCTCAGCCTCCGCCGCGCCTCCGCCCCTGGTTTATGCCCCCTCCTGTCCAGTTCTCCCTTCTCCCTTCTCCCTTCTCCTTTCCCTTCTTCTCCTTCTCTTCTTCTTCTTCTTCTTCTTCTTCTTCTCTTCTTCTTCTTCTTCTTCTTCTTCTCTCTTCTTTCTTCTTCTTCGTTTCTGATTCAACCAAAAAAAAAAAAAAAAAGGGAAAACGACGTCGTTTTTCCAATTAGGGGGATTCGGGGGGGGCAGATTTCGAGCGACGTAGCATTACTCTAAAAATAATTTCTTTAATTTAAAAAAAATATTATATATTCTCAGTCTGAAATCAAATCTTCATTTGTGTTAATCAAATTTATCAAAAATCATGAATTTCACTTGAATTAAAATATTTTTTTTTCTGAAAAAAAATAAATAAAAACAATGGAAAATTCTATAATATACAAATAATGATTTGATTATAACTCATGGTGCATTATTTGAAAAGATCTTTACTAATTTCTAAAAATTTTTGTTAAATCACTACAATATATAAGAGTTTTAGAGACCAAATGTTTTGGTCTCTAAAAGTAAAAATTTTGTTACAAAAGGCATTTAGAGACTAATTTCTATCGTTATGAGGATAGTTGTTAAAATATTGTCTCGAAAAGTCAAAAATAAAGCTTTTAGCGACAAAATTTTAAAAATGTCACTAATAAATAAACTTTTAGGGATAAAATAATTTGGTCTCAAAATGGTTTATTTTTTGAGACAAAAAATTTGGTCCTAAAAGGATAATAATTCATCACTAATGTCTAATTTTCGTTGCTAAAAATATAATAACGACATTTTTCACAACAAAAATATTTGGTCCCTAAAAAATAATTTTGTCCCTAAATTTTGGTCTCCAAAACCTTAATTTTTTGTAGTTTATCTAAAGTGGTGTATTGAATCTTTAATTATACTTCAAGTGATATTTGATTATAATCTATTATAATACTTTTATATGACAATATTTAAGTATTTTATTACACGAAAAAAGTGTTTAAGGCGGGTTAACTCAAATGTAGGATTTATGCTTATATCAGAATGATCGTAAGAGTTATTCACATTGATATATAAAAAATTAAAAATTCAAATCATAAAGAATCATACACAAAATCTCTATAACCTTAATAATTTCAGTTCCCAAAGAGATTTTGATTAATTATGTTATCAGTAATACTATAAATTCAAAATTTTTATTTAAAAATTATTCAAAAAATATTAATAGGTGCCTTAAATATACACAATCTTTTTCAATGAATCATTATTCTTTAAAATAATACTCCACACTATTTATCACTTGGTATTTGTCAATTCATCTTCTAAAGCCTTAACAAAAAAAATTGAATTCCATTATTTTAATCAATCATATCAAATTGGATGCTATACGTGTATGCAAATCATTTATAAAAATATGATATCTGACATAAAATCACAATAGAGTTAGTTTTAATTAATGTAATGATATTTTGTATTATAATATATGTTACAAAGAATAATATTAATATTAATTTTAATTTGAATTATTTATTTTAATAATTTAGTCTTATCGTTCTATTAAAGTGTTAGTTAAATACTTATATATAATATAATAAATTTAGTTAAATTATTTGTTTATTTTGATAATATTAGTTCTATTGTGCTACAAAAGTGTAATTATCTATAATAATTTTATATATATATAAATATAAAAGTAAACATTCATTTTGATATTAAAAATAATAGTTATATTAGAAAAAGAATTAGTAATATAAAACTAAAAGTGATTCTAATTATTTATTTTTATTTTTATAATTTATTTGGAAAATAAAAATATGTAGAAATAGAATTACACAAAATTTATTTAAAAGATTAAATATAAATATGTAGTAATTAGATTAAGAAGAAAATACATAAATTAAATATGTAGAATATTGATTTTTTCTTTAATATTCTTTTTGAATTATTCATGTATATTGTATATAAGTATATAAAATTTAAATAAATATAAATTTTGTAATAAATATTTAATATTAGGGAAGTTGGTTAAAAGCTGCGATTTTTTACTTTTTTCTGAAAAAATATATAAAAAAGTAGAGAGATGATATGACTCAAAATAGGTTAAAAGCTGATTTTAACCAAGTTCTCAAATTAGTCATCAATAAGACAGATAAAAAATACAAAAATAAATTAATTTGATCCGTGCGATATATATAATTAAGTACATGCTATCTTATTTATTTATTTGTATATCAAGACATTTTTTTTCAATATCATAATAATTAAATTAAAATATCAATTACAGAGAAGAAATTTGACGATGACAAAACTAAATACATAGTGAAAAATATATGAAAAATAAGTATTTATCAAATAGAGTTATATAAATTGATTATTATAATTGAAATTTTTAAATTTGTGTGAAAATTTATAGGTAAATGAAAAATATACTGATGTGATTTTTTAGAAAAAAACTAAGGTTTTAAAATATACCACCTAAGTAAAGAAAAAAACATTATTTTTAATATATATATATACATGATAAGTAACCCTTCACGGTTCAAGATTTTTTTAAAAGGGCCAATCCAAGTGAATTAAGTTTCGATAAAAAATCTCCAACATACCCTGTATTTGCAATCTCACTGCAGATATAGGTAAAAGGGTTGAATAAAATAAGAGTGATATTACAATAATCATTAATTTTTTTCATCTCGTCTTATTATTTGATATGTCAATTTAATTATTAGTACTGTATTAAAAATATACATGAGTGATAAAATCATTACACTAATAATATATTAACGAACAAAATAGTAAATCTAATACAGTATAGATCTGTGATAAATATAACATTATTAATAAAACAGACAAAAAAAAAGTTACAACAAAAGTTCAGTAATTAGCATAATTTGTCTATAAATTTTTTATGTAGAATAGTATATTTACTTTAGTTTTTTGAAAGTTAAAAGGCTGTTATATCTCATAATTATAAGAATATTATTACATTAATTTATAACATTTTTTATTTTTTATTTTTTATTTTTACTCGGTGGTAAGAAGATCCACGGGGAATCAAACAGGGACCCAATTGACTACAACCGGATTGTGGAAATCTATTATAGCTGTTGGAATCATCATCATATATACAAGATTCTTGTCTTCTTGTCCTGTAATTATTAGCATGTTTGTTTCAAACAAACAAACAAGTTTTTATTTTGTCTTCCTTTTGATCATTCAACATGGACCCATTGAAAAATTCAAAGCACACCAAAAATTCAAAATTCAAAGCACAAGGACAGCATTCATTTATTTGAGGGAAAAATATATTTTATAAATATTTTTTCATGTTTAGCAATGATAGTGGTAAGACAAAAATAGAAATGAAGGTGGTGATGGTGGTGTGATGGTGGGGTGGCGGTGGCAATGATGGCAATAGTAATGGTGGTTGTGGTCATGATGTGGTGGTAAAGGTGAGAGTACTGATAGTAGTGTAGTGATATTGGGCTTTAGTCTGTGCTCAAAAGATTTTTTCCGTTGATTATTGATTTTTTTTTATTTTTTTTCTCTGTTGAATTCGTTTTTCATTGTAATAAATATCAGAAAATATGAAAAATATTTTATGTTCAAACAAATGGAACATAAATATAAATATTTCAAATTATATTTTTGTCTTGTTTTGCAAAAAAATAATAATTAAATGGATAACACAATTGGAACCCATTTGTTTTGATTTCTTAAACTGAGCACAAATTTTCCTTATTTTATTAATGCGGCATTTATTATATATTAAGGCAGCACATAAATTTATTCCAAAAACACTTAATAATTTATCCAACTTATTGCACATTTCATATACCCCACAGCTTATGAGATCAAATCTAATATATTTATTTAATATATAGTATTAAAAATAATATTTATTTTAATTAAACTAACTCTTTCTTTCTAAATTTAACCACATGTACATAAATAATTCAATTAAAATTACTATATATTTTTGTTGAGTTAAATGATAGGACTAAACTATTATATTACATTGCATATGTTGTAATATACTTTTTAAAACAATTTTATATGAATTTACTTATAAACATACATATAAATAATTCAATTAAAATTTATAAGACATTAATTATAAAAAAAAATTATCACCTGCATTGTACATGGGTGAATTGCTAGTATATATATAGAGGAGGATCCCTTCCAGTCCAAAATCTGGACTGAAAGGTGTTGTCTTGGCTCGTACGGCCCACCACGGATCCTGTTTCGATGATCCAAACCGTTTATTTTGTTGGGTAATTCGTGTATTTCATCTCTAAAAAAAAAAAATTAAGTCGATTCAATAACAGTAACTAGTTCAATTTATCACTTTTTTCACACAAAAAAATGGATAAAAAAAATCATACATTTTTTTTTTTATAACAAGCGTTATAAATTGAACTAGTTACTATTATCAGATCGACTAAATTTTTTTGAATGAAATACCTGATAAAATGAACTATTTAGATCATCGAAACGGGTCAGTGATGGTGCCACTGGCCGGAACAACACCCTTCTGTTCAGATTTTAGATTGGAGGGATCCTCCTCTTAACCGAACTCATATTTTAATGGGTAAATTGCTAGAGTATATATACAACAAATGTAACCCGGTTCTTATTTATTTGGTATTTGGTTATATATATATATATATTTTTAAAAAGTTATAAATTAATTGAAAAAAAATTAGTTATGACATTTGTGGTATAGGATAACAAAGACCCTATTTTAATATACGGATTGCTTCCAATGGTCTACACTGTCTGGGCTATGGGGCACGCCATGGGCCTCATTTTCAATTATTTGAAAGTTTATTTTGTAAGACCTTTTGTATATATCATTCACACAAAAAATTAGATCTATCTAATAATTGTAGTTAGTTTAATTTATCATATTTATCACTAAAAAAAATGGATAGTCTATTTTCATAAACACACTGGCCATCTATTTTTTTGGAGATAAATGTAATAAATTAAATAAGTTATAATTATTAAATTAAATTATTTTTTTTATTAAAAATATATATAATTTTTTTTTTACAAAATGAATAATTTAAATTATCGAAACGAAACCCATAATCATCTGTACGGGCCTACCCTAGTAACCCTTTGGAATAGAGGGAAGCCGGCCTAAGGATGGTTACAAAGTGGGTTTGTCATCTCCTACTCCCGCTTTCAAACTCCACTCCCGCCTCCGCCCCCGGCCCCCACCCCCACCCAATCTCGTTACAGGTGGAATTTTTCAACCTCAACCCTATCCTCACAAGTACGAGCAGATATCTGACAACATTTCAAATAGTTAAAAAAATTGACAACCATTTAAATTTTTAACCCGCTAAATAATTTCTCAATTTTCCATATATATAATTAGTGATACTTTTAAGATTATTATTTATTTATATTTAAAGAGAATCACAAATTTTTAGTATTTTTTTTCTTATATCTAATTATATTATATATATACATATATATTATTTATTTTTATATATTATCAATTAAATTTGGTTTGGATTTAGATTGGGGGAGGCGATATCTGCCCCCCGTCTCACCCCGTTGCAAGTGACCAAAATATAATTCACTCTTGTCCTATATAAGTGTCAAATCGGATAAAATCTATTCCATTCAGAAAGATATAAACCAGTCCCGTGAATCAGACTAAAATGGCCATCCAATCTGTCTCTCACACACACACACTCAAACATGGAGACACAAATGACACATTATAGGTTAAAGTTTGCTTTGCTGTCGATCATAGAGAGAGAGAGAGAGAGAGAGAGAGAGAGAGAGAGAGAGAGGGTGAGGGAGAGAGTTTCTTGTTGGATATGAATCACATGATGAGATATTTTTAACACTTTCTTGTACATGATGATCTCTCCCTTTGATCACAATCCTCTTCAGATCCATCAACATTCAACTGGGGATTTCCCCAGATTTTACGTGAAAAAGTAAATAATCAGAGCTGCCCACTTGACCCTGCATGCCTCTCTCTCAATCTCTTGAGAAGATCTTCCCCATCCATTACCTTTTCTTTCGCCAATATTCATGCAAACTAACTTAAATCTATTTTCTCTTATCATCATTTTAAAAAAATTAAATTAATTTTTTTATTAAAAAATGATCATTTTTTGAGTAGTAAAAGCTTATTAATAAAATCTAAAGTCTTGACTTCTTTTCACCATACTAAATCACTAAAAATTTGACTAATCGTTAACTTTAAGATCTCAAAATTAATTAAGATGTACTTAAAACACCTGACTATAAAAATAAATAAATAAGTTTTTTGTTAGTTCAACTCATCAATTTGTTAAAGAAGCATGCAAGTTCACCAAAAACATGGCAATAATTAGTAGCATAACAAAGATGAATTATTTTCTTTTAACTTTTTTTTTTTTCATGCTTGGAATCTTATTATTATTATTATTATTATTATTATATACAGAAGATACCTATAACATTATTGAAAGGTTACGCTTGGATCACCGCATTTGAAAAAACAGCCAATCCCATAAAATATGACTCATAAATTTACTAATAGTAATGTGACAAGAGATTGGGTCTTAAGTGATTAATTTTTAAATCAATCAATAAAAATAGTCTATATCATTATTTTAATGATTTAAGGGTTTGTTTGATTAGGCTGATTATAAAATAAAATTGAGATTATTAGTTTATAGGACTCACATTTATTATTTATTTGCAAATTTTATTATTCGGATTAAATTTCAATAGTCATTCTATCTAATAAAATCGATGCATTTTTTTAATCCCACGACTAATAATACAAAACATACATATTATTGAAATTATATATTTCTATATCTATTACAAAACAAATGTGGATAGGAGAGATAAGAGAAATTATGTAGCTCATTAATCCAATTGGATTAATTACATGAATTATTAATACTCTCACTATTAATCGTGTTAATCAAACAAATAGTAAAACTTTTTTTTCCCAATTTTTATTAGCAATAGGGATGATGGTGGCTCCTTCATGAAAATGCATGCAACAGTCAACATTAGCAGAGAAGCTATGTTTGGGAATTTGTTCAGTGATTTTTAAATTTTTTTATAAAAAAATATATAAATATATAAAAAAAAATGATGTGATAATTTATAATAATATTTTTTAATTAAAATTCATAGTTTCCAAACAAGACCTTATAATATCTAGCATATAACTAATCATGCAAGGCTAGTCCCAAAAAAATCAATTAGTAATCAAGAATTGCTATATAGTCCCTATAACCCTAAAATAATGGGACACAATTTATTCCCCCAATACCCCCATGCACGCCATGACCCCCGGTCTGGTCTGCACCCGCTTTCGATGCCGAATTCTAAGGCTCTCAAATATTTTATTTGTATTTTTTTTAATATTATATTTGATTTATTGAAATTAAATAAAATTGAATAATTATTCCGTCATAATATCCATTTTCACTTTTAGTTTACTACGCAAATGATAAAAAATTTATTATAAATTGAATTATCATTCACTTTTGTGAAAGAATAATTATTCTATAAGAGCATCCGCATCAACCTATTCAAATTTTTGGTTAAATTATAACCCAAAATTCGCTTTTGCTATTTTACTAGTCACCTTTTTAGTATTTACTGCATCAAACTCTCTATTCTAACTTAATCTTATTAAAATATTAATTTCTTATTGTATTTGTTATTCTTTTTTTTTTATTATTAAATTGATGAGGTGCCACCTAAACAATTTTTTTTTTTTTTTTAAAAAAAAAAATTTGCCGTCGACCGGTCGATCGGTTAGGCTAATTTTTGGTATTTTTCTTCTTCTACTATAGGCACTCACAGGACATCCGAGTGAACGACCGGTTTAAAGATTTTGGTCCAGTTTTGCTCCAGAAAATATAATAAAAAATCATGTAGCTAATGAACAATGACTCAACAAAGTTGTTGAGTACTGTAGCAAATTTAAAAAAGTTAATTTTAAAAAAATTTGTTGAGACTGATGAAGGAACAATTTTATGATTTACTAGCTATATTTACTTTTTTGTTATTTTAGCTATGCTGATGGATGCTCTAAAGAGACTAATAGACGACCATTCCATCACATATCGTTCCATTTCAGTAAATCAAATATTACATTGTGGTATTAGTGGTTTAAAGTGAAGTTTATCTAAATTTTTTTAGTTATTTGTCAAATTTATGAATTCATTCACTTTTGTGAGAGAAAAATTATTCTATAAAGAGACTCATGAGTGACCATTCTATCACATTTAGTTTCATTTCAGTAAACCAAATATTATATTGTGGTATTAGTAGTTTAAAAAATTTTATCTAATTTTTTTTAGTTATTTGTCAAATTTATGAATTGATTATAGACTATTATAGACTATGCTAGTTACATTACATTCAATTAGTTACTCAATAACAAACCCTCAATAGAGGTCCACAGAGAGACTAGGTGATTTCCGGCGGTATTCCGGTAATATTTTGGTGATCCATTTTACACTTTTAAAGTGTAGATCTACAGTTTTAGAGTGTAGATCTGGACTTTTTATGTCCGAAATAGGGGTTTTGAGTTTTTTTTCCTCCGATTTCAGCATAGATTTTTAAATTTTCATTACTCACAATGGTTCTCTCTTCTCTCAAGCTTTCTCCCATACCATTGTGGGTGTACTTCCTTCTCCGACGATGGTGGTGGTGGAGTTGGGCAACAGCGACGGGGACGGCAAGCTTTCAAGCAAATTTTGCTTTCTAGACTACAGGTCAGTGGTTTTCCCTGGATCGTAGCTGTTTTTTTGACGAATTTATATATATTTTTTGTTGTTTGGTTGAGATGGCCCTTTAGGATCTTATCTATGTATTGTTATTGTTTTATTAATATAATGTTTCCCATGTTCTCAAAAAAAAAAAAAAAAAAAATTAGCTACTCAATATTTTTCTTGAATAAATTAATAATGAAACCCATTGAGAATGTCTAAAATTTATCTCAATAATTATAATTTATATCTATCTTAATAACTGTAATATATATCAACTTTAAAAATATATGAAATTGCTTAGGAAGTACAATATTATTATGATTGTAAAAAAATAAATTATAATTGATTCCATTAATTAAAAAAAAAATTATAATACACTATGTTTAGATTAGATTTATCACTTAATATTTTATGTGGATAAAAAAACTAGTAATTTTAGTTTTAACCTAAACAAAGTTTGTATGGATACAAACAACAAAAATAAAAAATAAAATAATGATGCTTACTATTTTATCAATTAATCAATTTATTTTTTAAAAATATGTATGGAGATACTATTTTTGAGTTTGCCTTGAGTCTCAAAAGTCAAGGCTGTCTGGCACTAGTATGAGATAAATGACGAAACATATCTAAAAGTTTTGATAATGAGATTTTATTTATAAAAAATTGAGACACCCAAATATA
Source organism: Camellia japonica (assembly GCA_030407325.1). Classification (NCBI taxonomy): domain Eukaryota; kingdom Viridiplantae; phylum Streptophyta; class Magnoliopsida; order Ericales; family Theaceae; genus Camellia; species Camellia japonica. The sequence continues at coordinate 47,576,444 of JAPPVO010000024.1, read as the reverse complement.
TTCCAATGATGCCTCAATGATGTGGTAAGGAAGTGATAAATCAAAAGTTCTCAAACATTTTCCTTTGAGAAGAGTAATGGTTCTATTTATAAATGATGATTCTCTTAAAAAAAATCTTGATTTCATTCACCATTCAAAAAAATCTTGATTTCAGCATAAACAAGTTGTTCCACCCCTATAATATGATACTTTTTTTTTATTTTGTTTATTTATTTTTTTACTCCCCAGGATTTTTTCAGAATGGTAATTGCCTATTGAAGCCTTGTCATACAATATCACAAACATTACATTGCATTTTCATAAATGCCTTTCAGCTGCATTTCATTTTTAATTTTTAATTTTTTCGTCTCTACATTTTGTATAGCTACGTCCCCATATTTATAACCTTTAATTTCCATTTTATTTTCTTTGATCCTCATATTCGGTGGTCTTAACACCTATCCCGGATTCTAAACACAGTTGATGCACTCTCTCATTTTGCTTCAAAATCTTGTGTAGCCCAATGATTCATCCATGTCCATTTGACAAAGTTCAATGGACTCAATTTTAGGAAGATTGCCACCCCCCACCGCCAGCCTCAACGTTAGCCTCAGCCTCCGTGATAGAGCTTGGGCTGGGTTGCCACTCCCCTGCGCCCGGTTTGATACCCCCAGCAGGGATGGGCAATCCATCTTTACCTGCTTTAACTTTTCCAAAATTGTGTTTTTAACTTCCTAAGTTCATGGAAAATTAAACAAAAACAAAAAATAATTAAAAAAGAAAAAAAGAAAAGAAACCACATTGCGGGTATGATTGGCCTGAAGTTGACAGGCCCTACAAGAGAACCAATGATAGGCCCACCAAATGAGTTGGTCCATGTCTACTACTCAAATCCAAGAGCATTACTCAAAAAACATGTGGAATGCAAGAATTAAAAATCCAAACACAGTACAATGTAATAGCTGCCAGTTTTACTTGCTAATGAGTCCTTTGATAACCCCCTTTAGTGCTTGATTTCGAATGTTTCCTATAGATTTTTTCTGAAGTGCATTCGATTTAAAATTCAATTTAAAAATTCAGTACTAAAAAATTCCGGCACTACAAAATTCAACAGCATGGGTTTTCACTTATTTTTTTAGTTTTCTATCATCTATGTGCAATGCTCTTCCACTACTCAAAAGAGATCATTATTAAAGATTTTATGCTCTTCAATTCAGAACTTCAATGGAGGAAAGTTCTAACAGGAAAACAAGAGCTATGTACTTTCCACACAACAAAAATATGGATCTTCAGCATTGAAAAAGAAAAATACTCTATATACAAAGCCATCTTGAGAATGCTTAACAATAGACAACATGGAAAATGACGGGAATATATGGTAAAATAGGCAATTAATTTATTTAAGCTGTTAAGGTGGTGTAACAGCAGCTTGTCGCTTGATGGAAAATATTATTAAAACCTAATTGGAGGCAGCATTCTTCCTTGCAGTGTAGGAACGATAGGCTGCCAATCCAACCACAGCAACAGCAGCCCCAACTGCAATATATACACCATAAACAAATTCAAACATGCATTAGCCACTACCGAGTTAAAAATGAAAATGATGCAGAGACTGATAATATACCAAATAACCAAAAAGAACACCATATCAGATGACATTTTTTAGTATTTACTGTTGGGCTAATGCAGATTCTAACAAGTACTGATCATTAACCATTCAACCGTGGATCCAACTTCGCGGTCAGTTGTTGGAGGTTGCAGGGTGGCAGTGCCCCCTTGCCCGAAGGAGGGGGGTTTCAGAAGTAAGGGTGTTTATGGTATTCCGCATTTGTGACCTATTATTGCCCTAATTTCCATGTATTTATAGTTGAGGAAAGACAACTAAACCTCGTGTTATTTATGTGTGTGTGTGTGTGAGATTTATCTTTCTTGTATGTTTTTCCGTTTCTATGTTTCATGTTTCACTGATCCTAATTAGGTGTTATGGATTCCTAAGATTTACTGGGGTCTAGATTTTCAAAGAACAAAATACATACCTGAAACTAACATGAGAGAGCGATTAACAATCTGCCGGTAGTGCTTCTGGTTTCTCCCAATTTCGGTTTCAGGAACACTTAAATGAGGGGTCACAGCTGCGCTTACAATTCTAGAGAATACGTTATTCAAATCCCTTTCCTTCACACTGATATGAATTGGTACATCAATTCCCATATCCTGACAAATCTAGAATAAAGAATTGAGATTGAAAAAACTGCATCGAATAAAATCAAGAATTAAAAAAAGAAATTTTTATTTGTCTTCATTTGGGAACCGCAGAGGCGAAGGTGGAGATGGAAGAAAATGCAGCCAATAGAGGTAAAATACCTTTGCTGAATCTTTTGTTGCCATTGGATACGAACTCAAGTCATCCTTGGCTGCAATTAAGAGGGAAGGCACCCCAAAACCAGTTTCTTCTCCACGCCTAGTCACTTCCATAAGTAATTCTGACGTTCTCTTCAAAGAATATTCATCCGAACTAACAAAGAAAGACAAATCGATGTCATTCTATCACGATATTATTTTTGAAGAGGAAAAGGAATAAAAAATTCTATGAGTAATCAAAATTTCTATAAGAAAATTGAGGAATAAAAGGTAAGGAGGCTGAAGACATTAATCCAGCAAATGATATAAAAAAAAATTTAAAAAATATTTAAAAAAAAAAAAAAAAAGAGCACCGCCCACAAGAAAACACGCGATAATTGAGGTAAAATTCCATATACTTGATCATTGATGAAATGATACACAAATAATAATTCTCTCTTCAACAAGTTTGACTGGTTTACCCTTTTTTGGCAAATCCTTTCCACAAATGTGATTATCTCATGGTTACTTATTTCCATGAAACATACCAAAATTATGCCCACCTATCATAAACAAAAGCCGCCACATCACAAGCTGCCAGGGATTCCTTATTGGACAAAAGTTTTTTAACTCTGTCTTCTTGAATCTCGCGCAGTATAAGAGTCTTCTTAGTTCCCTGCAATGCCCAAAGTATATCACAAACAAATCCACATAGTTTGAATTCCAAATGACTCAATATAGAGAAGTAAATGTCAATACTGATTTGACACAATGACAGTAGTGTATCACAAACATGGTTGCATGGTTTGATGCTTAAGTACTGAGAGAGAGAGAGAGAGAGACAGAGAGATTAATCAAATCTGTTGAATGTAACAATTCCTACACCTACTCCACCTACCCCATATAGTTAGTGATTTAGTTTAGTGCTCCATTTAGTTTAGTGCTCCATTTAGTTCTTATTGCTCAATTAATTATGGCTCCATTGTATCCCATTTCTCTCTATAAAAGAGAGCTCTTGTAAACACATTATCAATCAATCAATCAATAATATCAATACATTAATTTCCTACATGGTATCAGAGCTATAAGATTTAGGCCTGTATTTATTTTTCACCTGCGGGCAGCCGGCGGGCACCTTTGCCTTCGTTGCCCGCTGGAATTTGCTAAACATAGCTTCGAGTTCTTCGCCATAACGGCAGCAACATACTTGCTGAAAGAGAGAGAGCTCACGTCGTAGAAGTCCAACCCATTAGACCCGTCCAGCGTGAACTCGGCTAGTGTGGCCGGCGTCGCGGCGTTGTTGCCGGCGCAGTCTACCTTTCCAGTGCCGCAATCCCCTGTGACGCAGGTGAACTTGCCTGTGGTGGGGTCTTGGGTACAGAGGGTGCGACCCAGAATCAGCCTCCCAAGTCTGCCACCAACAACCTCATCTTCAACCATTCAATAAAATTGTTAAGGTTATTGTGAGAGCAGCCACCTTCTTTAACACTTTTTGTAGCCACTTCCTTTAGATCCAAAGCCCTTGCTTTGATTGTCTTGTTGCTGAGTAGTTGCTCCACCTTATCCTTAATTTCTTCTTGTTTGATGATCCCACTTTCATCGTGGTTAAACCTCAATCCAACTTTCCAAACATCACAAATGTAATTCTGATTAAGAAACTGGTCAGCAAAGTATGGCCAGCATAGGAAAGGGATTCCATTGCTTAGGCCTTCCATGGTAGAGTTCCAGCCACAATGGCTTAAAAAGCAAGCAACAGAAGGATGACCCAGGACCTTCTGCTGAGGAGCCCAACCTACCATTCGCCCACGAGTTGCTACTCTTTCTTTGAAACCTTTTGGGTAAGCATCGTTGTTCTTATCAGTTATATCTGGCCTCACAACCCATAAGAATGGCCTGTTGGCGATTTCAAGCCCCAAAGCCAATTCTTGGAACTGGATCTGTTTAAAAACCGTGAAGCTCCCAAATGCAACATAGATGACTGAATTTGCTGGCTGTTGATCAAGCCATTCCAAGCAAGTGGAGTCTTCCGGCCAGAAGCAGCCTGCTGAATTTCCAAGTCGATTTCTTGCCAAAAGTGGACCTATGGGCAAGATATTTGGAAATAAGCTAAAAGTGGACCTGTGAGTTTGCTGCAGCCACTGACTGAGAGAGTTGGTGGTTTGGTCAGAAACAGTGGGTTTTTTGGATCAGCATCTTTCCACACTTTTCTCAGTGCTTCTCCTCCTACTTCCTCTTCTGATTCTACATCAGATTTGGATACAGAGTCAACAGGATCATTCTTCCATGAGAAGAGCATAACTCTTGGGAGCTTGTTGGGTGTTTCTACCATTGTAGATCTCTCTAGAGCTAGAACTAGAACTAGAACAACATCAATTATGAGGAGGAGACCACAAGTTTCAGAAGCCAACAACAACAACAAGAAGACCTACAGGTTCAAACCTAATTGGTGTATCTCTCTGTGCCCAAGGGACACTACAGATGCTGAGACTGTCAACAACAACAACAATACTCCATCACTTGGGCACTTTCTTACAGTTGAGAGAATGGCTGCTAATGAACATAGAAGGAGCCATAATAGCCCTCTCATCTATGGACCTGAAGATGAGGTTGCAGTACTGACTCAGCTTGATGGTGAACAAAACTCTCTGTTTGTTCATGGCAGCATAGCTCCTCCTCCTCATTCTAGTCCATGGTTTGGGAAAGGTCAGTGCCCACGTGATTGCTTTGTTTAGTGGTTTCAATATATATATATTATTATATATATATTTTACTGCCAAGTTCTTAGGGCCATTTGGCTTTGATTTCTTCTCCAAGAATTGAAATACTCAGAAAAAGAAATCTGGGTCATCCACAAAAGAGAAAGCAATTGCAGTAATGTCACCAACCTTATTTTATTCATGCCGGGGATCAAACCCGATCACCATTTTACACAAAAAAAAAAAAAAAAAAAAAAAACCTCACAACCCATAACCACACAAACAACCAGCCTCACTTCTTCGCCTCTTCAGCTGTTCTCTTCTTCTTGCCTTTGTCTTGGGCGTCTCTTGCCGGTGCTGCCTCCGTGTTTCCCACGCCGCCGAGCACGTTCACTTCCCGTTGCTCCTCAACCGTCACATATGGCGGACCTCCAAATCTGAGCATCACGGTGGCCTTCCGCTTCAGTTCCTTGTTTTCTGCCTTCAGCATACATATCTCTGCTCTGGCATCCGTATACATGCGCTGGAGCAGAGCCAGTTGGGCTTTTACCTGCTGCACCTCAGTTGTTCTACTCTGAAGCCGGTGCGACAGGTTGTTGACCGCAGTCATGGTCTCAACACATGACCTTAATGTATAATAATTGGCCTCAATATCAGATTGAGCAGCCATTATCTGCTCAACTGCCACCATCGGATAGTTCAACGGCGCAAAACCAGGGGGGCTTGGTCCAGGGGCGATTGGTTGCGGTTCCAGGGCAACTGCCCCGGTTATCTCTCTTGTGCACTCATTGAGGTCGGGAAAGAGAGTGAGCAGACCCCGGGAAGAAGAGGCTATGTTCTGGGTAGCGGAACGGGAAGAAGAAGCCATTTTCTGGGCAGAAGTGTTACAGAGTATCTCTATCAGCAAAATGAAGAGTTTTTTCAGAGGATTTTTCAGCAGATGTTTTGTTCTGCATAAGCGGCAGCCTCGCCTTGGTATAAATAGGCAAGGCAGACACGCGTATCACGCGCCTCTCAACGCCAGACGACAACTCAGCGCGCATTTTGATGGCTCGACTTTTGATGGCTGTCGAGCACGTCTTTTGATGGCGCGCCTTTTAATGGCTGTCGGGCACACCTTTTGATGGCACGCCTTTTGATGGCACGTTTTTTGATGGCACACCTTTTGATGGCACGCCTTTTGATAAGATTTGGCACGCCTTTTGAGGGTGCGACTTTTGAGGGTCGACAAGACTCTGTAAACTGTCCCGACTTTGATTCCGTTAGCTCCTATATGGGTCCGACAAGACTCGGTAAACTGTTCCGACATTGATTTCGGTTCTCAGCTACAACGGTTCGACACAGCCATATAGTGTCTTCTACAACGGTCCGACATGACCCAGTAAACTGTTTTCTACAACGGTCCGACATGACCCAGTAAACTGTTTTCTACAACGGTCCGACATGACCCATAAACTGTCTTCTACAACGGTCCGACATGACCCATAAACTGTCTTCTACAACGGTCTGACACGACCATACAGTGTCTCCTATCTACTTTTTTTGTCAGATTATTTTTCCTGTTTTGTTACTCTCTCCAAACTCAAGTTGGTTAGTTCCTAACCCCTTGAGTTTGAGGGGGGCTGTTGAATGTAACAATTCCTACACCTACTCCACCTACCCCATATAGTTAGTGATTTAGTTTAGTGCTCCATTTAGTTTAGTGAGTGCTCCATTTAGTTTAGTGCTCCATTTAGTTCTTATTGCTCAATTAATTATGACTCCATTGTATCCCATTTCTCTCTATAAAAGAGAGCTCTTGTAAACACATTATCAATCAATCAATCAATAATATCAATACATTAATTTCCTACAAAATCAATAGCTCAGACTACACTTGTACTGATTTTCTTACCCCAAACTGATCAACAAGGTTTGCTACATAATGCTCCTCAGTTGTTGAAGTATAATTGTCTGAGAAAGGCCTGTAGATGGAATCAGCAACAAGAAAATTATACAGCTAAATGGCTTGGAAGAAGAAAGACAAGGTGGTTAAAATCTGAACTGATCCTAGATCCTAGCATTTTGACTAAACTAAGGGTTCAGATTAAACCTTCCCAGAAATGCCTTCAGTAATGCAGATTTTCCAGCATTTTTTGGCCCAAAAACAAAGCATTGGAAAACATTTCTGTCTGTCTGTTGCTTCTTACGATCAATTGATCTTCTCCTAGTAAGACGGAGTGCTGATGCAGGATCACTTGTATATCCAATACATATCAAATTAGCCATACTTTGAGCTGGGTCCAGTTGAGTCATAAGGGCCCACTGCAATCATGTGCAGATAAGGGAGGCAATTACCATATAGCTAAAGAAAGAAAATGCCTGTTTAAAAGATTCTATATATTGAAAGTCCATACTACTGCATGAACAACCTGCTGTGGAAATAAAAAATTACAAGAAAAAAAGGTCCTCCCATATAAGGTATGTGTTTTCAACCGAGTGAGCCTTATAAGTCTCTGCCCTCTACCTTTTGGTGATGAGTGTCTAGGTTTGGATTTCTCTGGCCTTAGTGCGGATGTGTATCAGTCTTCTTTGCATGTCAGGAAAAGAAAGAAGAAGAAAAAAAAGAGAGAGAGAGAGAGAGAGAGAGAGAACAACTGCTACCTCAAAGATAATTGAGTAAGCACATTATTATACAATCTATAATCATTTCAATTAAAGAATATGCAAATTTAAATGTGCTGCACCAAATCAGATTCAGAAGATCAACTATTCTTCCCACAGAGGTGCCAGAATAAATAATGAGAAAAATAAAAATATACAACTAGTCCTACTTTTCTCAAAGAAGAACAATTTAGTCCTATCAATTTCAAAAAGACTCCCATAAAAGTCCTATTTTTCCTATATTCCTCTTTTTACCTGTAGAATTTTAATATGAAATGCCATTGATATGTTTCTCTCTCTCTCTCTCTCTCTCTCTCTCAGCATTCATTTTACTTTCTGAATTCCATCCACTACTAATTAAAGAGGTGGGGAAAACTAGAAGCCACAAGAGACTAAATTGTGGTGGTTTTGATTTATGCGCCATGATGTTTCTAGTGTATGAGAAGCTAAAATGTCATCTATCCTATTTATGATTTTAGACTAATTGAATTTGATCATTTAACTATGAGTAGAAGCGTAATTAATGTCCATGAGAAGAAGTAAAATTGGAAGAAAGTATAGTATTGATGTAGTTTTGAAGGGAGCTTCTATTGACACCCCTTATTTTTCTATTTCTTTTTATTACAATTTTACCCCCCTTAATAAAATTACTTTTTAGGACAAAAATCCCCTAGATCCACCGCCCCTTCTCACCTCGCAGAACAATGCCGACTTCTCTCACCACATCCCTGACCACTGCCACCATCCCCTCAGCCCTCCCCTTCCTCCACCAACCCTCCCCTAGATCCACCACCCCTTTCCCACCTTGACCGCCGCTGCCGCTCCTCTACCCACTTCATTGACCACTGCCACCACCCCATTCACTGTCTCCCCAGCCCCGCATCACCCTTCCCCACCTGCGCTCTCCAACTTCAACCCCTTCTCTCCCCACCCCGCAGGCCCCACCACTTGTAACCCTAGCTGCCACCTTCAAAACATTAGTCACCACCTGTAGACACTCCATTTTGATTGACCTTAAGATTTGGACGCTTTCTGTTGATTACTCGATGATGACAATCAAAATGTGTTTCTCACAAAATCCTCAGAAGAGATGAAATTTGAGCTTTAATCCAAATCTTCACACATTTTCGGCCAAATTATTTTTAGAGCTTAAAACCCTCTTTTCAAAATATTTTTTCAAATGTTTCTACAATGTTCCGAGGCTCCCATTTCGATTAAAATATTGCACCTTTCAGTAAACCAAGTAAGGATAAAGTGGAAATAAATGACAGGGAGGTGAACTCTTTGAAAAATATTTAAAAACATATTCTTTATACATTTGGAGTCGAAGGAAATATGAGGGGTGAAAGAAAACTGGTTTAGGAAAAAGATAAGCTTCAAATCGTTAAGAAAGAAATGAACAGTTTTCATTAAATTAGGCATATCTCTTTGTACACTTGAAATTTAGATGTGAGGCCATCACCATTGGAAAGTAGACTTTTGAGGCTTCAATTTAGACTCAAGAATCACTTAAAATTGAGTCCGGATAGAGGAGATATGCCCGTTTGAAAGTCCGGCTTAAGAGCATATTTTGTTGACCTGGCCCGAGACAGCAGCAGACCTGTTTTTTTTTTTGGTTTTGGTTTTGGTTCGGTTGAAACACCCCATTGACCCATTTTATGATCCATTCAAGTGCACGCACTCATCCTTCATTATCTCCACTCACTCTCCATTATCAAAAGAGGTTTTGGCCCTGTCATAAAGGATGAATCAAAAGCAGCAAAGTCTTGATCATCATTATCATCCTTGTCATCCCCATCACCTTTGTCTTCCACCTTGTCCCCCATTCCTTGACTTGTTTATTTCTTCATGACTTATACATTCAGATTGTATATTGACGAGGGAGAGAATGGAATGAGGAGAAAAAATCATTCGAGAGAGTTAGAGAGAAAAGAGAGCAAAAGAGGAAAAATTGTCTAAATTGCAACCTTGAGCCAAAATACTTCCAAGCTTCCATAGCTACTGTATCTGGGCAAACACAGGGACTTTAAGTGCACCAATGCATACAATGCAAAATAAAAATCATATAGCAGAGTCGTCAAAAACTGCAACATGCCCGGGGGTACCCATGCGCGTTAAATAGTTCAAACCCTCGACTTCTTTGATCTAGTCTCACAAGTGCAATGTGAAACATAAATGAGAGTCCAGTTTTGGCAGCTTTTATAGAAAATCCGTTTTATTGCAAAACCTTTGCCAGAAATGGACTGCATCACCAGATCTTAGAGTCGCCACCTAATGTTTTGGGAAATTTAGGAAACCCGTGACTTGTGCCAAGGCCACTGTTTGTTGTCACCAAAGATGCTTGACTCGAAACTTTAGGTATGAGAGGGGAAAGTCATTATTGAGCATCCCCGCTCATCCGATCAAAAGATCGGCCTCTACTAAACCATGATATGAGTTTTATTTGCTTTATATGTTTATATTCCGATTTATTTAATAAATCCTAAAAATTTACTATGTAAAGCATACAAGTATAGACTATGTCATTCATCTTGGAACAATTTGAGTTCATGTATTTTTTGAAAGAGTTTTGAAGATACGCAACTCAAGGAAATTGAGTTTAAAAACATGAAAATCAATATCATTCCAAATTAAGCAACACAACCTCCATCCACCGGTATTTATAGAGATATATCACATAAGCAAACAGCCACATGGTAGGATGCTAAACATAATAAGAAATTATGTACAAGCGGGATGCTAAAGCATAACAATTTACATATTTACCGACGTCCCACGAACAGTTACAAAACAAAGTTAGTAAAATATACATTATCCTATATACAAAATCCTAATACAATACATACACAAAAATGCTTCTAAAGATCCAGCTTCTAAAACATGACATGTAAAATATTACAAAACATGCAATAGCGCACAAAATCATGTAATAATCAATTAAAGCATAAAGATGCAAATTTAGCCGGATCTAGGCATGAATCATGTATGTAAAAGCATGGATATGAATGGCATGCAAGATATATACATATGTACAGTTAGGGAAAACGATCAAAGAATGAGATAGATAAGAAGTGGGGATGGGGAATTATTTCAACACTTTAAATATTACAAATCCGAGGGAGATGAATAAATATTACAACATAATATAAAAATCTTCACAAACACTCAAAATAAAATAAACATAAGAAAATAACAGCTTCAAGCGCCTCGAAGACCATCGGAGGTTGATCTTCTCAACGTCGGAAGTGTGTTCTCAAATCTTTCAATTCGAAATTATGGAATTTATGGGTATGGAAAGTGGGTAACTTTCTAGTTTTTCTCACTTTCAATCACTAAACACTCTTCCTTATGATCAAGGCAATTGATCTTTGGCTATATCAGAATTTTTTGAGTGATTTTGGTGTATAAAAATGAGGAATTTCAATAACTATGGAAGCTTAGAAGTCTTTTGGCTCAAGGTTGCAAGTTAGACAATTTTTCCTCTTTTCCAGTCTTCTCTCACTAACTCTCTCGAATGATTTTTTCTCATTCCATCCTCTCCCTCTTTAATATACAATTTGAATGTATAAGCCATGAAGGAATAAACAAGTCAAGGAATGGGGGATAAGGTGGAAGACAAAGATAACAAGGATGATAATGATGATCAAGACTTTGTTGCTTTTAATTCATCCTCTATGACAAGGCCAAAACCTCTTTTGATAATGGAGGGTGAGTGGAGATTATGGAGGATGAGTGGGTGCACTTGAATGGATAAGAAAATGGGACAATGGGGTGTCCCAACCGAACCAAAACCCAAAAAAAAAGGGGTTTGCTGATGTCTTGGGCCGGGCCAACAAAATCTGCTCTTAAGCTCGACTTCAAACGGGCAAATCTCCCTTATCCGGACTTGGTTTTAGGTGATTCTTGAGTCTAAATTGAAGCCTCGGAAGTCTATTTTCCAATAGTGGTGGCCTCACATCTAAATTCTAAGTGTACAAAGAGATATGCCTAATTTAGTAAAGGTTGTTCATTTCTTTCTTAACGATTTGATGTTTATCCTTTTCCTAAACTAGTTTTCTTCCATCCCCTCCTATTTCTTTCAACTCTAAACCTATAAAAAAGATGTTTTTAAATATTTTTCAAAGAATTCACCTCCCTTCCATTTATTTCCATTTTATCCTTACTCGGTTTACTGAAAAGTGCAATATTTTAATCGAAATGGGAGCCTCGGAACATCGTAGAAACATTTGGAAAATATTTTGAAAATAGAGTTTTAAGGTCTAAAATAGTTTGGCCAAAATGGGGCGTAAGGTTTTTGAGAGAAAACTAAATTCCATTTTTCTTGTTGAGGATTTTGTAAGAAACACCTTCCTGTTATTCATCATAGGGTGATCAAAAGAAAGCGCCCAAGTCTTAGGGCCGGTCAAAATGGAGTGTCTACAATTGCCTCTCTTTGACAGAGCTCGAAGTCATTTCATGACGTAAGTGAATGTCAAAGTCCGAACATGACCCTTTTGACAAGGTCATAAGACTTGGGCAAACAAATAAGATGCAATGCAAGTGGTTGAACTTGAAGGTTGCCTACGTATCCCATTGTAAGGAATTAAACCAGCGTAGTTTACGGACATAATGCAAATGACATGCTCGGCATACAATTTGAAAGTTGGACTCGCATGCTTCGCGTAGACGGTTGTTTTGAAAATTAATGATTATGTAATAGGATGCAAAGTCGCAGAGAGATGATAAAGATATGAAGTTAGTAACATATGAGACAAGCCTCATGCAAATGATATAAAGCATAACAAAAGGTATAATACATATAAATGTGCTACAACACAAATAATAGAGAGAGTTCATCGCCTACAAATATGCCATATCATTGCATTAAATGTGCCACAACTCAGTTGATAGAAGAAAGATGAACTCAAAATCCAAACACGTATCACGTGAGAGGAGAAATAGTGAATCTAAGAACCAAACGCGTTTCACTCTAGAGAAGAAAATAATGAACTCGAAATCCAAATGCGTTTCACGCGAAAGGAGGTATAGTGGTATAACCGTCAGACGTTCCTAGCCATATTTCATACGGAGCAGGGGAAGGTTTTAACCGGATAAACATCAAATCCTAACACGTTTCACGTGGAAGGTGAAAATATGGTGTAACCAACAAGCATACCTAACGTTATCTCGTACGGAAAGGGAGAAGGTTTTAACCAGGTAAACATCTAATCCCAACACGCTTCACTTGAAAGGAGCAAAGGTGGTGTAACCAATAGGTGTACCTAACCGTATCTCATATGGAGAGGGAAAAGGTTTTAACCGGGTAAACATCGAATACTAACACGTTTCACGTGAAAGGAGCAAAGGTGATGTAACTAACAAACGTACTTAACCATATCTCATACGGAGAGGGGGAAGGTTTTAACCAGGTAAACATCTAATCCTAACATGTTTCACGTGAAAGGAGCAAAGGTGCTGTGATCAACAAGCATACTTAACCGTATCTCATACAGAAAGGGGGAAGGTTTTAACCAAGTAAACATCAAATCCTAACACGTTTCACGTGAAAGGTGAAAACGTGGTGTAACCAACAGGCGTACCTAACTGTATCTCATACGGAAAGGAGAGATTTTAACCAGGTAAACATCAAATCGTAAAACGTTTCACGTGAAAGGTGAAAATATGGTGTAATCAACAAGTATACCTAACCATATCTCATACGGAAATGGGGAAGGTTTTAACTAGGTAAACATCAAATCCTAACACGTTTCACATGAAAGGTGAAAATATGGTGTAACCAACAAGCATACGTAACCGTATCTCATACGAAAAAGGGGAATGTTTTAACCAGGTTTAAACGATGTACAAAGGAATCAGTATACATAACAAAAGTATACATATACATCAATATACATACACATACAAAGTATATATAAGCAGATATATATACATACAAAGATATACATATACATACATGTCTCTCTCCCCTCTCTTATTTTTTGTCTCTCTCTCTCGTCCTTCATCTGCTTTGAGCCTCATGTCTGGCGTGCAATTACAACAAACATGTCACTTGACCGATAGAGCTAGACCCTCAATTTTTTTCAACGATTGCCTCGGCACCTTCACCCCCTTGTCTTCTTCTCCTCCTTTCTCGTTCTCTGCTTAAACCAAAGCCTATGACGTGAAAGGTGAAAATGTGGTATAACCAACAAACATACCTAACCGTATCTCATACGGAAAGGGAAAATGTTTTAACCAGGTTTAAACGATGTACAAAGGCATCAGTATACACAACAGGAGTATACATATACATCAATATACATACACATGCAAAGTATATACAAGCAGATATATATACATACAGAGATATACACATATATATATATATATATGTCTCTCTTCCCTTTCCTGTTTTTGTCTCTCTCTTCCTTCATCAGCTTCGAGCATCGTGTCTGGAGCGCGATTTCAACAAATACGTCACATGACCGACAGAGCTAGACCCTTCCTGATTTTTTTCAACGATTGCCTCGGCACCTTCACCCCTATGTCTTATTCTCCTTGCTCGAGCGTCTTTGTACATACGTTGAAGCAGAGAGAGTTACGCTGATAGTTGATACACTTCAAACGTCATGTTCTGTAGTTGACGGGACAAGTTAGAGATCGCAGTCACGGTCTCCACACATGATCTCAGCGTATATGAGTTAGCCTGTTCTGCCATTATTTGCTCAATTGACATCGCTGGAAAGCTGAGAACAGGGGAAGAAGAAGGGGCACGGAGTTGAGGTTCAAGGGAGTCAGAACCGGTTATCTCTATCGTAGACTCGTTAAGGTCTGGAAAGAGAGTGACAGAACCACGGGAAGAGGCCATGTCAGAGGAAAGTGATGCAAAAGAAAAGGGTTGCAGAGTGGTGGCAGAGAAAGTTCGCAGCTTTTTGCTCTGCCTCTCTCACAGGCCGCAGTTTAAGAAGAGAACGAGGAAGGAGAAAAAGACAAGGGGGTGAAGGTGCCGAGGCAATCGTTGAAAAAAATCAGGAGGGTCTATCTTTGTCGGTCAGGTGACGTATTTGTTGAAATCGCGCGCCAGACACGACACTCGAAGTCAAAGAAGCACGGGTGCGAGTACGAGTACGGTACGGGTATGAGTGCGGGTACGCCGATTCGGAAAAACTCAAAAAAAGTATGATACGGGTACGGCTGCGGTACGCCGATATATATATATATATTTTTTATATATAATTATGGTTAAAGGATCCAACCTACAAATTAAAATTAAATATCAAAACTAAAAAGAGAACTACTCATTTTCCTATAATTTAAAACCATTAAGCGTTAAAAATAATATTTGTGAAATCTCTCACTTTGACATGTTATGCACTGTGAAATTGTTATCATAATTTATTTTTAAAATCTTTCTTTTTGCTCATCAATTTGCTATTTTTATAGGGTGAGACCAAAGAAATAACAAGAGACCAAAGAAAGATTTAAAGTTAATTGCCAACAGTAAAGGAAAAAAATTCTCAATTGAGGCAGATTGTCAATTGCAATTTGCATAATACATAAAATTGCATCATTCCCAACCACTACTAATCAACTAATACCGTATCAATTTTTAATGTTTTGTGCATAAACTTTAAAAGTTTGTTATGATTAAAGATTTTATAAAGGAATTCTAAGAGGATCTGAAGCAAAAGCATAATACATAGTCATACACAGAACTACCCTTTATAGGCCTTGTTATTTTTTTTTGTTCAAATTGCTTTTTAAAAACATCAAAATTATTTGTTGATATACTTATACAATTCATACAAATAGACAGGACAGCAGAAAAACATCAAAATTGCTGATCTGCAAGGGCACCAAAAAAAAAAAAAAAAGGCCCTAGCGTACCCATGCCGTACCCGAATGAACCAAACGTACCGGACCCCCTTTTGCCATACCCGGTACTCGTGCAGCCGTACCGGTACGCGTACCCGCACCCAGTAAGTACCCGGTACTCGTACGGTACTATTTTTGGAGTACCCTTGCTTCATAGCTCGAAGTAGATGAAAGAAAAGAGAGACAAAAATAAGGGGAGAGACATATATATATATGTATATCTTTATATTTATATTTATATATATTTGCTTGTATATACTTTGTATGCGCATGTATATTGATGTATATGTATACTTCTGTTGAGTATACTGATGCCTTCGTACATCGTTAAAACCTTCCCTCTTTTCGAAGGAGATACGGTAAGGTATGCTTGTTGGCTACACCACATTTTCACCTTTCACGTCACAGGCCTCTGTTTAAGCAGAGAACGAGGAATTAGAAGAAGACAAGGGGGTGAAGGTGCCGAGGCAATCGTTGAAAAAAATTGAGGGTCTAGCTCTGTCGGTCAAGTCACATGTTTGTTGAAATCGCGCGCCAGACACAATGCTTGAAGCAGATGAAGGAAGAGAGAGCGAGAGAGAGAGAGAGAAAAATAGGAGAGGGGAGAGAAACATGTATGTATATGTATATCTTTGTATGTACATATAACTACTTATATATACTTTGTATGTATATGTATATTGATGTATATGTATACTTCTGTTGTGTATACTGATACCTTTGTACATCGTTTAAATCTAGTTAAAACCTTTCCCCTTTCCATATGAGATACGGTTAGGTACGCTTGTTGGTTACACTACATTTTCACCTTTCACCGCCACATTTTCACCTTTCACGTGAAACGTGTTAGAATTTGATGTTTACCTGGTTAAAACCTTTACTCTTTTCCGTATGAGATATGGTTAGGTATGTTTGTTGGTTACACCACATTTTCACGTTTCACGTGAAACATGTTAAGATTTGATATTTACCTGGTTAAAATCTCTCCCCTTTCCGTATGAGATACGGTTAGTTATGCTTGTTGGTTACACCACATTTTCACCTTTCACATGAAATGTGTTAAGGATTCGATGTTTACCTGGTAAAACCTTCCCCCTTTTCGTATGAGATACGGTTAGATATGCTTGTTGGTTACACCACCTTTGCTCCTTTTACATTAAACGTGTTAGGATTAGACGTTTACTCGATTAAAACCTTCCCCCACTCCGTATGAGATACTGTTAGGTACGCTTGTTGGTTACACCACCTTTGCTCCTTTCACATGAAAGGTATTAAAATTAGATGTTTACCCGGTTAAAACCTTCCCCTTTTCCGTATGAGATACAGTTAGGTACGCCTGTTGGTTACACCACTTTTGCTCCTTTCACGTAAAACGTGTTAGGATTAGATGTTTACCCGGTTAAAACCTTCCCCCTCTCCATATGAGATACGATTAGGTACGCCTGTTGGTTACACCACCTTTGCTCCTTTCACGTGAAACGTGTTAGGATTAGATTTTTACCTAGTTAACACCTTCTCCCTTTCCGTATGAGATACGGTTAGGTATGCTTGTTGGTTATACCACATTTTCACCTTTCACGTGAAACGTGTTAGGATTTGATGTTTATTCGATTAAAACCTTCCCCTTCTCCGTATGAAATACGGCTAGGAACATCTGTTGGTTACACTACTATACCTCCTCCCGCATGAAACCCATTTTGATTTCGAGTCCATTATTTTCTTCTCTCACATGAAACGCGTTTGGATTTTGTGTTCACCTTTCTTCTATCAACTGAGTTGTGGCACATTTAATGCAATGATATGGCACATTTGTATGCGATGCACTCTCTCTATTATTTGTGTTGTAGCACATTTATATGCGTTATACCCTCTGTTATGCTTTATATCATTTGTACGAGATTTGTTTCATAAGTTACAATCTTCATATCCTTATCATCACTCCACGACTTGCATCCTATTACATAATCATGAACTTTCAAAACAACCGGCTACGTAAAGCGTCTGAGTCCAACTTTCAAATTGTATGCTGAGCATGTCATTTGCATTTTGCCCCTGAACTACGCTGGTTTGATTCCTTGCAATGGGATACGTAGACAACCTTCAGGTTCAATCACTTGCATTACATCTTGTTTGTTTGCCCAAGTCTTACAACCTTGTCAAAAGGGTCGTTTTCGAGCTTTGACATTCATTCACGTCATGAAATGGCTTAGAGCTCTGTCAAAGAGAGACAACTGTAGACACCCCATTTTGATCGGCCCTAAGACTTGGGCATTTTTTTTTTTTTATCACCCCATGATGAATAACAGGGTGTTTCTCACAAAATCCTCAACAAGAAAAATGAAATTTTGTTTTCTCTCAAAAACCTTACGCCCCATTTTGGCCAAATTATTTTAGACCTTAAAACCCTCTTTTCAAAATATTTTTTCAAATGTTTCTATGATGTTCCGAGACTCCTATTTCGATTAAAATATTGCACTTTTCAGTAAACTGAATAAGGATAGTGTAAATAAATGAAAGTGAGGTGAACTCTTTGAAAAATATTTTAAAACATATTCTTTATAAGTTTGGAGTTGAAGGAAATAAGAGGGAATGGAAGAAAACTGGTTTAGGAAAAGGATGAACATCAAATCATTAAGAAAGAAATGAACAGCCTTCACTAAATTAGGTATATCTCTTTGTACACTTGAAATTGTGAGGCCACCAATTTAGACTCAAGAATCACCTAAAACCGAGTCCGGATAAGAGAGATATGCCCGTTTGAAGATGGACTTAAGAGCAGATTTTGTTGACTCGACCCGAGACAACAGCAGACTTGTTTTTTTTTTTTTGGTTCAGTTGGGACACCCTATTGACCCATTTTATGATCCATTCAAGTGCACCCACTCATTCTTCATTATCTCCACTCACCCTCCATTATCAAAAGAGGTTTTGGCCTTGTCATAAAGGATGAATCAGAAGCAATAAAATCTTGATCATCATTATCATCCTTGTCATTCCCATCACTTTGTCTTCCACCTTGTCCCCCATTCCTTGACTTGTTTATTCCTTTATGGCTTATACATTCAGATTGTATATTAAAGAGGGAGAGGATGGAATGAGGGGGGAAATCATTCGAGAGAGTTAGAGAGAAAAGAGAGCAAAAGAGGAAAAATTGTCTAAATTGCAACCTTGAGCCAAAACAGTTCCAAACTTCCATAGCTACTGAAATTCCTCATTTCCATACACCAAAACTACTCCAAAAATTCTGATATAGCCAAAGATCAATTGCCTTGATCATAAGAAAGAGTGTTTCGTGATTGAAAGTGAGAAAAGCTAGAGAGTTAGCCACTTTCCATACCATAAACTCCATAATTTCGAATTGAGAATTTGAGAACATGCTTGCTACACTTGAGGGTAATCAAGAGGAATTTTGTGAACTAAGGAGTTCATCCTTTCCTTGGAAAGTGAATTTCACAAACTTTTCATTTTCTTGTATTTCTTACTTATTTTCTCTTTTGTTTTGATTTCTTGTTATATTATATATTATTGTAATCTAATTGAAAGTGGTGAGTTGAGACTCCCATATATATTGTTTTTAGTTCTGTTTTGTTGTGGAAATCTAAGAAAACAGAGTTTGGCTGAGCCAACCAGGCTACCTAGACCGTTAGTTCATAAGGAAGAGTATTCAGTGATTGAAAGTGAGAAAAACTAGAGAGTTAACCACTTTCCATACCATAAACTCCATAAATTTCATAATTTCGAATTGAGGATTTGAGAACACGCTTGCTACACTTGAGGGTGATCAAGAGGGAGTTTGTGAACTAAGGAGTTCATCCTTTCCTTGGAAAGTGAATTTCACAAACTTTTCATTTTCTTGCATTTCTTACTTATTTTGCTCTTTTGCTTTGATTTCTTATTATATTATATATTGTTGTAATCTAATTGAAAGTGATGAGTTGAGACTCCCATATATATTGTTTTTAGTTCTATTTTTGTTGTGAAAATCTAAGAAAACAGAGTTTGACCGAGCCTACAGGACTACCTGGCCCGTTAGTTGGCCGGGTAGCCACCTAAAAGTACACCATCGCTTCCGCGACCTTCATGACCATGCCCGCAACCTCTAGGCAAAATCGGGCAGCCTTCCGACGTTGAGAAGATCAACCTCCAATGGTCTTTGGGGCACTTGAAGTTGTTATTTTCTTATGTTTATTTTATTTTGAGTGTTTGTGAAGATTTTTATATTGTGTTGTAATATTTATTCATCTCCCTCAGATTTGTAATAATTAAAGTGTTATAATAATTCCTCATCCCCACTTCTTATCTATCCCATTCTTTAATCGCTTTTCCTAACTGTACATATGTATATATCTTGCATGCCATGCATATCCATGCTTTTACATACATGATTCATGCCTAAATTCGGCTAAATTTGCATCTTTGTGCTTTAATTGATCAATGATTTTGTGCGCTATCTCATGTTTTGTAATGTTTCACATGTCATGTTTTAGAAGGCGGATCTTTAAAAGCATTTTTGTACGTATTGTATTGTATTAGGATTTTGTATATAGGATCATGTATACTTTACTAACTTTGTTTTGTAACTGTTCGCAGGACGTCAATAAATATGTAAGTTGTTATGCTTTAGCATCCCGCTTGTACATAATTTTCTTGTTATGTTTAGCATCCTACCATGTGGCTATTTGCTTATGTGATATATCTCTATGAATGCCGATGGATAGAGGTTGTGTCTCTTAATTTGGAATGATATTGATTTTCATGTTTGTAAACTCAATTTCTTTGAGTTGTGCATCTTCAAAACTCTTTCAAAAAATACATGAACTTAAATTATTCCTAGATGAATAACATAGTCTATACTTGTATACTTCACATAGTAAATTTTTAGAATTTATTAAATAAATCGGAATATGAACATATAAAGCAAATAAAACTCATATCATAGTTTAGTAGAAGCCGATCTTTAATCAGATGAGCGGGGTGCTCATTATTGACCTTCCCCTCTCATAACTAAGATTCCGAGCCAAGCATCTTTGGTTACAACGAACAGTGCCCTTGGCATGAGTCATGGGTTTCCTAATTTCACAAAATATTAGGTGGCAACTCTAAAATATTAGGTGGCAACTCTGAAATCTGATGACACAGTCCATTTTTGACAAAATTGCAATAAAATGGATTTTCAATATAAGTTGCCAAAATTGGACTCTCATTTATGTTTCACATTGCACTTGTGAGACTAGATCGCAGAGATCTCGGGAGTCCGAACTATTTACCGCGCGCAGGTACCCCCTAGGTGATGTTACTGTTAGAATATTCATTTATATATTTGTAATTATCTGTTTCCTGATTTCATGCCTTAGGGCTCTCCTTGTAAGTTATGTTAATTAATATAAAAGGGAATGAATTGATATTCATTCACCAAGGTTTTGATTTTACCTAAATAAACATAGTATCAGAGCCCAAACCCTAAACCCAGCTTCTTCCGCCACCTTCCATCACCACTCTGGAAAAAATCCCATCCTTTTTTCGGTCTCTCATTTAGCTATCTGGGGCTTGCACACGTTGCAACAGGCCTTCCAGGCTCAGCCGGCAGCCGTCGGAGGCCATAGAGGCCAGGACGAAGCTAGTCGGAGGTAACCCGGGCTCAGAAGACTTTCGCTACGGCTTGCGCACGCAGCAACAGGCCTTCCAGGCTCAGCCGACAGCCGTCGGAGGCCATCCAAGCTAGGACGAAGCCAGTCGGAGGTCACCCAGAACCAGACGCCTTTCGTCGGAGTTCACCCAAGACCAGATGACACCTTTTGGCAGTTCAACTGTCTGTTTAAGTCTAGTCGGCAGTCCCTTTGTTCCTCTATGGCTCTCGCATGTCTCTGTGAGGTTTGGTACTGATATACTGATCGTGATACCTTTTTTTTAAAATAAAAATAAAAAACTTGTTTTGATTGAGGTTCTGGTTTCAGTATTATTTTTTAATTTATTTTTGGGTCAATAAATGGCCCCAATAATTTGATTTTCATGCTCCCATAGTGGTCTGTGATTGTCATTATTTGGTTGTTCTCTTCCTCCCATAGTTGTGATTCCTGCTGGTTGTGGTTTAAATAAGTAGCATACTAGTGGCCGAAATTACTAGTGAATCCACCACTCGTATCCAGCCACCTCAAGTGGAGAGCCTCATTATGCCTACTCAATCCGAAAACTACAATCCTAGTCTCAAAATTACCACCTCGCTGTTTAATGGTCAGAATTATCTAGCCTGGTCGCAGAGTCTGACTTTTTTTTTGAAAAGCAGGGGGAAGATGGGTTATGTTGATGGAAGGGTTCAACCACCAGGTCCCAATGATCCTGGTTATGACCAATGGGAGATTACTAACTCCTTTATTATGGGGTGGCTTATTCATTCTATGGTTCCGAATATTAGTGAAGGCTACTTGTCCATGGAAACTGCCCGGGATGTTTGGGAAGCTGTGGCTGCTACCTATTCTCGCAAGGGCAATTTTTCGCAGACCTTTGAATTGCGTCGTTCCATCAAGCGCTCCATACAGGGGGAGCAAACTGTTCTTCAGTACTTCACATTTCTTAACAATGGCTAGAAACGTCTTGATCACCTGCAGGACTATACACCGGTTTGCACTACTGATTCCATTGGCTACATGAAGTTTATTGCACATGAGAGGGTCTTCAAGTTTCTGGAAGGTCTTAATCTAGAATTTGATCCGGTTCGGAGTCGTGTCCTTGGCATGGATACTCTTCCTTCTCTTCAGGAGGCCTTTGCTTACGTACAGAATGAGGAGAGTCGTCATTCTGCTATGATGCCAACTACTTCTCCAGAACGCTCTGCCTTACTTTCTGTTCCTCCTCGAGATGGGACCAATCTGCCCCGTGCTTCTCCTAATCCTTCTACAAAGGACCCTTTGTTCTGTGATTACTGCCACAAGCCACGACATACTCGTAAGACCTGTTGGAAGCTTCATGGGGCTCCATCTGGCGATCGAGGTGATCAGTCTGGTTCTCGCGGAGGCCGGTCCGGCCAGTCCAGAGGACGTGGCTTTAATCCACGGGCCCATCAGTCTAGTGCAGTTGGCATACTTGATTCCACTCCAACCCCAGTTGGCTTGTCCTCTGATGGGGTATCTGGCCTGTCTTCTTCTAAGTTTGAGGATGTTTTGCGTCACTTGTTGGACTGCCGGTCTTCTACCACTCCTCCGGATGCATCCTCTTCTTCATTTGCCCGATCAGGTAACTTAGCCTCTCTTCCCAGTGCTTTCCTATCCCATAAGTCTGTCCCATGGATTATTGATTCTGGTGCCTCAGATCATATGTCTGGATCTTCTGATCTTTTCTCCGACTATAAGCCCTCTTCAGGACACGACAAAGTTCGCATTGCAAATGGTACTATTTCTTCTGTCTCTAAGAAAGGTTTAATTCGTGCCACTCCTACCCTTCCTCTCTCTTCAGTTTTACATGTTCCTAATTTCTCTGTTAATCTTTTATCCTTGAGTCGTATTACTCAGGATTTGAATTGTAGTGTGACTGTTTTCCCTAATCATTGTCTTTTTCAGGATCTTATCACGAGGAGGACGATTGGCAGTGGTAAAGCAGAACATGGTCTCTATATCTTAGATCAGGCTGACAAGGTTGCACATCATTCTATCCAATCTCTAACCACCAAGGACGATTTATGGCTGTGGCATCGACGTCTTGGTCATCCCTCTTTTTATCTGCTTCAACATTTATTTCCTTCTGTTTTTACCAAAAACAATGTGCTTGATTTTCAATGTGAGTCTTGTCAACTTGGCAATCAAACACGAGCTTCTTTTGCTCCTCGTATTAATAAAAGCGTAGTTCCTTTTTCTTTAATACATTCTGATGTTTGGGGTCCATCTCATGTTGTGTCATTGAAAGGCCATAGATGGTTTGTCACGTTTATCAATGATTTTTTCCGTACTACTTGGGTGTATCTCATGAAAGAAAAGAGTGAGGTTTTCTCTGTGTTTCAAAATTTTCATAAAATGCTTTGTACTCAATTTGGGGCTGTTGTCAAAATCTTACGTTCTGATAATGGGGGTGAATACATTGATTTGAGGTTAGAGAGATTTTTCCACTCATGACATTATCCATCAAACTTCTTGCACCAATACCCCGCAACAAAATGGGGTCGCGGAGCGCAAGAATCGTCATCTTCTTGACATGGCTCAGTGTATGTGTTTTTCTATGGGTGTGCCTCGGTCCTATTAGGGCGAGGCCGTTCTCACCGTTGCCTATCTCATTAATCGTCTTCCTACTCTAGTATTGCATAAAAAGGCTCCTCTCCAGGTTCTCTTAGGGTCCGCATCTCTGTTTTCAATTTCTCCAAAAATCTTTGGGTGTGTCTGTTTTGTTCACAATCCTTCCCCTACTCGTGATAAGTTGGACCCTCGCTCTCTCAAGTGTGTTTTCCTCGGCTACTCCCCTACTCAAAAGGGATATAAGTGTTATCATCCTCCTTCCCGTAAGTGGTTTGTGTCCATGGATGTCACATTCTTTGAGTCCCAGTATTACTTCTTGTCTTCTCCGGTGCCCCAGTCATCCCTTCAGGGGGAGCCTTGGTGTGAAGAGATTCATGTTGTCCCTGTTACTCCTATGGTTGTCCCTGTTACTCCTATGGTGGAATCATTTGTTCTTCCACCACCTATTACTGAGACTATAGACTTTAATGCCACCAAGGACAGGGAAGGGCAAGTTTATGTCAGGGACAAAGACAGACAGAAAGTTACTTGAATACAAGAGACCACTTCTGCTCACCCACTGCCATCTCCTACTTCTGATAAGAGTCCAGGTAACTTTGACCCTGTTGTTTCTCTTGAGTCTACTGATATTGCTATTCCTGACACTACTGATCTTGATATTCCTATTGCCAAGAGAAAGGGTGTGAGATCTTGCACTCAACATCCTATCTTTAATTTTGTGTCATACTCTCATTTGTCGTCCTCATATAGAGCCTTTGTGTCCAACATTTCTTCTGTGAGTATACCTAATCATTTTCAGGATGCTCTCACTACTTCTGAGTGGAAACTTGCTATGATTGAGGAAATGAAAGCACTTCGTAAGAATGGCACTTGGGAATTGATTGAGTTACCTAGGGGCAAACGAACCGTGGGATGCAAATGGGTGTATACAGTAAAGCACAAGGCAGATGGTTCAATTGAGCGTTCTCGACTTGTAGCAAAGGGTTTTACTCAGACATATAGGGTGGACTATCAAGAGACATTTGCTCCAGTTGCGAAGATGAATTCTGTCAGGGTACTCCTTTCTCTTGTAGCTAATTTGGATTGGCCACTTCACCAGTTTGATGTGAAGAATGCTTTCCTCCATGGTGACCTAGAAGAAGAGGTGTATATGGACATTCCCCCTGGTTTTGAAGATCTTTAGACAAAGGAGAAGGTATGTCGACTTCAAAAGTCACTATACGATCTCAAACAATCTCCAAGGGCTTGGTTTGAGAGATTTACTCAAGCGATGGTGAAGTATGGTTTCAAACAAAGTCAGGTTGATCATACTCTGTTTGTTAAACATTCCTCCCATAGTAAGACGACGGCTCTCATTGTGTATGTGGATGACATAGTGCTTACAGGGGATGATGTTGAGAAAATTCCTCTGCTAAAAAAGTATTCGGCAAGTGAGTTTGAGATCAAAGACTTGGGAAATCTGAAGTATTTTTTGGGTATTGAAGTTGCCAGATCCAAGGATGGGATTTTCATCTATCAGAGAAAATATGTCCTTGACCTGTTGAAAGAAATAGGGATGCTTGGAAGCAAAGCCTGTGACACTCCTCTAGAGCCTAACCAGAAACTGAGTGATGATATTGGAGGAGCAACTGTTGATAGGGGGAGTTATCAGCGGTAAGTGGGTAAGCTCATTTACTTATCCCATTCTCGTCCTAATATCGCTATTGCAGTTAGTATAGTTAGCCAGTTCATGCATGCTCTTCATGCAATACACTTGGAGGCAGTTATGAGGATTCTGAGATACTTAAAATCTTCTTCTGGAAAGGGCCTTTATTTTCCAAACACGATCATCTTAGTGTGGAAGCCTATACGGATGCAGATTGGGCAGGATCAATAACTGATAGGAGGTCCACTTCGGGGTATTGTACCTTTGTTGAAGGGAATCTGGTTACTTAGAGAAGTAAAAACAGAATGTGGTTGCCCGGTCTAGTGCGGAGGCAGAGTTTAGAGCCATGGCACAAGGTGTATTTGAGCTCTTGTGGATCAAGTTGTTGTTGAGTGATCTGGGGATAGATCAAACGGATTCCATGCGACTATATTGTGATGATAAAGCTGCCATCAACATAGCTCACAATCCAGTTCAACATGACAGGACAAAGCATGTTGAGATTGATCGTTACTTCATCAAGGAGAAACTCACTAGCGGCACAATATGTACTCCATTTGTGAAGTCTGGTGAACAACTCGTTGATATCCTTACAAAGGGGGTTGGGAATATCCCGTTTCATGATATTCTTCGCAAGCTGGGGATGAGAGATATCTTCGCACTAGCTTGAGGGGGAGTGTTAGAATATTCATTTATATATTTGTAATTATCTGTTTCCTGATTTCATGCCTTAGGGCTCTCCTTGTAAGTTATGTTAATTAATATAAAAGGGAATGAATTGATATTCATTCACCAAGGTTTTGATTTTACCTAAATAAACAGTTACACCACCCGCGCTGCCACCTCACCATTGTGAAACCCTAGATCTGAGAGAAGAGAGGGGATAGGAGACCGAAAGAGAAGTAGAGGATGGGTGTAAAGAGAGTTCTGAGGTTAGAAATGAGATAGATTTGATATATTGGGTAGTGCAAAGATAAAATAAATTTTTAATTGATGTAATGTGATTCAATGCCGTGTAAATAGAAGGCTCCCAGTTTTGAGCTACTTTGGAACAAATTATTCAAAATATGATTGAATTGTCTTAATAGAAAATTGATTTTTCCTTTGAAAAAATAGGGCAATTTGGACATTTCCCCACAAATAGTTCATTTTGAAATCAACAGTGAAAAGAAAATAAAAGTCAATTTCAAATGTTCACAAATCTAAATTAAAAGGCAGTATTACAAAAACTGCAAGAGCATACTATCTCATCATAGCCCAAATGTCACCACGGTTTCTTTATATATAGTTTATTAGTTTATCATTAAAAGTAATCCAAGGAGACTTGTAAACTACAACAGAAAAGCATTAGAAGAAAATTTTGATGATGAAGTAGCACTTCTGCAGTTTCAGTATCAGGATAATGACAGAAAGGAATCATGTTTGTCCACTTGATTTATGTATTACCAAACCCCCCCAGCAGTGCGCACACAAAAACAATGATGACAAAAAAAAAAAAATACAGTTCAGCAAAACATATAACCAAGTGTTGATAGGCATAGCCCTGCAACAACTGAAGGTCAATGGATACACACCTCAGATAGAAACCCATTGAGTGATATACCCCCCAATGCACTTCTCTCTGCAGCATCCTTATAAGGAGCTTCCTCCCAAGGACTGAAATTCAAAACATCAACGGCTATATGAGATGGTATTCAGCGGAAAAAAGCCAACTAAGTCCAAAGTCCATATGCACAGCAGTAGAAATAATAAAACAAAACACACATAAGAAGCCATTGGTTCCAGTGGAAATGCACATGAAATATTATTACTGATGCTGCATAGGCAACCTATGCATGATTACAATTAGAAGTAATTTATTTGATGAGATACATACTAGCAAATGCTAATACTAAAAGTTGCAACCCTGCTGCCTGGGGTTCAATCAGAGCATGAAATTTAAACCACAGATGACAAATTCTGTCAACAAAAAATATTTTTAACACAGATTGACATTTTCTTTCCTGTCCTTCACTGATCCATAGACTTTCTCGTCAAATTTAAGCATAACAAGAAAAGGGCATTAGCTAATATTGGTCCCCATTAATTGAGGGTGATGGGAGAGGTAAAACTGCTGGTGGACCTAATCTTTCGCATTGTTCACACAAAGTGGCTGCTCTCAGCTCCAACCCACGTCCGTCAAAATTAAGTGTGAAAGCTAAGATAATTACTAGATCCACATCAGATTCTTGGCATATTTACAAAAGACAGTTTTCTCCAATTTAAAAGCAACATCAATGATCGGGATTAGTGTCTATGTTCATCTCATTCCTCAATATTACAATATTATCAAAAGGAATTAACTGAGATCGATGGCAGAAGGGGTCTAGAAAACAACCTTAGATACCAATACTTCAGTATATTTGATCTAATTTCCACATATTGTCACTGCATCCTAATATTAAAGTTAGCCAAGACAAGCATCCGGTTGTTTCACATAACAATGAAATTAAAGATACTTACCAAAAAATAAATATACATTACTCACATAATACCATTTCATGCCACCCTTAACCAGAATGCATGAGAGTTTAGGTTTCAACATTTACAAAAAGTTTATGTGCCAGAATTCACCAGTGTCACATAAGAAGATAATTAAAGCATAAATTGTTTTGCAGGCTATAAACCATATCAGTGATGTAATAATGGTGACTCAAACAAACAGTAATACGATATGTCTCAAAATTGGAAGCAACATGATGAACATGCCAAATAGCAAGCTTAACTACCCATATGACAATTTAAGCAACTGTAATTGAAAACATAGTTCCATAAAGTACTGCTATAATTTTGCACCCAACACAGACCAATGATTTTTTCAGAGCATGA
This sequence comes from Camellia japonica, assembly GCA_030407325.1. Classification (NCBI taxonomy): domain Eukaryota; kingdom Viridiplantae; phylum Streptophyta; class Magnoliopsida; order Ericales; family Theaceae; genus Camellia; species Camellia japonica. The sequence continues at coordinate 47,548,200 of JAPPVO010000024.1, read as the reverse complement.
ACAATATTTTCTGACAGAAACATGAAGTTCCTTGCAAAAGTAACAGCTGAAATATATAAGATAAATGTTATATAGTCTCTACATTATTTACAAACAACTACAGAACACAGCAGGAAAAGTACATCAGTAAATGTACATGTATGCATATATGTAAATATGTCTATGCACATGTTATCCACTGCAGCAAATAAGAGAACAAGATTAACAACCAACATTGCTTATTGAAAGCAATTCACCTTTCTGGTGCGGTTGAAAATAGATCATCAAGCTCAGAAAAACGCAGGGCTCCATCCTGTTCAGTGCCAAATTTTCCATTCAGAAATTAGAAAACTGTGCATTAGCTAGAATAGCAGAACCTGAAGTGTAAATTTTGTAGGCATACTGCAATCATCCAAGACTGATGGGCTCTTACATAACCTCTACAAAGGCATGTAACTTAGAACCACCAAACACCAGACCTAAAACTGAAAGGCAAATTGCTATCATACAAGAAAGATGAATAAAAGAATGGTCACTCGCATCACCACTAGTCAAGAAATAGGAATCTACCCAACCAAAAAAAAAAGAAAAAAAAAAAAATTCCCCTTAAAGATGATGTTCCTTAAAATTTGCAAAAAGAGATGTTGCATTTCAATGATGACAAGACAACTATCCAACTGGTTGCACCAAGAGAACCTCAGCTATGAACCACATAGATTTACCTAACCTAATTCATTGAGTCAGACTCAAAAACAGAAGTAGAGGAGGAAGAACTAATAAATTAGATACGAAAGAGGAAAGAGGGCAATGGTTTGCTAAAAGTAACTCTGGTTGCATATTGGCATTTGGAGGAAAAACATGAAAACATCAACTGCATCCATACAATTGGATGTTTTCCTTTTGACATATTAGTCATACTCCAAACATAAGGAATGTCATCTTTCCTTATGGATAGTATTATACTAGTAAATAGCTAGTGCATATAAGAGACAAAACCATGTCTGAAATGTCTGAAATTTACAATAAAATTCAGGAACCAAGCATTTGGTGTAAGCAGGGTAGAGACCAACCAAAGGTTCATGAAGTGCCATTATAATTAGTCCATTTCTGATGACAAGAAGTTTCTCTAATGACTGTAACCTATATGAATTAGGTCATTCAACTGCTATGACAAGAAAGAAAGGGAAGGGGGGAAAAAGGAAATATTTTCAGTTTTAAAGAATGTGCAATGAATAACAAAGAAGTACAGTGTTGCAAATAGGTCTAGTTTTACAATTAATCACAATATTGATTAGCCACAACTCGTTGTCTACTGATATGTTGCTTATGCATTAATAGCATGAAGGCAAGGATCACCTAATTCAGAAATGAAAAGAAAAAAATTTGGAAACCACACATTGAGTCAGTCCACTTAGAAAGATGTATGGTTAAATATATAATATGATTGTCTGAGCCAAAGAGACTTTGCCGCATGAACTGACACTTTGGCTTTCACACAACCAAATAATATTTGGGAGTCAGATTCCCAATAGAATAAAATTGACAACCAATCATCATTTATCTTCTTACTGTCGGTTGTGGAGCTTATAACCTTAAAGGCTAGATATTTAAGACAATATTACATTTCTAAATTCCTTCAATTATGTAGGCTTAATAATCAAGACTAAGCAACATCTATTATATCCATTCTAACAACAAAACCATTTACAGTGCTAGGTAAGTTCCGATTAGGTATTAACTAGCTCAGCTTATCAGCAATTTATCGTCACATTTCTTTTATCATGATTTGCAAGTTATCTTCACTTTCAAGAAATTATGCATAAGACTTCCAACATCACTCTCACATATTACACAGGCGTTGGTTTAGGCTTCCAAATGTTTTAAACTATCCACAAATTTCAACTTTTATTTTCCAAGCAGATCTAAATGTTACCCAAAAAGTTCTTTTAGTTCATAAATATTTATTTTAAACTCCTTCCCCAACCTAATTTATGGTTCTGGTATGGACGCAACTTAAGGAGGTGCAATCAAATCAAAGACAGGAAACATGGCACAAAACCAAGAGATACAGGGATGCTTTGTCCATAGTGTATTGGTAAAAGCAGCAACATAATATGCTTTTATCTACAAGCGACGAGTACGAAAAGACTACGAAAACACTCATAAATACCTTATCCATGTCAAACAGACTGAAGACCCCCTTCAGAAACTCCACAGCTTCGCTTGTGAACTCCACACTCTAAAATAAGGCATTTAAAAGGAAGCTTCATTATACAAAAGAATTATTATCCAAAAAAAGTGTCAACTATTTAAAAAAATTCACATTATTAATGAATATAAACTACTCAAACGATAGATGATTGGATACGGCTAAAAAGTGAAGAGAAGTAGTCTTGAATAGCTCAAGTTCTAGCCTCATTTCCAAGCTTGTTCAAGAAACAAGCAACTTTGACCAAGACAAGCTCTGGTCGTTGGCACTTGAATATGTGAAAATGGATCACATGTAAAATTCTTAGTATCAAACAGAATTTGTTACATTTTAAAACTTGTTAGGATATACATCCACATGATGTGCCAATGAGACAAATATAACTACCTCCTTAAAAAGAGGTTGAGTTTGATAAATGTATATTAAATATTTCATTAAGCAAGATGAGTTCAACCAACTACTTTCAAGAGATGTCAAATTTTACCTTTTTCACAAGACATGTCAAGATCAAGCCATCCCATTTTCTCTATTTCAATGGATAACTTCACTCCAAAAGTCAAAACCAATACAATTTAAAAGTTCTGAAACAAAATCAATTGTAAAGCATGTTGACCAAGCAGTCGTGAGTTCGCCAAGCAGACAACAAGGCAAACTCAGACAAGCTAATACTCACTCAAAAAGAGGATGAGTTTTTTAGGTAATCATGAACAAATGTTCAAATAACAGCATAGTTAGTAACATAGTATCAACAACATGTATCCAAAAGAGAAATATGTTTCAAAGTGTAATTAAAACGAAGTTCCCTTGATAGATCTTCGGCCTGATTCTACTGAATGAAAATGAGAAACAATTAAGACCATAATATTATTATATTAAAAACAATGAGCAGATGAGAATCCAATTCAATTTCAGAAATACAGTTACCCGATCAGGAGCTTTCTTGGAAGGAATTGAAAGCTGATCGCCCCTGAGCTTAATATCATCATCATAACCAAATTTCCTTAAAACAGTCCAGGTTGTCTCAAGGCGCCCTTTCTCTATAAAAAGAGCATGGAGGAAAAGAAACCCCGTCAAGGTAAGCCCAAACTCATTGACTCCTTCAGGTAGCTTCTCCTGTACAACTCGCTTAACACCCACTATTTCAGCGGGCTGTAACGGAGCATTGAAACATTTAACCTGTTTACAGGGTATATAAAATCACTTCACATTGTTAGACACGAGATGCCACAACACTACATGCAAATCCCCCTCCTTTCAAGAATAAATAAATAAATAAATTGACAACTTTAAAGACCCAAGGAAACAACTATCATATGATGAACAGGAGAAAAGAAAAAAGAAAGAAAATACCTGAAACTCATTCAGCTCCATATCATTCAGGGCACCATCCATATCGTGATCACAAAGAATAAATATCCGTTTCAATGCTCTCACACATCGAGGTTTCAAAGCCTGGGTTTCTTGATCAAATAATGGGGCTGTGGGATGAAGAACTGCTTTTTGAGCATAATAAAACACTTCAGGGACCTACAAGCAAATAAGAACAATGTTGTCTATTGTTTTCACCTTGAAGGTCTCCAACATATTGAAGCTCAGCAAAAAGAATAGCAAGGTATCATGGCTGAAATCCAAAATTCAAATAAATATGATTGCAATTCCCAACATCATGTATTGTTCTCAAATATCCAAGTAATTATGAAACTATAATAGAAATTCAAGTTGCACAATCTATTTGTCTATTGTTATCATTCATTATACATGTGTAATTGTATACAAAGCATATCAAGCAAGGAGGTTGAAAGAAGTTTATTATCAATTTATCAGTGTGAGAATAATAGAATATGCATTTGAGTCAAATGGCAGCCACTTTGTGCAAATAATATTACCCAATCCACCCTTCCCAACACACTCAGTTAACAGGTACCAACAACAATGGGGATATCTTCAATTTTTTAAGACAACGTAGTTTTGAGTAAAATTTATCATGCATCCAGAAAACCAAAAATCAAGCATATGATTGAATAAAAGGAAAATTCTAAACATCCATAGAATTCATACAAAAAACTTGACAAGAATAATGTGGCAATGTCATTATTGTAAACAAATCCATCTTCAATGGTATTTTGTTTTGAAATGAAAGGTCTACAATGAACCACATCATTATGTATTAAAATTATCTATAAGTTTTTTTGTTTGTATAGCATTACTCTTGAATAAAATTCTGCATAAGTAAATGCTTATTCATGTAACAAAACTGCAACAAAAATTAAACAATTGTAACGAACCTGAACCAGATTAGCGGCAGAACATTCTATACAAGTCTCAATCTCCCGAAACTGTTGCATAATTGGTGACATCACCTGCTCTAGACTCATATGGTGACGCTCATCTCGCAAATCTAGCTTGCAACCAACTACAATCACGGGTACCTTCACCTATCCATTGGTAACACAGCATGTCCAAACAAAATAACAATGAAACTATCATGGTTTTCAACCCAAGAATGTCAGAATAACAAATGAAGCCACAATAAATTTGAAATTTTACAAATGTGTCCAAATTTACAAAAGAGAATGAATCAGTTGTGCACAGAATGTGTGAATTGTAAACCTCAAGTCGACGAAGTTCGTGAAGCCAGAAAGTGCTGAGGTGATCAAGAGTCACAGGCTGATCACATGCATAGGTTAGCACCACCGCATCTGCACGCTTCAATTCCTCCGCAAGCTTCCCTCTACTCTCCAAACTAAATTCACCATCAAATTTAAAGAAAGAAAATAAAATAATTATCAAAAACAAGATTCAAATCAGTCAATAAAAGAACTCGCATCTACTTTCTTTCTTTTTTCTTTTCTTTTTTTTTTCAATTTAGACCTTCACGAATATCAATTTACCTCCTCCAACTAAAATCAACACCAAAAAAAAAAAAAATACTATACTTTGGTCCCGTTTGATAGGGCTTATAAGCTGCTTATTTCAGCTTTTAGCTTAATTTAAGCTAAAATATTGTGTTTGGTGCAGTTTAAGTTAACCAGCTTACAGCTTAAATCAAGCTATTTTTTAGCTTATCTCAAAAGCTGGTCAGGGCATGCTTAAGATTTCGACTTAAGCGCGCAGCTGGTGTAAGGGGATTTAAATGACTTAAATGCCCCTTCCAAACTTCATTATTTACGAAACTGCCATTATATATACCCTTTGATCTCTCTTGACCTAAACACTCTCGCCTCTCACACTCTTCTCTCCTCTTCTCCTCTCCTCTCTGGCAACCGAGAAGAACAGTCGTCCACCTCTCTGATTGCAGTAGATCGTGCTTGTAGAACAGTCGTCTACCTCTCCAAGAACAGTCGTCCCCCTATTTTCCGTTCATTTGCACCGAAAAGGTAAGATTTCATGACTGTGAAGTTATATATATATATATATGTATGGACATCGATTAGGGTTTTTGTTTTTGGTTATGTGAAATGGTGTGCGAGTTGTGTGTGAGGTTTCTCTTCTCGCTCGCTCTCTCTCTCTCTCTCTCTCTCTCTCTCTCTCTCTGATTACTATGAAATGACCCTCTTCTTCACTCTGTGATTAGGGTTGAAAACGCCTCTCTCTCTTCTTCACTCTCGGATTAGGGTTGAAAACCCCCTTTTTACTACGATGTGTTATTTATTTATTTAATCCTTAGATGTTTTTCAATTTTAAAAGCATAAATTTGGTACTGGATAATGGTAGGTGAAATTTGAGTTCAAAGTTAGTATTCATTTCATGAACTTCGTTAATGTGCATCCGATTACAAGGAAAAAAAAAAATTTGTAGGGTTTATGCATCCTTAAAAAAAATTGTCTCTCTCCCTCTGTTTCTCTCTCTCTTTCCCTTCTCTCTCTGATTTTGGGTGATCTCTTCTATGTTCAAAATCAACCAACGAAGCTACAAACCCTAATGTTCACTTGTAAAATACTTATATATTAATCAATGTATTTCCTCACAACAAAAAATACAAAAACCAGACACACAGTTACATACTAAGACAGATATATGAAGAAGAGCAAAAGCAAAAGGCTGGGAACAAACAATGAAAAAGAGTGATCTTTCTGTATTTTTGTAACCCAATAAATGATGTTGTGTTTGTTTTCGGTATTTGTTTATGGCTTGTTTGGGTATTGTTTTAGTACATCTTCTCTGTGACTGACTGAGCTATATTAAATTGTTTTGTTTCTGTATATATATATATATATATATTTGACTTGAGTTTAAGTTTAATTGAGCTAATTTTGATTTAAGTTTGAAACTCGGTGAAAATTTAACAATGAAAGAATATTAACATCGGAGAGAGAGTAGATAAGATTAAGAATAAACATTTGTCATTAAGCATTTTTTTTGGAGTACTCAATTTAGATTAAGCATTTTTTTTTTTGGTTGTTTTGTTAATGGACTGGCTTTTATCTTGTTGAAGTCTTATTATCATTATAATCACTGTTGTTTGAAGATATTGTTGTATTATCTCTTAGTACAAAATTATTTTTCAGTGTTACAGAGTACTCATATTTTCCTTCTAGTAGATATATGGACTTGTTTGGTTGGATAAGTTAGTGGTTCATTTTCATAATTTTTTTTTTTTTATCAACTGTGGTTCATTTTCATAATGACAGTCACTTTTTAAACACTATGTGAATTGAGAAGGACACTGCAAGATCAATTAGTGATATTAATGCTCCTTTATCAAAAGTTTGAAGTATTTAATCTATTTGCTTTACAAGAAAGATCACCTTAAAAATTAATGTAGAGGCATGTCATCCTCTAGTAACTATTCTTCCAATGCTGAGATCTTGGACTTGGAATATGAGGCTTTGAAATGTGATTGTGGTGTAAGAGCTGCCATAAGGGTTACCAAGTCTGACAAGGCATCAAAAGGGAGACTGTATGTCATTTGTGAGAAGAGAAATTGTCAATTTTGGAGGTGGTGTACCCCAAAATCTGTGAGGATGGTAGAGAGGCAGAGAAACGAGACAAATCTTTATCAAAATCAAAACATCGAGACTGTAGGACTAAAAGTCAAGAACCAAATGCTTGAGCAATCCTTAACATTCATGAAGCAGCTTGTTGTGGGTTTGCTCATAATTTGTATTGTTCTGTCAATTACATTATTCTTCAAATGATTGTAGATGGCTTTTAGATCAGGTGTTTTTGTGCTAAGTTGTGTACCCAATGAATGTTGATATGTCTATCCTAGATGCCATGTATGGTTATCTTGTACTAATCTTATGTTTTAATGCAAGCAATGATGATTGAGTATGTGTTAAATAATTTTTATTCTTTCATAGAATGAGTACCCAAGAGGAAACACAATCTGAAAATAGAAAGAACAAGAGAAAATCCTCTCAAGTACCATTCGTTAAGGGTCATTGGGATGCAAAATCAAATGAAATTTTTATTAAGCTTTGTGTTGAGCAAGTGAAAGTTGGACACAGACCTGGTACACACTTAGATAGGGTCGGGCGGGAAAATGTGATAACTAAGTTTAAAATTATGACTGGAAAAGCATACCAACGAATACAAATGAAAAACCATTGGAATGTGTTGAAAAAAGACTGACCTTTGTGGAATAATCTGTTAAGGGGTGAGACAGGCGTAAGCCGTGATACATTGACTGGAGCTATATCTGTATCTGATGAGTGGTGGACCAAGAAATTGAAGATAAGTGAATTGTTGAAGATGAACATATTCTGTTTGTTTTTTTGTTTAAACAGACTAAATTTTGTTATTTGAAATTGTTAAATTGTCCTTTGTAATTGTTGCAGAGGTATCCTGATACTGCTAAATTTCGGCGTATGCCATTGCAATTCACTAAAGACTTACATACTTTTCTCAGATGCAGCTCCTACATACACCCTTAGCTCAGGGGTTATGCCTCACACTGATGAGACTGTGGAGGAGTTTCATACCCCACATGATGCTGAATTTCATGATAATGCTGATTTGGAGGTGGTTCATCCTTCTGAGTTAAACAAAAAACGTCTATCAAACACTGATGGTTCATCAAACAAGAGCAAGACGAAGAAGAAATTTTCTGATACAGCTCTACTTAACAAGACACTTGATCGTATAGTCAATGTAGTTAAGTCATCTTCATCAACTTCAACACAAACCTTATCAAGATATCCTTCAAGGTAATGGAACTTGGGTGTTACATATAATTAATGTTATTAGGATATTTCTAATAATGAATAAATATATTTTTATTCTCAATTTTGTAATAAGATTGTATTGGAGCAATTGACGGAACACACATCAAAGCATATATATCTCCAGATAAGCAACCTCGTTTAATAGGTAGAAAGGGGTATGCTATTCAAAACATAATAGCCGTATGTGACTTCGACATGTGTTTCACATTTTGCTTGCCAAGATGGGAAGGAAGTGCACACGATACTCGGATCTTCTTAGATACAATTAGAAATCCTAATTATAATTTTCTAGAACCAGAAGGAGGTAACTGTTTTATATTTGATTGCTACAGTAGATGCACCGCACTCACATCTTCATATTTATTTTTACATTTCTAATTACTTACTTTAATTTCATTTTGGAATTTTAAAATAGATGAGTTTTACTTGGTAGATGTTGGGTATCCAAACATGAAAGGATATCTTACACCTTACAAAAGAGAGAGATATCATCTAGCTCAATTTGAACATGGTCAACCCCCCCAAAATGCACAAGAAAAATTCAACCAAGCACATTCATCACTTAGAAGTGTAATAGAAAGAACGTTTGGGGTTTAGAAAGCAAGATGGCCGATGATAAAGGATATCCCACCAAACTACAAGTGGACGACCCAAGTCAAACTTGTTTGTACAACAATGGCAATTCATAATTTCATCCGACAAAGTGAGTTCCGCAATATTGCATTTGACTCTTATGATAAATTCACGGATCATGTGCCTAATGAAGAGGAAGGACCTTCGTCTCAACAAGCACGCCATGGAAATAATGTTGCAGGTGATGGCAACGAGATGGAAATGAGGAGACATAATATTTGTATGTCAATTTGTAGACGAAATTAGGAGTTCTTTAAATATCTACAGAGTTTTATTTTTATTGTCTTAATAGTAATTTATTGTATTTTTATTGCAATGACATTTTCTTGTTCCCTTATGAACTCAAATATTAAAAAAATATATATATATATTAAAAAAAAATTTGTGGTAATGGAAAATTGTACCAAATTAGGTATTAATTATATCAACTTCCATTAATGAAATAACTTTTTCAAAATTTAAAGCGAAGAAAATGACAAAATTACAATTTTATATTCATAAGGGCAAAAATGACAATTACATAGGTAAAAGCTATTTTACAACTTATTTATCAAATACTACTTTGCTGCTTAAATCCATAATCTCACAACTGCATCAAACAGGTTACCAGCTTATATTCACAGCTATAATTTATAATCTCTTAAGCTATAATCTATAATCACTTTTTCCTTTTGTCAGCTTAAATTATCAAACTGTATCAATGTGAATCTTCCGTCACAGATCCATTGCATAAATGAATGGAAATTGAAATGCAAATTGCACATGCTATCACAAAATTTGTCAACTGTTTCAACTCAGTTGTCCCACTCGCGTGAATAGTCATAGCTCCCTATACACTACCTATCGATTTATATAATAATTTTTCGGATACATCGGAAAAGTATCGATTTATATAATAATGAATTAAACTATAGTTAGGGTAAAGTGATATTGAGTGACATTTCAAAGATAAACATAAATAAATATATATATATATATAGAAAGAGAGAGAGAGATGACATGATCGGTTACCCGGAAGAAGTATCGATGATAGTAACGGGGATGCCGTCGGGGTAGAAGTCGGAGGGGAGGCGAGTAGGAGGCAAAACGGAGGGGACGCTTTCGGGAAAGTTTTCGGAAGCGGCGGCGGCGATCAAGCTTGATTTGCCGGTGCCGCGGTCGCCCACGACGGCGACGCGGACGGTGGTGCGGCCGCCTGCCATTGGAGAGCTGCTGCAATCAATGATCTGCGTAGAACAGAAGAGAGAATATCAAAAACAAAAAGGATTGAGTTTTAAAGGATTGAGTTTTTATTACGGAGGCTTTTCTCATATTAAAAGGAATAAGTTTTTTTTTAAGTAACTTTTTGATTTTTTTGGCTAAAATGTGATGTAAAAAAAAATTAGTATGTTTGGGATGACTTTTTGACTTTTTACGAAAAGATGTGCAAAAAGTAGAAAGAAAAAGAAATTTTTGACTTTTTAGTATGGGTTGTTAGCTTTTTGATTTTTTTAATAACTTTTTGACTTTTTAACTAAAAGAGACACTTGCCAAACGAGGCCTAAGTTTAATTTGTATCTTAATTCTCAAATTAAACTTAGTTTGGATGGAATTTTTAAATTAGGCAAAAGCGTTATTATAAATCACGTTTTTACTGTTTGGAGTCCAAAATGTGATGAATAGTGAAAGCGCTATTCAAAATCACGCTTTTAATTAAGAAAGCGTGGTTGCAAATCACGCTTTTAACATAAAAAAAATCCGAATAAACGCTATTTGCAATAGCGCTTTCTGTGTATTTAATTTTTTGTAAGGAAAACGCTATTTAGAATAGCGCTTTTACTGTTGATAAAAACACGCGTGGATTGAAACCTCGATTTCACTTTTTATTTATTTATATATTTATTTTTTTTTTAATATTTTGTTTTTTTTTCCTGTTCTCATTGTTTTGGTGATAATGTAATTCATAAAAAAAATTTTGGCTTTACTAAAGCCATTGTCAGGTTGAAATTTTTTTTTTTTCTTTTGTCTTTGTATTGGTTTACAAGGTGTAATTCAGAAATTTTACATAATATGGGAAAAACCTTTTCTTTTCATATATTAATTTCTGTTACATCATATGAGAAAAGCCTCTTCTTTATATATTAATTTTACATAATATTTTTAATTAATTACCAAACATTTGGGAATTAAGCCAATTTATATATCATTTAAATTTTTATGAGAAAAGTCTCTTTTCATATATTAATTTTACATAATATTTTTCATATATATAATTTTAAAATCATGTTCATTTAGATATTATTAAGCCAAACATGTTCATTTACAAAATTCATGCTTTCACTGTTCACTACAGTAAGCATGGATTGAAACCACGCTTTCACTGTTCATTTAAATTATATTTAATTCTTTTTTGTAATTTTTTTTTCTGTTGTCATTGTTTTGGTGATAATGTAATTCATAAATTTTTGTTGGCTTTACTGAAGCCGTTCTCATGTTAATTTTTTTTTTTTTTTTTTTTTTTGTCTTTGTTTTGGTTTAGAAAGTGTAATTCAAAAAAAAATTTTGTCTTTACTAAAGCCGTTTTCATGTAAATTTTTTTTTTTATTGTTTTGTGTTTGTTTTGGGTTAGAAGGTGATAATGTAATTAATATTTTTTTTTTTTTGCTTTACTAAAGCCGTTTTCATGTAAAATTTTTTTTCTTTTGTCTTTGTTTTGGGTTAGAAGGTGTTATTCAGAAAATTATTTTGGCCACCGCGAGAGCTCCTAAAATAAATTTTGTCAACATTTTTGTAATAAAACTTAATACATAATATACGAAGTCACTAATTTACTAAATACTCATACAGGCATGAAAACAACATAACTGAAGTTGCAAATGTAATAGTTTTCAGTTACATAGGTAGTACAGACATAAGTCTCCCACAAAATACATTCTGGACACCATGAACTGAACACACATTACATACATCCTGGACACCCTGAACTGAACACACAATACATAAACATAACAGTTAGACAGAGAAACACCTAATTCATGACCTAATATTGCATATTAATAGCCGCAACATTTGACAGACACAATACATAAACATAAACATAACATAACAGCTATACTTAGTCTAACACAGACATTACATATTAATGCATGACCTAATATTGCCGAAGTGTAGACATTAACACCTAATTCGCGCTTAAATCGGCAGGCGGCTCAGAGTCTGAATAATCCGAAAGCTCAGCGTCTGAGACAAGTTCAGGATCCTTCATGATACCCTTGATAGCCACAACATTTGGTTCTGTTTTGTTCTTCTGGGCATCCTTCTTAACTATGTATAGCTGCATATTGCGGGCTAACCTACGGCACATAAACATAACAGTTGAATAGTCTTTCACATAGTCGATCAACATTATCAGGATCTTCCTTTTGGATCTCAACAGAACGTGCTTTTGGCACCTTCAGTCGATTTTCCCGACATAATCTTTCCATTTGCACTTGCTCTATAAATAGTGCGGGCCACTTCAGAAGTCTAGCGTCTGCTAAACCATATCATGTTTGATTATCTGATGGATCCATACATGAACCTCCTTGAACTGGATAATACTTGGGTATCAAAAAATGTCGCTTCACAAACCTATCACGATAACCACAAGCATAATCTAAAACAGGTATTCCCACTCCCTCCCATGAATCGTCTTCAGCATCGCCACGTCCCCTTCCCCCTCCTCGTCGTGAACTGTTACCCCTTTGCAAGTTCCTACCACCTCTGTGATTCCCACTCCCTCCCATGAACCATGTAGCCATGCTAATTTTTTAAAACAAATGAATGATAATTTCGTAGGACGAAATGAGTTGTAAGGTTGTGTCTTCACCTTTAGTCGTTTATATAGTTGGTTATGAACGGTTTTAGAAAGATGCCTTTGCATGACAATCCCACATATATGAACAAGGTATGAGTTGTCACTAGACTGAAAAAACAGAAAAAAGCAAATACTGTGCACGAAGTCACGTGACTTGAGAATCCATCTGCATATACGGACAAAATAAGGGCATGCTGACTGTAAGGTAAATCAGTGAATTCACTGTTGCCATGTGACTTTCTGAATTGAGAATCCCACATATATCAATAAGAGATGAGTTGTCATTGTAATAAAAAAAATTGAGCAAAAAATTGAGAAAACCAAAGCCTGTGCACCAAGTCACATGACTTCACAATCCATCTGCATATACGGACAAAATAAGGGCATGCTCACTGTAAGGTAAATCAGTGAATTCGCTGTTGCCATGTGACTTTCTGAATTGAGAATCCCACATATATCAATAAGAGATGAGTTGTCACTGTAATAAAAAAATCGAGCAAAAAATCAACTTGACCAAAGCCTGTGCACCAAGTCACATGACTTGACAATCCATCTGCATATACGGACAAAATAAGGGCATGCTCACTGTAAGGTAAACAGTGAATTCACTGTTGCCATGTGACTTTCTGAATGAGAATCCCACATATATCAAGTAGAGATGAGTTGTCACTGTAATAAAAAAATCGAGCAAAAAATTGAGAAAACCAAAGCCTGTGCACCAAGTCACATGACTTGACAATCCATCTGCATATACGAACAAAATAAGGGCATGCTCACTCTAAGGTAAATCAGTGAATTCACTGTTGCCATGTGACTTTCTGAATTGAGAATCCCACATATATCAATAAGAGATGAGTTGTCACTGTATATCAAATAATCGAGCAAAATATCGAGAAAACCAAAGCCTGTGCACCAGGTCACATGACTTCACAATCCATCTGCATATACTGACAAGTCTCTCCACGATTTGACTACTCAATGTTTGAAAAAATGAAGCTTATGTATGCAATGTTGTGTTTCACTTAGCTATGCATCATTCGTTGTTACGACCTACTATTTCTATCAACGGGAAAAGTATGACTATTTGAATTTTTGTTGTCATTTGGACTTATTTTAAAATCAACTTTTGAATATTCGATTTGTAATATTTTGAGAAACATTTACAATCTCAACTTTTGAAATCAACTTTAAAATAATTGTGGATCTTGTGAGTGAAACGTGGGTTAGGTAGGAGTACTTGGCCACCAATGTTTGTGAATATCATGGTGCATTCAAATCTGTCTGGAAAACTGGTGTTACACAGTAATTTCGAAGTGTTGTTCTCTTTGGTATAAATCCGAAAAAATAACAAATCAGCGTCATTAGAACTGGTTACAATTCTAGTTTCTATACTAAGATAATCGTCAATTTCTTTAACAAGGTGCAGAAACAATCTGTTTGGGTATAATTAATTGTAAATAGTGATTCATCCCAACCAAATCAAGTAAAACCAATTGGGTTTTAAACTTAGTCCCCCAACTGGACCAACCACTTGGATTTGAGCTTGTTTGTCCAGCCCCGAAGTTTAGTTTTCTGTCAACCCCCCATTCCTTACCAGAGTCATCATTTGTACTGGACTTACAAGAATTGGAAGGTGACTCTTTCTTCTTTCCTGATGGAGATTGAAATTCTTTACGTAGAGGATCCCTATTTGACGAGGCCCAGTTAAGGGAAGCTTTTCACCGAGCTACCTGTTCTGTTTTATGTGTTATTGAAGGCGGTAGTTCGTTTGTCTGAACTTTATTAGTCCCCAACTGGACCAACCACTTGGCTTTGAGCTTGTTTGTCCAGCCCCCGAAGTTTAGTTTTCTGTCAACCCCCCATTCCTTACCAGAGTCATCATTTTTACTGGACTTCCAGGAATTGGAATGCGACTCTTTCTTCTTTCCTGATGGAGATTGAAATTCTTTACGTAGAGGATCCCTATTTCACGAGCCCAGTTACGGGAAGCTTTTCACCGACCTACCTGTTCTGTTTTATGTGTTATTGAAGGCGGTAGTTCGTTTCACCGAGTTTAGTTTTCTGTCAACCCTCATTCATTACCAGAGTCATCATTTTTACTGGACTTTCAGGAATTGGAAGGTGACTCTTTCTTCTTTCCTGATGGAGATTGAAATTCTTTGTAAATTGATCCCTATTTCACCAGCCCCAGTTAAGGGAAGCTTTTCACCGAGCTACCTGTTCTGTTTTATGTGTTTTAAGTATTCACATAATTCAACATACATTAATCCATTCATTAATCCAGAACATTCATTAACTCATTGCAATTCAATAAAGAAAGTCATGAACTAATAAATGTGTAGTTATAAATGTAGTTATTTCATAAACTTCAGGTTCATAAAACAAATACTTGAAATACATCCGTACGTTAGATGAACAACAACATTGTCTTACACTCCAGTAACGAACATACGACACAACATACATACAAACATATATGAAAGATAACGGTGTTTGATTTCTTATTCCTCATCTGACATGTAGTAGTCAGAGAGATATTTTTCATTGTTTAAGACATTATTTCGCTCAGTCACTGTCAAATCTCTGTTGCTTGCTTCTGCCATTTCGGTGGCTAGCTGAAGCATGAAATGTCGACATCTCCGCATCAACATTCTGTTGTTCTCCTTCTTAATTCTGCTAACTGCTTTTTCATAGTCACTCACATTTCGTCTAGCCATGGTCAATGAACGACGATGAGGTACCGGTGCCCCAAAGTTACGTAGATCATTATACAATCCTTCTTGCTCCGTTACCCTGAACGCCCATTCTGCTCGGATACCAGCATAATAATCCTTCGGACTCGAGTACTTTTCGCTCTTGTAGTCATAGGTAAATGGAGGTAGCAGCCACACTTTCGGATTTCTTTGCCGGCGTGAACTTCCTGCACCTCTTGAAGACATTGTTGATAAAATAAAAAAATTAATAATAATAGTAATTGTAGATATATTACTATTGTTATGACTTCAACAAACATCATACTGGGTATTTATAGACATCATAGTGGGGGTTAACTAGAGATGATCTGGTGACGATAATGCGTGCTGGGGCACTATGGAATAAGTGATACACGTGATATTATTTTATGTTATTCATTTCATGCAATTTTGAGTACCCGTGACTTTGTGTACCTGTGATGTAGTCACGGACGTGGTTGTCAGATAAAATCATAATTGTAGGCCAGAGATCACAATGCAATCCCTTCATATTCGAGCAGTGAGTTGTCAAATAAAACAAAATGCAGTGAGTTGTCACATCGCCACATGAAACTATTTTGTCATGCTTACTTTTGTAATACAGTAAGTAGTCACTTGGAATTGACGATTTCAGTACATATAGGTGTTTTAAAAAAATTATAAATGAAATCATAAAATGAAACAACGGCTTTAATTTTCTTTGTTTTAAAGTAATATTGTTCATAAACAACTATGAAACAGAGTGCAAGTAAATACACAACCGTCCAACTCACTTCGACCTACAAAACTATCGTTGTTTTTTTCACCAAAATAATAAAATGGTCACCTGATATGTAAACACGATTGGAACTTTGCAGCCTATATTTTATCTTATTTTCACTTAATGAACTTCACAGTCATCCCATTTTCATTGTTATTACACAACCGTCCATCATGTTTTTTTCACCAACATAATAGCATTTTCTGCTTCTTTTCACAGTCGTATTAATGTGACTTAGATGAATTCTGAAATGTGAGGAAAAAACAAAGCATGTAAGTTGCGCTGCAGAAAGTCACATGCATCACGTAATGTGAGGAAAAAAGTCACAACGTATACAAGCATGGCAAAGTCAGAAAGTCACATGCATTACTGCATCACTGCATAAAGTGACATGCATCACTGCATCACTGCACCACTGCACAAAGTCACATGCATCACTGTATCACTGCACAAAGTCAGATGCATCACTGCATCGCTGCACAAAGTCACATACCTACCTACTGTGCCCATGTGAATTATGCAATTCATACAAATTTTGAGGGGGTGTCAGAACAAAATAACAATAAATTAATAAATATTTCAATACACCTAAAAAGTAAAAAAATTTGTGAAAAAATAACAAATTAATAAATACATAAAAGTAAAAAATATTGTAGAAAAAGTGGTTTGAACAATGGGTAGAAAAATATATTGTAGAAAAATATTGTAATGTGAGGAAAAAATACACTTATTTTGATCATCCCAAACAACCTCTTAATTTTCAACTTCCCTTTGAAAGAAGGTAAAGTTACATTTTTACAGTAGCCAGGCTGACACCATCTGCGGCACAACAGCCGATGCTACAGGCCTTTGATTCGTTCATGACTTGACAAAAGTGGAGTCCTGGCAGCCGAATGCACTGTATAAGGTCAGTGGCATGCATGTGATCGAACAGGAAATGCTCATAAATTGGTTGAGACAAAATATTATAATCAATTAAAATATTTTAGTACTTGAAATTGTAAGTATATTTCAATGCAATATTGTAGTCAAAATTGAGGCTGTGTTCAGTTATATTTGTCAAATACATTTTTACCCAATTTTACGGGCGTGGTGTTTGTTTTGGATTTTTAAATTATAATTTCACATTTATTTTTTTAAAAAAATTTCAGGCAGAGAAATTTGACTAATTCAGACGTTTAGTCGGTTGATCAGCTTGCTTGTTTTTATTTTTCAGAAAATATTTTTCAGAAAATTCTACTTTCTTAATTTTCGTGTTTTTTTTTTATTGAATTTTTTTAATATTTTAAGCAATTTTTTTACTTTTTAGACACACCTAACATAAATACACTTAAAAAGTAAAAAAATTGTAAACAAAATCTTTTAAAAATTCACTAAATACCAAAAATATTAAAAAAAATACAAGCATTCAGTACATTTTTTGTATTTTCATGTATTTATTAATTTCTTGAAATATTTTTTCACAAATTTTTTACTTTTTGTTTTCAAATAACAATAAATTATGCAATTCATAAAAGTCGAAGTGACAACTCCTATCAAGTTGATGCATAGTTGTTCAGGTCATCAAAGTTGACGTGACAACTCTGATGCATAGTTGTCATAGTTGTTTACAATAATTTCATACATACAGCTACCATGTGTATATATGGTATAAATATCGCATCATACCACAACAAAAGTTTTACAGCTATTTCGAGCGATATCATCATGAGATATACGGTGGTTGATCTATATTCAGCAATGGGTCGCTATTGGGTTGCAGATGGAGATGAATTTCAATACCCATTAAATCCAAATTTGCGTTACTCACGTGCCACCGTCAATACCATGAGAGCTGAGTGGGAATTTCGCATAACTCGAGCAAACGTTCTCGTTGAGTTATGTCGTGAAGTTAATATTAAATTTCCTCGCCGGTTAGCCATGCGTATGCCAACTGACACTCCACAGTTGTTGCAAAGGGCATTGCATCGTATCCGCGACGAAGTTAATCGCATGACCCAACGTTTGCAAAGGTCCTCACTAATGAAGACCGCAAATGAGCGTGCCGAAGATGGGTTAATGGATGATGCACACCAGTACTTCGCCTGGAGCATGGATGTTATGTATGAATCTGATATTGAGATGTCAGATGATGATGATAATGAATGAAATTGTTTGGATGAATGACCAAACCATTTATGTTGTAATGGATTTGTAATGCTTATCCACGACTTATCAATGAAGGGAGATATTTCAATTGTTTTTAGGCTTGAACAAACATATTTTTTAGGCATGAACAAACATATTTTTTATTTTATGTTTTTATGGGTTGTTTAAACATTTTGTTCAAACCAAACGCGTTTGTAATTTATGTTTTTCTAAAAATAAACAAAAATCAGTTTTTAATTTTTTTGTAAACATAAACCAAAAACGTAAACGTTACCAAACGCTACCTTATTTATTTTTATTTTAGGGTTTAGGATTTATAATTTAATTCTTAAATTTATTTAAACTTCAATTTTATAAATGGTTGTCTCAATTTGTAAAATTGAGGAAAAACGTAAATTACTATAAATAATGCAGACTACGGATAATGAGAGAGAGGTAGAGATGTGAAAGAGATTTGTGTGATTCATCAAATAAGTAAGAATAAAAAATTGTGAAATTATAATTGCGAATAAATAAGTATGACACATTTACATCAGCTGTACAAGTTTGATTTACAAAAACTATAACAATTACCACAAAAAAAAAAAAAACTATACAGTCCATATCACAACCGCTAATGCCCTAACCTGCCCCCAGTCCCACAACCCCGACCGTGGACCTCCCTCCTCGGTCTCCTGCGGTAGACTCTCTGAATATCTGGCACTCCCTCCCCTGCATGTGGCCCTCCACTGACTGCCTGTGGAGCCTGTGAGTGTGACCCCCCTCTCCTGCATCTGCTGCCCCTGATCCTGTCTGTGCCTGCAGATCGGATACTGCTGTGAGCTGTGAAACTCCCTCATCTGGTGCAACTGTATCACGATCTGCAGCTGGACCTCGACCTCTGCCTCTGCCCGCACCCCGACCTTGGCCGTGACGTCCCCCACGACCATAACCTCAGCCTCTCCCTCGCGCTCTTGGGGGGGGCCTCAATATAGGCCTCATCGTCAACGTGGGAGATGTCAGTGAGAACTGCATCATGTGTACTCATGGGCGCGGTCGAAGTAGTCCCTAGAAAAGCAGGTGGTAACTGGGTGGGTGGGGTAACAACATCATGCATGAACCGGGGCGCGGTCGAAGTACTCTCCAGAAAAACAGGTGGTAACTAGGTGGGTGGGGTAACAACATCATGCATGAATCGGGGCGGTGTCCAATCAGGGTCAGGGTCAGCATGCTGGGTAAGATGTACGTGTGGGGAATCTGGAGAAATGTATGGGGTATCATGCGGTGGGGTGACTGAAGTCCAAGGACCTGCTGTGGCTGGCGCTGAAGTGGGAGGCACTGACATGGACGGGACTGATGTGTCTGGAGCAGCTGCTGCACTGTGTACACCGTAGTCCCCAAAATGCAGACGATCTACTTGATGGGCATACTAGATCCCCTCGTACAATAACTCTCGGATCTCTGCAAGGGCCTGCAGACCAAGCTGTCCATCACGTCTGAAAATGACGTCCTCAGCCAAGTGATATGACCTCCCAACTCGAACCACCTGAACAAAAAATCAAATATATTAGGCTATAGTTGACTGAAAATAATCAATTATGATATTAACAATTATCTGACACATACTATGATACTCACCAATGCCTCGAGAGAAGGCCCAACTCCCTGATATCCGGCCTCAGACAGGTGGCTCGGATTACCGACAAGTAGGTGTGTATGTCGCCGATACCACAACATGTAAGGGTCGGGAGAGGGGAGGACCCCATCGCTCCAGTCAGCCTGTACAATAGTGTCGCGACGGGCATCCCACAACTGTATGTATCGCATATGATGCACACTCCAGTCAGTGCCAGCTCGGCCACGTCTATCAGTCGCATGCAACCGCCACTCGGTGTCACACCGATCCGGCACGGACTAGACCCGACCAAACTGTCGGAGGACACGATCAGGGAGATGCCACTCAACCACGTCAAAACAAATGAGTGGCACTCTCGCCATCCATATCTCCTCACCTAGTCGGCAATAGTCTGGGAGCATATCAAGGACCTCAGCATAAGGCTGCCAGATAAACTACAATAACGACAAGTCTATTAAAAATCGCTCATGAACATATACACTCCATATGACAATTAAAATTTACATATTTAAATGTGATACCTCGCCGTCTATCATCCGGTCATCTATCAGTCGCATGCAACCGCCACTCGGTGTCACACCGATCCGGCACGGACTGGACCCGACAAACTGTCGGAGGACACGATCAGGAGATGCCACTCAACCACGTCAAAACAAATGAGTGGCACTCTCGCCATCCATATCTCCTCACCTAGTCGGCAATAGTCTGGGAGCGTATCGAGGACCTCAGCATAAGGCTGCCAGATAAACTACAATAACGACAAGTCTATTTAAAATCGCTCATGAACATATACACTCCATATGACAATTAAAATTTAGGTATTTAAATTTGATACCTCGCCGTCTATCATCCGGTCAAGCTGGTCTCTATACACGACGACTACGTGGGTCGATACGACCTCGTGGCCCATGTCAACCCTCCACCGGCTACCTCGAGGTCCGGCCGGCAACTGCATGTCTCCCTGGCCGATGGGAACCTCACCAGGAGCAACCAGTTGCCGCCTAGACGGGGCAATGCGAATCAATCTCTCCCACGCCCAAATCTGCAATAGTTTGAACGCAATTACAATACTGATATATGCCATACAATATGAATTGACATGTAATAAAATTCTTACAACTGTAGCAAGACAAGGGTCCTCCGATCTGATCGCACCACCTGAGCTGCTCGACATAGCACCTATACAAGCATGCCAAAGCAGCTGTACTGGCCGATCACGTCAATGTCTCTCAATAGTGGCAAGTACATCAGCTTGAGCAGGTTCTGTGACTTATCAGGGAGAAGTACCCCCCCAATAAGCCACAGAATATATGCTCGGTATGCTGCTGTACTAACTCATCTGGCGCATGCTCTGGAAGATGGCCCTGAAACTACTCGGACAGCCACCTCACCCTCACTCTACCTGCCTGTTAGTCTGCAGATGTAGGTGCTACTCCCAATAGCTCAGCACATAGGGCTATCCACTGGTCCCTCGTCAATGATGGGTCAGGTCCAGTAACTGCTCGCCCATCAATCCGTAGACCGTATAGGATAGATACGTCCTATAATGTGATGGTGGCCTCACCGGTCGGGAAATGATTTGTATGAGTCTCTGTGCGCCACCTCTCGACGAGAGCAGTAATGAGTGGGTGGTCCAGTCTGATATGGCCTATACGATAGACACCATAGAATCCCACGCGTAGTAGACACTGCAAGACTCGATGGTCCAATGGACGCTCCCACAGGCCGGAATCTCCCCGCCGGCATGTCACCACGGTGCGTGCCTGGTCCTGCATAACAGCATGAGTAGTTTAAATTATAGCATTATCACGTAATATAAAACAAAATGCAGGGTATTTTCATTGTAAGCGTAAAGTCCAACAAACGTTATTGCATACTGGGTCCTCCCATATACTGTCAGCCCGATGTGGATGACTCAAAAGTTGGACCTCATCAGGTAGATGTGCCATGAAGCCTGTACAGTTGAAAAACAAATACATTTTAAAAAACTGTATTGGTGAGCATGTAATTTAACTATAACAATTAAACTCAAATTATTCCGTACATGACAACTTGAAAAACAAATGTGGTCGATTATTTTAAAAGTATCAATTTGTGTGCCATTAACATGGAAGCAATTCACTAAAATCTAAATTTTGCATATTATGTGCCATTAAATATGATAAGCAATTCAACAGAACCTATCGTTTTCTATGCTATAACTAATATAGAAATCTTTTACAAAATCATTTTAGGGTCTCAGTTACATAAGCTTAATAATGACCAGTAACATGTGGATAGTTTTCGTACATAAATATTTGCGAAAAAAAGGAATGAGAATTTTTTTTTTCCAAAACTTCATTATTGATTTTGGCATATTTGACAAAACTTCATTATTAATTTTGGCATATTTGACAAAACTTCATTACATTTATGGTATATTTGACAAAACTTCATTATTGATTTTGTAATGGTAAAAGTTTCAATAAAGTATAAAATTTGTAAATTACGTACATCTGATTCATAAATTGTAAATGTAAAAAATGTTTGCATCAATCGAAATATTAAAATCTTAAAATGGTAGAAGACTATGTGATTTTAACTAAAATTTTGTAATAGACATTTTCAATCAAGTAGAGAATAAAAAACATAGGCCTATGTGGTATACTTAAATGTTTTTGCATTGTCATTTAGTTTAATTTATTTGTTTAGTATGTTAGTTGTAAATTTTGTCAAGGAAATCAAACAATTACAATATATAAAGAATTAAAAAATAGAAATGATCTATTACAAATAAAAAATGATCTATTTAAATGTACGACCCCGTTTACAAATAATGAATTACAAAAGAAAATAAAATGATCTATTACAAATAAAGAATTAAAAAATGATCTATTACAATATGTAAGTATTACATAGTCTTCATCGACCAAGTCGCGCCGGACATGTTCGCCTGTCATGACCTGTCTGCTGGCACTCACTGCAACGAGCGGTCAAACACCTATCTGATATGTCCATCTCATTCGGAATACGAGACATAGATGCACGACCCCGTTTTACTTCTCGCAGACGCAGTACATTAGGCATTAAGGTCCACTGCGGATCAGCCCAATAATCTTGATGCGGTATTGGATTGAATTTAGTTTTCCAAACCCTCATGTATACAGGAAGCCTATATACTAGATCAACGTACTCGAATGGATTGTCACCGCATTCAGACATTACAGCGAGCATATGGGAACATGGATAGTGTCGTGTCTCATATTTCCCACAACTGCACGTGGGTTGATTCATCCGCACAATTTGTGTATTGCAACCTCGTCCATGGCGAAAAGATGTTTGCACCTCAAATACGCGGCGTGGCCTATCAGAAAATTGTAATAGAAACTAATCAAGTTCATATTTTTAGGTGTACTTAACTTGACAACATAATAACAACAATTTAGTTTATATTACAAACTAACCTGTCATACGATATCAACTTGAAAGTATTTGCCCTTGCGATGCCATCCTCAATAGTTTTTTGCATCTCTCTAGGGTATTGGAACTCATTTCGTACATCTATTTCAGCTTGGGCTCCCATCTCGTCGAAATATTTTACGAGCCGCTGAAATGTAAATTCAACCATAGCTGAGATAGGTAAGTTTCTTGCACCATTCAAGACGCTATTGAAGCACTCTGCATCATTGCTGGTCAATACCCCCCACCGACATCCATCGTCATACGAAAGGGCCCACTCCTCAGGATTCATCTTGTAAACCCAATTGATGGCTTCTTGGTCAATAGCCTGTATTTGTTGTAAGTAACCATTACACTTTCGTCGTTGATGAGCACTCCCTGCTTTCCATAGAAGTTGTTTCAGCTCCTTATTTCTGAACTTAGTGTTAAAGTTACTACAAACATGTCGAAGGCAGTGTAGATGATATCCAACAAATTGGAGCGAGGGATTCAGCCAATGCCGCCTCACAGCAGCTAAAATACTCTCAGCTCGATTAGATATCAAAGTCACTCCCTGTCAGTCCATGACAATATGTTCCTTGATATTTGAAATGAAGAACGACCAAGACTCCAAACTTTCCCTGTCGACAACAGCGAATGCAAGCGGTAATACTTTGCCATTGGCAGTGACAATCGTTGCTACAAGCAACACACCAGTGTATTTCCTGTATAAGAATGTACCATCTATGGTTATAACAGGCCTACAATGTCTGAATCCATCGATGACGGGTTTGAAAGACCAGAAAACAAAGTGGAAGACGGGCATAATGGTTGTACTTCCGGTATATCTATGCTTCCATTGCACGATGGTGCCAGGATTAGATGTTTGTAATGCATGCATGAATTTAGGCAACATCCTATATGATTCATCCCAATCCTCGAATACCATTCTAATTGCCTTTGCCCTTGCATGCCACGCCTTCTTGTATGATATACTATAGTTCATTGTCTTTTTTATATCTTCGATGACATTCTTAATAGGCATATCAGGTTCATTCTGCATACGACAATACCTATGAGTCAGATTATTTTGGTGTGAACACTTTAAACAAACAAATATGTATATAAATGTAAACATTTATTTTGTATACTCACCGCAACTTGTCCCAAAAGATGAGAAGCAATGTAACTGGAGCTAATATTAGTGTGGTCCATGTTCATTCGTGGGTATAAATAATGGTGAAGACCCCTATACTGCTTTATTTCAAAAAGACCATGTATCCTACTAAGAGATGCACGCAACCACCATCTACAGTCGTGCTTGCAAGCACACACCCAAACGTCTCGCTTGGAGGTTACGACTTTATACTCTCGATTATTTGTTGCATGGTACAATTTCACAGCATGTACGAGTTGCTTCTTATCAACGAAAACCATCCCTTTGTCAAACTCTGGATTTTCAGCATTCCAGATTCGGTTACGGGGAACGACATCGCGGTTACTAATGTCAAAATCACCACCCATGTGAATGTTTTCATAGAAAGGGATTTCAGGTCTAGGTGGAATGGGGGCATTCTGAATATCAACGAGAGCGTCGGCATCATCTTCTTCATCATCATCATCATCTGATCCGCCTAATAAATTTTCTTCATCACACATTTCATTCTCATCATTGTCTAGGGCGACATCAGGACCGTACATGTCACTGTCAGCAAACTGCACAGAATTAACCGTTTCAGCCATATTACCAGCAACTTCAACTGGAGTGGTATGATGGCTGTAGGTGGGCACATCTTCGGTGTTATTGTGAAATTCAGTCTCGTATCCACCACGTGAACTTGATTCTCCACCATGGCCATGAAATGTCTGTTGTGTGTAGCCAGCTGCATAACATTCATTTGATTCATACATAGGAGACTGAAACGCTGTCGTGTCAATCCCATGTGTCAGCAATGTAGTGAACGGATGAGAATCCATCTGTGTTATATTCGGAAGATTGTGTACAACCTCTTTCTCAATGTACACTTCCAAACAATTTGGTGGTTGGAAACTTCCACGATACTTAATACGGTGTTCAACGCCTCATCATCATTGATCGGTAATATTTTGTATTTGCTGGTTGCTTGCCACTGGCGATAAGGATATCTGCATTTGAATACCAATCGGACTGTTTCCCTGTAACTTGCCACCTTGGACATAAACATCTCCTCCAAATTGCTAAGTGTGGTGCCAAGTTGCACCCCATATATCCCTTTCGGCTCAGCATCATATGATGCACCTTCATCAGGATCCCGAATTATGTTTCCCTCCTAGTAGAAGATAATTGGAACAGTTGCCATATACTTGCTTCAATGAAACAATAAACATTAAAATATCAACAATATACATATATCGAAACAATATACATATAACCACAAGCATTATTATCAGCATAATAAAACAACCTTACCATTGCGGCAAGGGCCTCCCTCCCTCAATATGATCAATTTTTAAAAGGCATTCACTGAAAATAAATAAATAAATAAATAAATAAATAATAATGACTCTACACAATCGTTAATTTAGGCAACGATTTAATCGTACACATGTAAGTGGGACCAATTTTAAAAACACTTATTTTGTTTTCTTTTCATAAATCTTTATCTATTTTTTATTATTTTGATAAGGTAGACAGATATATCACACATTTAAAAAACACTTCATTCTATCAAGTATTTTTCTTATTGACCAGCTATGAAAAAGCAATTATGGTCATCTTAAAATTTTTTTGGTCATCTTGAGCCTTGAGGATGTAGAGGGTTGTCAGTTTTGCTTTGGCATTTGGGCTGCATACAGTATGAGGTGATTGTTTGTACTTGACATTAGCTTCAGTAGTGGATTGACGTTAGCTTCTGTAGTGGGGTGGTTTCCCTTTTAGTGCTTTGTATTCATAAAAGATGTGAGTCTAGGTATAGGGCTTGTAAAATGTTTACCTTCAATAAAGTTCATGTTTCTTTAATGGTAAATGAAAAACATTTAAAAACTTAAGAGATGAATATGATAGTGTAGATGAAACCAGAGAATATAGGTTTATCATTGACTAAGGGAGTTTGAGGTGGAATTTGCACTGAAAAAGATGAAATCAGGTAAGATATTAGGATTAGATTGTTTCCCTATTGAGGCTTGGAAATGTTTAGATAAGGAGGAGTTTGTCTTGATTGAAAAAATTCTTTAATAAGATTCTAATGAGTAGAAAAATGTTTGATGAGTGGAGAAAAAGTATTTTAGTACTTTATTTATAAAAATAATGGAGATACTCAAAATTGCAATAACTATATTTACTGATTGATACAATGAAATTGAGGGAGAGAGTGATTGAGCATAGCTCAATAATGTCAGGGAATTATTTTGGATTTATGTCAGATAGATCAATTATGGAAATGATATATTTACTAAGAAGATTAATAGAAAATTACTAATAGAAAATGAGGGATGAGGGATCTACATATTATTTTTATAGATTTAACAAAAGCTTATGATGGGGTGCCTCGAGATATTATATAGTATGGTGGGTGTTAGAGAAAAGGTGTGAGATCAAAGGATATATTGATGTGATAAAAGACATGTATGATGGGGTTGTGTGTGCCTACAATTAGATCATTTGCAAGAGAAACTAGTGAATTCCAATCACCGTATGGTTGCATCAAGGGTCAACTTTGAGTTCATACCCTTATTTGCCTTTGTCATGGATGAGTTCATACTTGGGATGATATCTCATGGTGTGGGTTGTTCATTGATGATATTGTTCTAGTTGATGAAACTAAGGAAGGAATCAACATTAAATTAGAAATTTTGAGAAAAGCACTAGCATTAAAAAGGTTTAAAATTAATAGAAATAAAATTGATTATATAGAATGTAACTTCAGTGATAGTAGAGGTCAATGCTTTTTAATTAAACCATAGGCTATCATATCAATGCTTTTTCATAGAGGTCAATGTATTTTTCTTATTGCATGATTTTTTAAAAGCAATTTTGTAAATTTAGGATGCTGTCCATTTATTTTGCCTGATAATTATGGTCATCTTAAAAAATTCTCAGTGTCTGGTGAAAAAAATTTGGTTGTCTGCTTTGGTGAAAATGCTCTGTAAATACTACCAGACTCTTTGGTGTTCATCCTTTCTTTTTAACTTCTTGCAGGGGTCTCAAAACAGCATTGACCTCTACTGGACACAATTGGACAAATCATACAAACATCTTAAATCATAGTGTAAGTTTTGTAGATAATTAAATATTTGTTCCATTGAGTTGAAAGAACTCAATTGATTTGGACAATATAAAATAGAGGTTTCAAACATTGTTATTAATTTTTTAAAACTGGTGATCCAATTCTTCAGATTTATGGACAATTATATATAAGTTAATTTGATTTGCTCAAACTTGTGCCATTAGGGACCTTAATGACAAAGTTATTTCCTATGTGAACTAGTAACCCTCGTCCACTTTTTAGAGGTCATAGAGGCTTTGTTATGAAATTAAAACAAAAAACTCATTTTGGCTCGTTCTGAAAAGTAAGAAAAAAATTTAATTTATTTACTCTTTTTTTTTTCTTAAACATACAAAAACAAAATAATAATTACAGAGATAATTTATAATGGCCAAAAATTAGAGAGAAAATTTAAGTTGGTGGTTAAATCTATGTAGTAAATTTTGGATAGTTATCCATGTGAATCTATTGTTGGAAAAATGGTTTAAATATAGACATATTTTTTAGCTCAATTTTGAGTGGGCCCCGAACGTATTTTGGGGCGGGTCCGAAGAGGTGAAGTGTTCCTTGCCGCGTGGCAAGTCACACGGTGAAGACGAAACGTCAAAACCATTTATGAGTGAATGGGAAGTTGACGTCGTTTTCGAGTCTAACATTATTTTTTTTTTAGATAAAATTCATTTGAATTTTTTCAAATAAAAAAATATTGTGGGAATTTAATTTGATTCTGAATTTATTTTTTGGTTTCCTTAAGTGGTTTCCTAAAAATGATTAAACTATTCAAATAGTTATATATATATATTCAAATAGTTTAATATATATATATATATATTTAAATAGTTTAATAAATATATATATTTCAATAGTTTAAATAAATTAAAATTCCTTCATGTTGACTTAGTCCACTACGGTTCAAAGTTTGAATAGTTTGATTAAAGGTAATATACCAGTAGTTTGAATCTTTGTCCAACGGATACTTTTTTCATTTGTTTAAATTAAAGTGTTGGTTGTGCAACGGTCCGAAATTGTTTGGTACTAAACAGGTAGCACCTGTTCGGACAGTTTTATAGACACCTTTTTGTGCCTATATATAGATTCATTTTTCTGCAGTCCAATACATCCGAAAATCAGTGTGAATTTGTTCCTTTGTGCTGTCCAGATTTTATTTTACATTATAATCTTCATTCTAGTTTAAGGAAAATTAAAAGAGAGTTTAGAACACAAGGTTTGGTTCGCCGAACAAATTGTTTGGAGTGCTACTACAATTTGTGAAGATCATTGTATCCTGGGAGATAGACGCCACTCAACCGTAAGCACCGTAGCGGGGCGAATCTGTCTTAAGGACAGAGTGTCACACACTCGACTTGGTCTTAATTTTAATTCGGTTCGATAAATAAATCTGGTATGTTATTTATTTGTTTTGTTTGATTTTATTTCAAGTTATTTTATATACACAGAAGATTGTTCTAACAATCTTAAGACAAATTCGAATTATTCTGTTTACAGAATTTTTCGTTTGTTTCCCTTTTTTCATTCTTTGTAAATAATTTCGAAAGAATTTTCTGTGGATTTACAAAATAATATTCTGGTTGGAAAAACAAATAGTGATTATATGCTATTTGACAGATAGTAGTAATATACTGTCTCTTTTCTTTGACAAGAACTAGTAGTACGATACTGGTGCCATTAACAATTCAGAATATATTTTTGTGGAATTTTTTCAGAAATTAATTTTGGGTTTTAGAAATTATTTTCTAAGTTTTCATTAATTAAAATTCTGTTTTCAGTATTTTAATTATTGGAGTGTAACAAGATATTTAAATTTCTGTGTGAAATTAATTTGGTTAAATAAAATTTTATTTTATTTCCAAATTAATTGAAAAATAAAAGTTATATTCTTATTTCTTTTATTTTACAGAATTTAATCTTCTGTGTGGAATTATTTTGGTTAAATAAAATTTTATTTTATTTCCAAATTAATTGAAAAATAAAAGTTATAGTTTTTATTTCTTTTATTTTCTGTGTGGAATTAATTTGTTTAAATAAAATTTTATTTTATTTTCAAATTAATTGGAAAATAAAAGCTACATTCTTGTTTCTTTTATTTTTACAGAATTTAATTCTATGAATTTGGTTTAATTTTCTGTGTAGTGTAAATTCTAATTATAATTTTGTTTTATATATTATAATTGATGGCTACTGAAACATAGCCCAAACAAGTACTACTGTGGTGGCTGCAATTGCACCAACCCCCTCTCCTGTGATAACAGTACCAATAAATCATGGAGAAAAGCCAGAGAAGTTCTCAGGAACTGACTTTAAAAGATGGCAACAGAAAATGTTGTTCTATCTTACAACTCTGAACCTGACTCGTTTCCTCCGTGAAGATGCTCCTATCCTGAAAGAGGATGAAACCGGCCGGCAAGTGGTTGCTGCGGTTGATGCCTGGAAACATGTTGATTTCCTTTGTCGGAATTGCGTCTTGAACGGACTTGACAACACATTATACAACGTCTACAGTCCAATCAAGACAACAAAGGAACTTTGGGAATCGTTGGAGAAAAAGTACAAAATGGAAGATGCCGGCTCAAAGAAATTTGTGGTTGGCAGATTCCTGGATTTTGTAATGGTTGATTCAAAAACTGTGATCAGCCAAGCTCAAGATTTCCAACTCATTCTGCATGACATTCACGCAGAAGGTATGTCTCTCAGTGAATCCTTCCAAGTTGCAGCCTTAATTGAAAAATTACCAAAAGGCTGGAAGGAATTCAAGAACTACCTCAAACACAAGCGCAAAGAAATTTCTATGGACGAGTTAATTGTGCGTTTGAGGATTGAGGAGGACAACCGCAATTCTGAAAAGCGGGCTGGTAAGCTTCCTATGGAGTCTAAGGCAAATGTGGTGGAACATGCTTCAAAAACCAAGAAACGAAAGTCTTCTAGAGAAAGTTCATCACAAGGCTCTAAAGGGGGGGATAATAAAAAGTACAAGTTTAATGGCAAATGTTACATCTGTGACAAAGAGGGACATCGGGCCAAAGATTGCCGTAGCAAAGGCAAAAGCAAAAGAAGAACAAGCAAGAAGCCCACACAAGCCCGCACAAGCCCATATGACCGAAGTGGACAAGATTTCCAATGATGTAGATGACATCAATCTTTCTGCAGTTGTTTTCGAGGCAAATCTTGTGGGAAATCCTAAAGAATGGTGGGTGGACACTGGTGCTACTCGCCATATTTGTGCCGACAAAAAGATGTTCACATCTTATTCTACAGTGGACAATGGTGAACAACTCTTTATGGGCAACTCCTCAACTTCCAAAGTTGAAGGACAAGGAAAGATTGTACTCAAGATGACATCTGGAAAGGAACTCACTCTCAATAATGTGCTGCATGTACCGGACATTCGCAAGAATTTAGTTTCCGGATCTTTGTTGAGTAAGAATGGGTTTAGGCTAGTTTTTTAGAGTAATAAATTTGTACTTACTAAGAATGGGATGTATGTAGGAAAATGTTACATGTCTGATGGCCTTTTCAAGTTAAATGTAATGACCGTTGTACCCTCAGTTATTAATAATACTACATCTTCTTCTTACTTGCTTGAGTCTTCAAATTTATGGCATGGTAGACTAGGACATGTTAATTATGGATCTTTGCGTAGATTAATTAATATGGAATGTTTACCTAAATTTGACATTAATTCAAATCATAAATGTGAAATTTGTGTTGAGGCAAAATTATCTAAAACTCCTTTTCATTCAATTGAAAGAAGTACGGAACCACTTGAATTAATTCATAGTGACATTTGTGATTTTAAATCAATTCAAACCAGAGGTGGGAAAAAGTATGTAATCACTTTTATAGATGACTATACTAGATATAGTTATATTTATTTAATTCGAACCAAGGATGAAGCTTTGGAAATTTTCATTCAATATAAGAATGAAGTTGAAAATCAACTTGGTAAGAAAATAAAGAAACTTAGAAGTGATAGAGGTGGTGAATATGAATCACCTTTTGGAGAGTTTTGTAAAGAACATGGAATAATTCATCAAAACACCGTTCCTTATTCACCTCAGCAAATGGAATTGCTGAAAGGAAAAATAGGACTTTAAAAGAAATGATGAATGCCATGTTAATCAGTTCTGGATTACCTCAGAACTTGTGGGGGGAAGCAATACTTTCTGCTAATTATATTTTAAATAAAGTACCCCGAAAGAAAATAAATCAAACACCTTATGAATTGTGGCATGGAAGAGTACCATCCTACAAATACTTAAAAGTGTGGAGGTGTTTGGCTAAAGTGGCTATTCCTAGTCCTAAAAAGACTAAGATAGGTCCTAAGACCATTGATTGCATTTTCATTGGTTATGTTAAGAATAGTAGTGCATATCGGTTTTTGATTCATAAATCAGAACATACCGAAATGCATGTAAATACTATTATTGAGTCTCGGAATGCGTCATTCTTTGAACATGTATTTCCAAAGAAGACTGGACAAGAGACTAGTACTAATAAAAGATCTTTTGATGCTATTACTAGTGAGGATCAAGAACATGATCAAGAACAAGAGTTAGATCAAAATGAGGAAGAGGAACTTAGGCGTAGTAAACGTGCTAGAACCTCAAAATCTTTTGGTCCAGATTTTCTAACATATTTGTTAGAAAATGAGCCTTTAACTTTTAAAGATGCTATGTCCAGTCCTGAAGCTCCTTTATGGAAAGAAGCTGTCAACAGTGAAGTTGAATCCATCTTGCAAAATCACACTTGGGAATTAGTGGACTTGCCACCAGGTTGTAAACCTCTTGGGTACAAGTGGATTTTCAAAAGAAAATTGGAAGCAGATGGATCAATAGACAAATACAAGGCAAGACTTGTAGTCAAAGGTTTTAGACAAAAAGAAGGTCTAGATTACTTTGACACATACTCACCGGTTACTAGAATAACATCCATTAGAATGCTAATTGCCATTGCATCTCTATACAATCTAGAAATTCATCAAATGGATGTTAAAACCGCTTTCTTAAATGGTGAGTTAAATGAAGAAATTTACATGGAACAACCAGAAGGGTTTTCTGTTCCAGGGAAAGAAAAGAAAGTGTGTAAATTGGTTAAATCATTATATGGTTTAAAACAAGCGCCAAAGCAATGGCATGAGAAATTTGACAAGGCAATGATGTCAAATGGATTTAAAATTAATGAGTGTGACAAATGTGTTTATATTAAAAACACAGATAAATGTTATGTCATTGTTTGTCTTTATGTAGATGATATGCTCATCATTGGTAGTAATAATGACATGATTAAAACTACCAAGAAAATGTTGAATAAACATTTTGATATGAAGGACATGGGCATTGCTGATGTAATACTTGGTATAAAAATTACCAAAACATCAGAAGGATATGCTTTGTCACAATCTCATTACATTGAGAAAATACTTGACAAATTCAGCAAAGATGATGATCATCTTGCTAGAACTCCTGTAGATGTTAATTTGTATCTTTCTAAGAATGTACAGGAAAGTATTTCTCAATTAGAGTATACCCAAATTATTGGAAGCTTAATGTACTTGATGAACTGCACTCGCCCAGATATAGCTTATGCAGTAAGTAAATTAAGTAGATATACGAGTAATCCGGGAGTAGAACACTGGAAAGCAATTATAAGGGTTCTAAGATATCTCCGATTTGCTCGTAACATTGGGCTTCATTATACTAGATATCCAGCAGTACTTGAAGGATACTGTGATGCAAATTGGATATCGGATACTAGAGACTCAAAGTCCACCAGTGGGTATGTCTTTACTCTTGGTGGGGCGGCTGTATCTTGGAAATCTTCCAAACAGACTTGTATTGCTAGGTCTACTATGGAATCTGAATTCATAGCTTTAGACAAAGTAGGGGAAGAGGCAGAATGGCTTCGTCACTTCCTTGAAGATATTCCAATATGGCCAAAATCGGTGCCTGCTATATGCATACATTGCGATAGTCAATCTGCAATAGGTAGAGCACAGAGTCATATATATAACGGTAAGTCACGACACATTCATCGTCGACATAACATCGTAAGACAACTACTCTCTAATGGAATTATTTCTATAGAATATGTTAAGTCTAAAGACAACATAGCGGATCCACTAACCAAAGGGTTAGCAAGAGAGCTAGTTGAGAATTCATCGAGGGGAATGGGACTAAAGCCTATGAAATAAGAGTTACCACAACGGCAACCCAACCTAGTTGACTGAAGATCCCAAGATCTAAGTTCAAAGGGACAACCGAGTTGTGAATGACTCAGAAGGATCACTGGGGAGTCTAACTCCTACCTATTTCTTTGATGAAATAGTGATGTCTGTAGCGGTTTAGGTTAAGTAATACTTTTAATGATTCTTATATCTAGGTAAGCCTAGTGGAGTATGGCAGGATACTTTTCATAAGAATCACCTATATGAGTGTGAACTGGGCCGGTTCTATAAGATTTGTGAAGAGCTACAAGTCTTTAGAGCACTCATGAAAGACCAGGCTGTTCAGGGCCAAAATGAACACAATAGTGAGAACTAAACTGTGCCTAGGGATATACTGTGTGAGTTCTATTGTCTTGGTTTACACAAAAGGCTGAACAGTTCAAGACATCATGTTCACTGTTTAGCTAGTAAATCCGATAGTGTCTCACAAGGGAAGGTTCAAAGCCAAAAGCTACCTATCCTTTGCAGAATATTACCAATTTCTGTACTCTCTGTAATTAGATCATGTTGTTACATTTTCTCTCCATCAATTTTCAGTCATGTGGGGGATTGTTGGAAAAATGGTTTAAATATAGACATATTTTTTAGCTCAATTTTGAGTCGGCCCTGAACGTATTTTGGGGCGGGTCCGAAGAGGTGAAGTGTTCCTTGCCGCGTGGCAAGTCACACGGTGAAGACGAAACGTCAAAACCATTTATGAGTGAATGGGAAATTGACGTCGTTTTCGAGTCTAACATTATTTTTTTTTTAGATAAAATTCATTTGAATTTTTTCAAATAAAAAAATATTGTGGGAATTTAATTTGATTCTAAATTTATTTTTTGGTTTCCTTAAGTGGTTTCCTAAAAATGATTAAACTATTCAAATAGTTATATATATATGTATATTCAAATAGTTTAATATATATATATTAAATAGTTTAATATATATATATATATATATATTAATATTTCAATAGTTTAAATAAATTAAAGTTCCTTCATATTGACTTAGTCCACTACGGTTCAAAGTTTGAATAGTTTGATTAAAGGTAATATACCAGCAGTTTGAATCTTTGTCCAACGGATACTTTTTTCATTTGTTTAAATTAAAGTGTTGGTTGTGCAACGGTCCGAAATTGTTTGGTACTAAACAGGTAGCACCTGTTCGGACAGTTTTATAGACACCTTTTTGTGCCTATATATAGATTCATTTTTTTGCAGTCCAATACATCCGAAAATCAGTGTGAATTTGTTCCTTTGTGCTGTCCAGATTTTATTTTACATTATAATCTTCATTCTAGTTTAAGAAAAATTAAAAGAGAGTTTACAACACAAGGTTTGGTTCGCCGAACAAATTGTTTAGAGTGCTACTACAATTTGTGAAGATCATTGTATCCTGGGAGATAGACGCCACTCAACTGTAAGCACCGTAGCTTGGCGAATCTGTCTTAATGATAGAGTGTCACACACTCGACTTGGTCTTAATTTTAATTCGGTTCGATAAATAAATCTGGTATGTTATTTATTTGTTTTGTTTGATTTTATTTCAAGTTATTTTATATACACAGAAGATTGTTCCAACATCTATCGGGGCATCCGTACCAATTATTTGGTATTATGAAACACAGGCTTACCCATCAAAGTGCCATTTTTTTTTTGTCCTTCTTACCTACGAAATTGCTATGGACTATTAATTAAAATATTTTAAGACTCTTTTCATGCATATATTATAACTAGTGTAATAATGACTTCTAATTATATAAATCAAAATAAAAATTATTAAAACATAATGTTCAGATTTTCCTTTTCAATGGTGGTGGACAGTCACAAAGCGGAAGTGGCGATAAGTCACTTCGTTCAATACCCATTTCAAAAACTTTTTCAAATTTTCTTAAGTTTTGTGAGGAAATTTTAATTTCTACTATAATGCTATTATATGTATTACAAATTTAGCTTATTAAATTTTTTAAAATTTCTATGACAAGATTGTAAAATTAAATGTTAGTATTTTATGATGAAATGTCTTTAAATTATTCTAATATCAAAGTTAATATTTTTTTATAAAAATTATTAATTTTATTGAATGTATATTAAAAATAATACATGATATAGCGGTTTGGTTTGATTTTTTTAATTATTTTTTGATTTTTTTGAAAAAATATAAATAAGTTTGACAAAAATAAATTGTTTGGTTTGATTTTCCAAATGGTTGTGGAAGAATATGGCACCTCCCAAAATTAAACTTTTTTGGTTGGTTAGCTTGGAGGGGCAGAGTGCAATCTGATCTTACATACAATTTATAAGTGATTATGTGCTTATATGCAGATACCTGCAATAAGCTATGTCCTAAAGTATGGATTTAGATAGTTAACAACTAAGTGGAAACCTTTAGCTAAACCCAAATGAAAATAAATTCTAAGAATTTTTAATCATATTCTAGGTGCCTGACCCTAAATACAGTGAAATAAACCAAACGAAACTAAACCAAAATATTTTTATTTGAATAAAATAGAGTCAAAATTAAATATTTTGAGAGAACATGATCTTTTCATTTATTATTTTGAAGTCAATGAAAATATTTTTTTTTGAATAAAATAGAGTCAAAATTAAATATTTTGAGAGAATATGATCTTTTCATTTATTATTTTGAAGTCAATAAAAATATTTTTTTTTGGAATAAAATAGAGTCAAAATTAAATATTTGAGAGAACATAATACGAATTTCAATGAGGAAAAATTCCAATTCATGAGTAACATAATATGAATTATCGGTTTATGAGTAACATAACTAAGAGTTTGTTTGATATTTTTTTAATGAGGAAAAATTATTAGGTACTCTTGGAAAGTCATGCGTTTATGTTTTTCACTAATCATCCATTGCGTTTAAGTAAAAATTAATTTATTGACCTCTTAATTTATAAATAATATGACTAAAAACTTGTTTGATATTTTTTTTTAATGATTTTTTTGACTTTTTTATAAGTTAAAAAAGTTAATATGAAATTGGGTTGCTTTTTAATTTTTTTTTTAACGGGTGATAAACATAATTTTTTTTATCAATTTTTATTTTTTAAAAAGCTATTTTCACAAAATAAGGTAATGTTTTTTGGGTGAATACAAAATAAGGTAATATTCCTTACAGTGTACCATAATATCTATACAAGTGATTGGACTTATAGATTTTCGTAGGTCAGTATCATTTGGGTGAGTGGCAAATCGAAAATGAAATTTACCTACTTAGTTCTAGATTATGCCAACCAATTGATGTAGAAACTGAATAAAAAATTCAATATACAACCATAAAGTCAACAATTCATGCTATGTATATTGGTAATTATGTGTAACAAATAAAGAATACTCTAACTGTATATATGATTACAGCAAATTGACTTTAACACATCAACTTCATATATAACATATACAAAATGAAAAACATTATACAAATTAATAAATTTTATAAATTATTCTTAATAATTGATATATCATGTACTAATAAAATTTTTAAAATTAAAGCATGAATTATTTTAATGATGTAATAGGTGTTATACTAGTAGTTAATTTTTTTTATAATAAAAAATTATTAATATATATAACATTATCAATTTAAAATAGGGATAATTGGTGAAAAGTCCACACTCATGGGGCCATATATTATTTGGTTCATGAAAAATTCCAAATTCCAATTCAAACAAACTCTTAGTTATGTTACTCATAAATATCTCAATTCATGAATTTCATAATATGAATTTCAATTCTCAATTCTCAATTATATGAATTTCATAATATGACATTAACAATTATCAATTATATGAATTTCAATTTTTTTAATTTTATTCTTAATTAAAAAAAATTACTTTTCAAACCCTAATTTCTTTTTAATTCCTCTTAACAAGCAAAAAATAAAATTTGCAATTCAACAAATATAGGTTGATTTATTCACAATTCAAAATTCCAAACCCTAATTTCAAAAAATATAGACATTTTGATTCACAAGCATAATTTCAAAATTCTAATTTCTGATTTCAAATTTCAAAATATAGACATTTCATAATTCAAATTCAACAAATATAGGTAAAGAAGATGATTTTGTGTATAGATCAAATATAGACATTTAGCTAAAAATGTCTATATTCCAATTCAACAAGTATGGCATCTAGCTCAAATATAGGTGAACAAATATAGGTGAAGAAGATGTCTATATTTTCTTCAGAAGATGATTTCAAAATATAGACATTTCAAATTATTCACAAGCATAATTTCTGA
Source organism: Camellia japonica (assembly GCA_030407325.1). Taxonomy (NCBI): domain Eukaryota; kingdom Viridiplantae; phylum Streptophyta; class Magnoliopsida; order Ericales; family Theaceae; genus Camellia; species Camellia japonica. The sequence goes on along the minus strand of JAPPVO010000024.1, from coordinate 47,509,976 downwards.
TTTCTGATTCAGAAGCAAAATTCCAAACCCTGATTCCAAACCCTAACATTTTCACAACACTGATAAAACCCTAACACATTACAACCCTAACACATTTAATAATTGACATTTAAAACCCTAACATTCACATTTTCACAAACACACATTCACATTTTCAACCACACATTCACATTTTCACAAACACAATAAATAAATACATAAAATTCAGAAAAAAAGACAGAGCTAGATGCCATACCACATAGAGAGAGAGAGAGCAGAGACAGAGAGTGAGAGCAGAGAGCAGAGCGAGAGCGAGAGCGACAGTGAGAGTTGAGCAGAGCGAGATCGAGAGCGAGAGAGTGTGAGAGCAGAGGGAGATCGAGAGCGAGAGAGTGTGAGAGCAGAGGGAGATCGCGTCTGAGAGCAAAATCAGTGAATCCAAAGTGTAAAAAACGTGATTGGCTTGGGTGTCTTATATAAGTGTTGAGCAACACTGAAAGCGTTATTCCAAATAGCGTCTTATTAAGTGCACAGTGAAACCGCTATTATAAATAGCGTTTTCTTCACAAAAGGAATGGACAGTGAAAGCGCTATTTCAAATAGCGTTTTCTTCATGAACAGTGTAAGCGCGATTTTAAATAGCGTTTTATTCATAATTTTTTTTACCTTAAAAGCGTGATTTGCAACCACGCTTTCTTAATTAAAAGCGTGGTTTGCAATAGCGCTTTCACTATTCATCACATTTTGGGCTCCAAACAGTGAAAGCGCGATTTGTAATAGCGCTTTAGCTTAGTTTGGGAATTCCGTCCAAACTAGGCCTAGTTTGGGAATTAAGATACAAAATAGGCTTAATATGGGAAAAGCCTCTTTATTATGATTACTTTTATTTATTTATTTAATTAATTGGATTTACAAAGTGGGGTCTCTTTTTTTGTGGGGCGGGGATTCAACTGACGAAGTAATTGTCGAAGCCCTAACCGCGACAATGGCTTTCATGTGTGTAAACTCGCTGCCTTTGCTTGCCAGCTGTCATTTCTATTAGTAGTTTATTTATTTTTTTTAAGTTCCGGATCGTACTGAGCCTTCTCGTTAGCCCAATTATGCGTAGTTCATTTTCAGGACAATCCAAGCAGGCCTGTATTGAACCCAAGACTCAAATTGAAATAAAGAAAATCCTGCCCGGCCCGGATCCATGACCCGGGTTCAAGTCCCGGGTTCCTAGAGAAACGAGATAAATAGAATCGAACCAGAGATTTGGCGCACAAAATCATATAAGACTTAATTTTAATATCATATTAAAATTATTAGAGATATTTAAGGACTGGTTTGACAAGTGTAAAAAAAGTTAAAAAGTCAAAAAATTACTAAAAAAGTTTAAAAGTTATCGCTATTCACAATAAAAAAAAAAATTTAATATATAAATATTAAATATAAATCAATTTTTTGGTCCATCAATTACTGACGCCAGGCCAGCTTCAGGGAAAGGAAAAAAAAAATTGCATGTGCACATTCACTAAGTTGGATGATAAAATTGGACTTGTGGGGCCCACCATGGGTCCCGTTTTGATAATACGAACCGTTCAAAATGTAGAACTCGTCTAATACTATATGCCTATAAAAAATCACGTCTATCGGAAATCGCTAACTATATGATCAAATTAGTTTTGTATAAAAATTAGATGGTGTTATAGTTAACAGTTGACAAAAAAAACTAACACGATCAGATAGCTATCGATATCCAATCAACGTGATTTTTTACAAACATATAGTATTCGACAAGTTCTACACATTGACGGTTCCAATTAGAAAAACAGGACCCGTGGTGGGCCCCCACGGACCGAACAACACCATCCAATCAAAACCCGAAAAGGAGGCAATCTTTTCTTATGTATTCACCAAGCTGACTGACTGCCAATCCATACCGCGTATTACTCTATCTTCTCCTACACACTTCTTTATATAATTTTTTAATACACATTTTTTCATAAAAAGTCAAAAAGTTAACCCAAACATCCATATTTTTTCCTCAACTTTTTAATCCAAAAAAATAAAAAGTGCACTTATTTAGGACACCCCAAACAACCCCTAAATTCAAAATTAGTTGACAATTAAGTAAAGAGATATTTAAACCATAATAATTAAATTTAAATGAATTAGAGATGGGGAAATATGAGCTAAAGAGATAGAAATTTCACTTTCACTGGCGCAAATTGCACACAAGTGGTCAATTTCACTAACTTTAATATGAAAAAATAGCAATTAGAGAATATCAAATCTCTTGTGGTGCAAATGACAATTGTCAATTTTGAGTTCAATCAACTTTTTAAACCACTAAACCCTACATAACGAGCATTATTTTATTTTTATTTTTATTTTTTTTTGTAAAATTAGAATCAAGAGTTCTTGTAGATTGGTTTTACCAAAAATTTAGCTTTGAAATATGAACTTGTGGACTTGAATAAGTGGAAGAAGGCTTGCCCATTATATTGAGCTGTCCCTGATCAAATATGAGCTACAGCTAGAGCTAGAGCTAGAGGTAGAGGTAGGTTGTGGTGAATCCAGGCACATAGTTTTTTATTCTCAAAATTGATGTTTATTTGTTCGTAATGCATTCTCAATCATATAATGATGTCTCAAAATTCCCTATCATATAGTGTAGTTGAGAACGTATTGAAAATGAATGATAGCGATTTTGGAACAAATGGTCTCCGATTATTCAATAATGGACCTCTCCACTGACAAATGATCATCTATCCTCAAATACTTTTGTTTTTCAATCTTAAAATACTCACAATTACATGTGAGGATTTCAAGATATAAATATCGATCTTTAGGCATGATTTAACGCCTATAAATGTATAGATAGAGAGATTTATACAAAAAATTATCAAGTGAATTAGAAAATCCAATATAATTATAAGCTTGTTCAGCTATTAATGATCATGCATTCAAGTTGTTCTTATGTGTTTTTAAAAAATAATAACTTATATCTTTATTATTAACTAATCACATGATCACGTGGTATCTTCAAATGGCTAATAATTATTCTCAATAATGTTTTGTTCCCCGAATCTTTCTTCCCCCGATCCCCCGACTGCCCAAAACGACGTTGTTTTGGATTCTCTTACCGGTAAGATATATTAAAATTCTCTTACCAGTAAGATAATTTTCATTAAATAACCCCCTCGTAAAACGAAACTACCGTTTAAAATAACGTCGTTTTGGATTCGGGGTAAATTCGAGCTTGGAAATTTTCGAGCTACGTATCATTACTGAATTATTCTCTACATAGAGATTTAAAATAGAAAATCTTGTGCCTTCTCAATTAAAACCAACATGACAAACCTATAGTAAAATGACAGATGTCTAGGGAGTGTAGGAATAATTCCTTATGTGTACTATGTGAAACACGTAATCATTGCACCAAATATATTATCAAATTATAAAAAATATAAATTGAAAACAATGTAAATTGTTTGGATAAAATCAAACCAAACCATATATAAAGAACTATAAATACTTACAAACAGATTGTATAAATCTGGAATCGATAACAATTTGATCGAGGCTTGTGTTGAACACAATTTTCTTAAGACAAATTCGTCCCCCATTATGGTGCTTACAAGTTTTTATTGGACGTTTGTCTACCAAGATACAACGATCAAACCTTACAAAAATAGCACTACCACGGCAAGTCTGACAAATCTTACTGTGCAGAATTCTCTTATAAAAAAGACAGTGTGCAAAAGAAAAGAAACACAAGGTGAATTTTAATTTTTTAATAAATGCAATGGAGGCCTGTTTATATAGATGAATTGGTGGCTCTTTGAATGGTCATGGTGGCTTTTCAAAGAAGTCACCTCTTTTTCATGAAAATGTGCAACCAGAAAAGACATGATCGTTCTGTTAAAAGAATTCGAATTCTGAATCGAATCATGTCCAATTTTGACCCCAAAAATTAACGAATTTATTTAAATAAAATCAAATTTTACATTAAATAAATATTGTCTTAAAACCATTCTCAAATGGTGTATTTTGGAGTCAATTTCTCATTCAACTATAATGGTTTCCAAACCATTTTTCCAACAATCTCCCACATGAATGAAATGACGGAAAAGTATGCAAGATGCAATGCAGACTCAAAGAGAATTCAATTGGGAATATCTTGCATGGGGATAGGTAGCTTTTGGCTTTGAACCTTTTTTAGTGAAAGATTATCGGACTTACTAGCTAATCAGTGGACGCAATGTTTTGAACTGTTCAGCCATTTGTGTAAGCCAAGACAATAGAATTCACACATAATATCTCTAGATACAGCTTAGTTCTCACAGTTGTGCCCGTTTTGGCATTGGGCATATCTTGGTGTTTCATGAGTGTTTTAGAGAATTTAGCCTTATCAATTCTCATAAAAGTGACCCATTTACAATCATATAGGTGATCCTTATTTTAAGTCTCTTAAATACTCCTCTTGAAAGATACTCCTCTAGGTTTTTCAAGATATAAATGATCATTAAAAGCATAACTTATCCTAAGTCCCCTGCATACAACACATATTACAGATATCACTCTCATCATAGAAATGGATAAGAGATAGACTCCTTTAGTGATTTCTGATGAGTCATCCATAATTCGATTGTCCATTTGAACTTAAATCTTGGGATCTCTAGTTAGCTCGGTTGGGTTGCCATTATGACGACTCAAAATTAATAGGTTTTAATCACATTTCCCTCGATGAACTTTCTCTCATCTGTTGGCTACATATTTTGTACAAGCCAATTACAATTCGACGCGTGGCAGAATAAGGGTAATACAGGAAGGCTAGTCAAGTCTTCGATCCTGATCGTACACGTGGCAGTTAGTATTGGTTATTACAAGATCTGAGTAGCAGTGGATCAACAAAGAGAGGCAAGGTGATGTGGCTTCAACGGTTACTCACATTTAAATTCAAATTTAGGAGGGAAGTCTAACTGCAAGTGATGGCATAGTGGGCTAATTACAAGGCAACATGATCAGCGATCATGGAGGAGCAGTTCGACGGTTGGAAATGCAGTTCGATGGTCATCCTTGAGAAGTATAAATAGCAGAGAAGGCCCCAGAAAAAAGCCCCAGACTCAGATCCAAAAAATCAGTCTTATTATACTTATTTTCCTTTCCAGTTTTACATTTCCAGTCTTACATTTCCTGTACTTTAAATTCCTGCACTGCACTTCATTCATAGGAGTAGTTCCAAGTAGATTGTTGCTGTAAACCTCTACGAGGCTAAGTTTGGATCATTGTAAGTTTTTTCATTTTAATGAAATACTTCAACTGTTCTTCATTTAATTGTTATTTTGCTTAATTTTCCTAAATCAAGCCACCAGTAAAAGTCCTCTTCATTGAGGCTGAAAGAACTAAAACACAATCGTCTGATAATTGGTTGGCAATTAATTTTCTGTAAGGACTGATTGATCCTTGCTGGCACGCTCGCAATTACAATAATAACCTTCGAAAGCCAAAAAGCCAACATATATTTTTAGCACGCCCAGTGGGACCAATTGAAATGGCTAGACGTAGGAGATAGAGAGAAAATGAACGCTTGGAAGAAGACGTGGAAGGAGAGGTAGAGATACCTAATCCAGAGGATAATGTGATAACACATCATGTGGAAACTCCCATTTTATCAGAACCTATGGTCGAACAGACCAGCACTTCAGAACAAGTACCACATGTTCATAATATTGGACGAGACCAAGGAATTGGACCATCCACTGTTCCATCTACTCAGCCAATAAATCCATGGGGTGGCCTAGTAGATGCTATGGGACAGCAATTAATGAACACAATGGAAAGGTGGGCAACATCCTTTTTGGATCGAATGAATAACCACCAACTAACAAACGTAAGACACATGGAGGAAGTTTCGAATGTCCCTCAGCAAAGATTGGCTAGAGATAAACAGCCTATGCAAGTTAATGGACATTCTAATGGTCAAACTAGTAATCAGAACTATGAAAGACCATCACCTCAGTCTTGGTACGAACCTATTCCGAGGCCTATAGCAGGTCAAAATGCCTCAGTACTTAACAGTGAAGCCATGCAATTTGGTGGATCTGGCCCAGTACAAGAAAATGGCATAAGAATGGTTCCAAATCCCATGTTCGAAGCCATACCTGGCACAAGGGGGTTCACTAATCCCTTATTCGAATTTATACCCGGGGGTTGGAAGGTTTTCCTACAAATGGAAGAGACACAACACCAGTTCCAGCACCTTTCGCAGGTCCTTTCGCAGGACAGGCTCAAAGGGGTTACCCACACCCCCAACAGCAACCTGCACCACAGGGACAACCAGTCCCAAATATACCACCTTATGGACCAAGAGGACCACAGGCACAAGTTTGCCCACCAAATCCTATGTTTGCCCCTCCAGTAGTGGTTCAGCAGGCACAAAATATGGTCCCTAGGGACCAAATTGCAGATATTGTTAGAGAGATGTGTGGACCGATGGCTCGGGGGGTCCAGACTCCTGTGTACAGGAAACCATATCCAGAATGGGTAGACAGGGTACATGAATACCCAAGAGGTTTCAGGATACCAGATTTTGCCCTTTTTTATGGGAATGGAAACCAATCAACAGTAGAGCATATTGCTAGGTTTGCTGCTCAATGCGGCGAATTTACCAATAATGACTATATGAAGTTAAGGTTATTCCCAAATTCCCTAACTGGGGGAGCATTTGTATGGTATATTAACCTTACACCTGGCTCTATCCAGACTTGGCAACAGATGGAAGAGGCATTTCATGCCCAATTCTTCCAATCAGAGCCAGAGGTTTCCATGGCAGACTTGGCAAGATTGAGTCAAAGGCCTGATGAGAAGGCTACTCAGTTTATTGCCAGATTTAAAAGGGCTCGAAATAAATGTAGAGTCATCTTACCAGAGCCAGAATTCGTGAGATTGGCTCAAAATGGTTTAGAGTTTAGGCTTCGAAAGAAGTTTGACTCAACTGAGTTCAGAGACTTAGTGGAACTCACTTATAAGGTGTCTAGGTACGAAGCATTACTAGAGGAGGAACAAGATCGAAATAATGCATCGTACAAGACATATTATAGAGATCCTAATTATGAGATCGATGCAGCAGAGATTGTGGGGAAAGAACCTGTAATCTGTGAAGCATTAATTCATAAGGATACAACAATTGACCAACAGTTTAAAAAGAAAGACCTTCATAGGAAATACTCTTTCGATTTAACTAAGGCAGATGACATTTTTGATCATTTGCTTGCGGCCAACTTCCTTAAGTTACCGAAAGGAGTCAAAATTCCATCTCCTGATGAACTTAAAGGAAAAATATATTGTAAATGGCATAATTCTTGGTCTCACTCGACTAAGAACTGTATTGTTTTTCGAGACAGGATCCAAGAACAAATTCGGAAAGGAAGTTTGAAATTCCCAGCCAAAGCAGAAAAGGCCATGGGGATTGACAGTAATCCATTTCCAGAAATTGGAGAGGTGGCAGCCAATGTCATAATGCCAGACTTTCGAAGCTTGTCCTTGAAAGAATTGGGAGAAGTCAATGTGCAGATGCATGTTGCCAACCAGACAACTATCAAGAAGGACACAGGAAATCTACCAGCTATTGGACAAGGTTTCTCACACCAGAGGGAAGACTCTGATGAAGAAGCACTGGATGACGACTCCTTAGAAGCAGCTGTAATGCAAAGGATGTGTCCCAGGTGCAGACTGAGCTACAAATGGTTGAAAGGGCTTCCAATTGATGGGAAGCAATATTACAGGGATGTGCAGAGACGTCCCAAACCAACCAATGCTTACAATAAAAGGCCATATCCATCTGGTGTTAGGCAGCAGCCATTGATGGTTGAACCAACAGCTGATAGAATGCATTCCAAAGGCAAGAGGCCTTTATATGAGTCCAGGCCACCTAATTATTACAGAATGGAGAGCAGTCATTCTGAGAGGAGACTGGAGAGAGGTTCAGTTTATGGGATCAAAGCCAGAGATTGGCCCCCTAGACCAGCCTCACGCAGGACAGAAAGTGGACACCTTCATCAAAGGCCTGAGTTAGGCCCAAAGCATGAAGTCAGGGCCAAACAGTGGCCTTCACAGCCAGCTTCGAAGGTGACTTCGAAGGAAGAAAGAAGCAGTTCAACAGCCGGGTCAGTAAGTTCGTGGGTACCTGGGGTCCCAGATTGGTTTGTGATGCAGAACAAACCTAGGGAAGTGTTTACCCAAAGAGATGTAATTGGAAACCAAGGCAGGATGGTCAAGCCTCCTTTGGTGGCTCCAAACAATTGGGTATTGCTTAAGCACCCAAAAACAAAGGAACCAGATATGGTCCCCGTAATTTCTAGATCACAAAGGAGGAAAATTCAGCGTAGGTACACTCAGTACCAGCAAGACCTGAAAGAGAGTGGAGAGAGTTCTTCATTGGTACAGACAGAAGGAAAGAAGAATCCAAAGTCAGACCATACTCCAAAACCAACTCTACAAGGCAAGATGGGTTGCAGCAGAGAACAGTTGGCCAAAGTTCACTCTGAACTAAAAGCCAGAGAGAAGTCCAGTTTAGCAGGATTGGAGAAGGCGTTGATGGAGAGTGACAGCGAGGCAGAGAAAGAAGTTGGCTTAGGCCAAAAGAAAGAAATGGTTGAGGAAGAAATGTTCGAAGCCTTCATGGCTGAACAAACATTTTTGGTTGAAAAACCAGTCAGAAAAGACCATTTGAAAGAGCTTGTTAGTAAGGAAGTGCCAGAATGCAGTATGGAGGATGCTTCTGAAGTAACTGAACAAGGTGGCCAAGAGGAGAAACAGGCACAGCCAGCCATCCAATTTGGCTCAGTATCAGTGAATATGGTACACATACTACCGCATGAATTCCAAGCTGGAGATGAGAACCAAGAGGGGCAAGAAATGGACCCAATTCCAGTCTCTAGTGAAGACTCACAAGTGAGTATGGTGCAAGATGATTCCGGAATGGCTACCCCAATGGAAACTGAATATGAGAGTGAAGAAGAGGTGAGCATTAACCTCTCATATCCTTTTGAATATCCCTCGAACTCTATGACACAGCATGTCAAGCCTTTGTATATCAAGGCCTTTTTCGATGGGATACAATTGAACCGAGTCTTGATAGATAATGGGGCAGCGGTGAACTTACTACCGAAATCTTCCTTGAAGAAACTAGGGAAAAGGAACCCCAGGTTAATCCCAACCAGCACAACCATTGCTGGTTTCGCCGGAGACAAACAGATGGCTCAGGGAATTCTGCCTATCAACCTGAGTGTGGGAACCAGGGACTGCATGACAGCATTCTTCGTCATCGACAGTAATGCTAAGTACAATGCTTTACTTGGTAGAGATTGGATTCACACTAACAAGTGTGTGCCTTCCTCTTTGCATCAGAAAATAATGATGGCCTTGGGCAATGGGGAGACAGAGGAAATTGATGCAGATCCTCAACCCTTCATAGCCTGTGCAGACTTCGCAGAGGCCAAATTGTATATTGAGGGAGTGACACCACTCAGTATACTGAGGAAACCTGATGGCTCAGCCGAAGTGACGGCTGATGAGGAAGTGACACACCTGAAGCACTTAGTCCAGGAGAGTGCTGATGAAGAGGTTGTCGTTAAGGATGACAATGATGCCTGGTTGTAGGCAAAGAAATGAAGTCCAAGAAGCCAAGTCTTTGGCTCTAATTAAGTTCTCAATATTGGATGTAAAATCAATAGTCCAGAGAGTACAAGAGCAAGAGAAAGAAGCCATGATAATTGGCTGCAAGCAGAAGCAACAACAGGCCAGAGTTTTGGTCCTTGACAAATACTGTGCATTGGACATTGAAACAAAAGTCCAGGAGATACAGGAGGAAGAAGCCTTATGGACAGACTTTGTCTATGAGGAGGAGGGTAAAGATGTTGAATTAAAGAACCTGGGAGCAGAACAAAGCAAGAAGATTGCTTCGAAGGCAGAAGGGATCAAAGAAGAAGCTTCAGTAAGTTCTCAGACACAAGACCCCTTAGAAGAAGTAAATTTAGGGGAAGGTTCTATACAACAGCCCACCTATATAAGTGCTTGTTTGAATGCTCTGGACAGGGACCAGTTGTTGGTTGTTCTGAAGAAATATAAAGATTGTTTTGCATGGTCTTATAATGAACTACCAGGATTGGATAGGTCATTAGTGGAACATAGGCTCCCTATGAGGCCTAATTTCAAGCCATACAAGCAAAAGCCAAGAAGAATGAGTCCAGAAGTGATTCAGAAAGTTAAGGAAGAAATTCTTAGACTACTCAAGGCAGGCTTTATCAGGACAGCCAGGTATGTTGAATGGCTATCCAATATTGTGCCTGTAGTTAAGAAGAATGGTAAAATGAGGGTATGCATTGATTTCAGAAACTTAAATCTAGCAACTCCAAAAGATGAATATCCTATGCCTATAGTAGACTTGTTGGTAGACAGTTCAGCAGGGCATCAAATTTTATCAATGATGGATGGGCACTCTGGTTATAACCAAATCTGCATTGCAGAGGAGGATGTTCACAAGACAGCATTCAGATGTCCTGGGAATATTGGGACCTTCGAATGGGTTAAAATGCCATTTGGCCTGAAGAATGCTGGGGCTACATATCAGAGGGCTATGAACACTATCTTTCATGACCTCATTGGAGGGTATTTAGAGTGTTATATTGATGACATTGTAGTTAAATCCCAATCCATGGAGGAGCATCTGTTTCACTTAGAAGCAGCCTTTGAAAGAATGAGAAAGTTCAAGTTGAAACTCAATCCTCTTAAGTGTGCTTTTGGCGTATCATCTGGAAACTTCTTGGGCTATGTAGTACACAAGAGAGGAATACAGATTGACCAGAATAAAGCCAAAGCCATCATTGAAGCCAGACCTCCATCAAGTAAGAAAGAATTACAAAAGTTCCTTGGACAGGTTAATTTTCTTCGAAGATTCATTTCTAACACTGCAGGAAAAACTAAAGTATTTTCTTCCTTATTAAGGCTAAAAGATGAAGAGGAATTTGTGTGGACAGCAGAGCATCAAATTGCTTTCGAAGGTATCAAAGCCTACTTGGCCAACCCTCCAGTGCTGATGCCACCAAAGGGTGATAAGCCCTTGAAGTTGTACATAGCTGCAGCAGAAGATTCATTGGGAGCTTTCTTAGCCCAAGACAATGAAGAAGGCAAGGAGCAAGCTGTTTATTACCTTAGTAGGTTTTTAAATTCTTGTGAATGTAAATACTCAGCTGTAGAAAAGCTGTGCCTTGCATTGTATTTTGCTGCAATGAAATTAAGATACTATCTTTTGCCTACAACTGTCTTGGTAATTGCAACCACAGATTTGGTTAAGTATATGTTATCTAGACCTATGTTGAGGGGAAGAATTGGCAAATGGATATTAGCCTTATCAGAATTTCATTTAGAATATGTTCCCCAAAAGGCAGTGAAAGGACAAGTTTTAGCCAATTTTTTGGCAGACCATCCATCTCAAACAGAAAGCCAAGAGATAATGGAACTTGGCATGGCTAGTGTTGAGCCATGGCAAATGTGGTTCGATGGATCGAAAGCCAATGGCCTAACTGGAATTGGTATAGTGATTAAGTCACCACAAGGAATAGAAACCACACATGGTTTCAGAGTGGATGAAATTACTTGTTCTAATAATCAAGCTGAATATGAAGCCTTAATAGTGGGATTGGAAATTCTTATTGGACTACAAGTTCATGCAGTTGACATATTTGGAGATTCTCAATTGGTGGTTAACCAAGTGAAAGGGATTTTCAAATGTCAAAGTATAAGCATGTTGCCATACTATGTTGTTGCATTACATCTGCTTTCTCAATTTCAAATAGCAAATGTAACTCATGTCCCAAGATTCTTGAATAATAGAGCTAATGATGTGGCTCAGAAAGCTTCGAATTTCAAGAGGAGGGATAATGCTCAAAGGGACATAAGCCAAACAACATATCAGAAATTAATACCACCCTTGAATAAAAGGAATGTGGTCCTGGAAGTCAATCATAATGACTTGCAGGAACAAGATTGGAGGCATCCAATAATGCAGTACTTGGCTGGCCCATCCTCGAAGGCCAGCAGAAAAATTAAATTGCAATCTATGCAATACATCATATACGGTAATGCTCTCTACAAAAGGGGGGGAGATGGTTTATTGCTGGAATGTTTAGGCCCAAAAGAAGCATTGACAGCTATGGCTGAGGTTCATGAAGGCATCTGTGGTGCTCATCAGCCTGGTGTGAAGATGAGGTGGTTGCTTCGAAGGCATTCCTACTATTGGCCAACTATCCTTAAAGACTGCATAGAATATGCAAGGGGTTGCCAGGCATGTCAAAAGCATGGCACGATCAGGCATGTGCCCATAACTGACCTGCATGCAGTAGTAAAGCCTTGGCCATTTAGAGGATGGGCCATGGATATGATGGGGAAAATACACCCACCTTCTTCGAAGCATCATTGTTTCATTTTAGTGGCCACTGATTACTTCACTAAATGGGTCGAAGCTAAGCCATACAAGGCTGTAGACCAAACTGAGGTTATTGGATTCATTAAGGATTTAATCCACAGATTTGGTATCCCACAGACTATAACTGTTGATAATGGGACTGTGTTTGATGGGAAAATGGTAAAGTCTTTTGTGGCAGAGTTTGGAATTAGCCTTGTTAATTCCACCCCCTATTATGCACAAGCCAATGGTCAAGCTGAATCATCCAATAAGTCCTTGAAAAAGGGAATACAAAAAGTTGTGGAGGACAATCCTAGGGATTGGCATAACTTGTTGTTGGATGTATTGTGGGCTTATAGAACTTCCCCAAGGTCAAGCACAGGAGTCACTCCTTATGCCTTAGTATATGGGCATGATGCAGTGTTACCTGTGGAAATTAATGTTAAGTCCTTGAGGGTAAAATGCCAAGACCAGTTAAATCCTGAGCAATACCATCAGAGTATGTGCTTGGAATTAGAAAGCATAGATGAAGCTAGAATTCTGGCATTAAATAGCATTCTTTTTCAAAAGAAGAAAGCAGCCAAAAATTATAATAAGAAAGTCAAACACATTGGCTTTGATGAAGGTGATTTGGTTTGGAAGACAATACTCCCAATAGGAATTAAAAGCCATAAGTTTGGCAAATGGTCACCTAACTGGGAAGGACCATATCAAATTCATAGAGTCCTGCCTTTTGGAGCATACCATTTGAGAAATTTGAATGGATATGTACATCCCAAAAAGATTAATGGCAGATATTTGAAGCCTTATTTTCCAACCATTTGGGAAACACAAGGAATAAAATAAATACTAAGTACAAGAACACAAGAATACTCAAATGATAAACAAGAGTTTGTTTTTTCATAAAGAATTAAATACATTCCGCCATAAATTGGCCCAGAAATCATTACAATGCCTTAGTTGTTCTTTTACAACAGATGTTCTAGTTTTAAAGGATGAAAACAACTGAATGGCTGTAGTCATTTCTTGCTTTCGATCGGCCAGTCCTTGGTTGGTGATCAGCAACTTGGTATCAGTTCGGGCTAAGGCCTGGTTGACTACAGATAACTCCTCCTCAAGTTGAGCCTTCCTCTCCAGTAGTTGAGTACGAAATTGGGAGACAGAGGAATGTTGTTCCTTTAGCTCTGATATCTCAGCATGTACTGTTGAAACAAAGTCCTGATCTCTGACCAATTTCTCCTCTGCAGCCTTGGCAGCACAGCGAATATTGATGTAGAAGTCAATAGTAGCTGCTGCCTGAGATAGATGACTTGAGACAGTCATGCCGGATTGCTCAACAATTTTGCAGCACTGAAGGAAGCCATTCCTTATTATAGGTCTCTCTAGGGCCTCGAAAGGAATCCTTGAAAAAGATGTCAATAGTTCCAGGCAGTTGTCCAAGTCTATCAGAGGTGTAGAAGGCTTACTACTGGAAGAAGGACTCTGAAAAATTTCTAGTAAAGAGTCAGCCAAAACTAATGGCTCAGCTTCATCATTGGCTATTGGAGAAGTAGAGAGCATGTCAAGGAGACTGGCAAGTCTTGCTTCGAAGATATCTACCTCATCCGTGGACATGAGGGGCGCAGAAAGAGTTGTAGTGGAAGGCACAGAGGACTGCATAGGGATAGGAGAGATGGGTGGAGCATCTTCAGCAGTCTCTATGGTCCTAGCCACCAATAGGTCAAGGGAAGAAGGGCTGGAAGTAGGTAAAGATAATAAACCATGGGTTGGAGAGCTGCCAGCACCCTCTGTAGGGGAATCAACTACCATCAGAGATGGAGCATCAGTTGGAATTTCCTTAGGAGGAGGGGGAAGAGCAAGGCTCGAAAGAGAACTGAATTGAGGTAGATCCAAAGATAAGTAAGGAAGATACGGATTTAATCCAAAGGAAAGAGATGCAGGAATGCTTGGCCTCAAGGAGGGTACACTGAATGTAGGCCTAGGAAGTGGGAGTATTATCTGAATAGTCCTCACATTTTGCATCTGATCAACTTCAACTGAAACTGAGGGAGTCCTTATTGGAAGAATAGGCTCAGTAGTTGTTGCTGCAAAAGAAGAGATGTAAAGTAATGTCAAGTTTCAATACCAAAAATTTGATAAGGGAGAAACAGTAGAAGCATGAAAGAAATTACTTGTTTCAGAAGTGATAGCAGCAATAGGAGAGCTTCGAAGGGAATAGTGCTCAGCAATATGTTGCCTTCTTGCAGTTTCCCTTTGGATTGCATCAGCAGCAGCTGCTTCATCTCTTAAGAATTGCTGCTGCCGCCTCTTCTCAGCTCTCTCAAAGACAATGATGGCCTTAGAATGCTCTTGTTCTACTGCCTTAGCAGCTGCTTCATGAATAGGGTCTTCGACCAAATCAGAAGGAGAGACAGTCATCTTCCTTCTCTTTTTTCTATGTATTGGTCTTGCCTGTTCCTTCTCAATTTCTCTCTCTTCGATCTGGGATTCAGATTCCTCAGAAGTAAGTTCCTCTTCTACTACTCTAGCAGCTGTCTCATGAGTGGGATCTTCAATCGAAGGAAAGACAGTCATCTGTTCCCTCTTTCTCCTCTGTAATGGTACTTCCTGTTCTTTCTCAATCTCTTCTTCTTCAATCTGGGATTCGGATTCCTCAGGAGTGAGTATCAGCTTCCTTTTCTTTTTCTGCTTTTGTTTGTCCTTGAGAGTAGCTAGGGTTTCAGCCCTCTTAGGAGATTCTTCTTGTGGAGACCCTGCACCAAGAGGTATGAATGTAAAGGAAACAAACAAAAGAGTCTAAGGGGAAACCTGAAAAATACTTACCCCTCTTTGAAGCAGCTCTGGTAACTCTAGCAGGAGAGGATGAGGCTACAGGAGCAGTTTTGGCAGCTGTGGAAAGAGAGGGGATGTTCTCAACTGTGGTTGATTTGGCCTTCGAAGGCACTCCTAACCCTATCAGTAAGTCATGAGGGTGTACGGATAGGCGCACTTCCATATTGGCTGTCCACCAGTTTTGAAATCTTTTCAGAGCCAGGCCAGAAGGAAGGAAGGGGACAAATTTGAACTCGCTCGATTCTTTCAACAGTTTGAATGTTGCTTCTTCCAGTTTTGATTTGGGTATTCTCAGGTCTCTGGCTGTAAGATGGACATTCGAGAGACTGCAGAGTGGAATGGGAATCCCCTGAGTTAACCCAAATTGCCTGGCAAATTGAGAAGGACAGTACACCTCAGCTATACACTTATAAGCTCGAGGGTTTAAAGTGCCAATGAACAGCTCCCTCGGCAGCAAAATAGAAGCCCACATGCTTTTATGGGGTGGGGTAGAGCACTCTTTATCAGCTAAAAATGTTCGAAGCCAAGCAGGTCCTTTGTTGGCATCAAAGGGGCAGAAGAAGGTAGCAGGTGGAGAAATGGGAAGTTGGTAAAAAAAGGTGAAGTAGTAGGCAAAGGAAGCATGATAAAGAACAACTCTGGCATATTTTTCCCCATAAGTGCTAGGGTCCTGAACAAGGAATTTTAAGCATTTGGGATGCAAATCAGTGAAGTAAGCAAAGAGCCAAAGTTGGAGCACCCAAAGGGGACCCCCTTGGTTCACATCAAGAGGTTTCTCACAAAATTGGGAACAGGCTCTATAAACATGGCCTAAGAGGTAAGGAGCCAGGGCTATGCGTTTTTTCAAAACAAGTGCCTTCGCAAGTGGCGCGAACTCAGGCATAATCCTCTGAGATGATGTACAAAAGAGAAATTTGCACAACCAGTACAAAATGAAGGAAAAAAGTTCTCTATCTCTCACGGGACCTACCCTTTTATTTTCGGCCTTTACAAAATCACTGTAAGAGGAGTTTAAGGGTGGAAGGGAGAACTTAACAGGGAGGTCTGGATAGCCGGGAGTGAAAGGAGAGCCAAGGGGTGAAAGCCCTAAAAGATGGCAAATATCAAGAACGGTGGGAGCCATCATACCACACCGAAATTGGAAAAAATTGAAAGCCATGTTCCAAAAACAAAGAGCAGCGGGAATCAAGAAAGGGTCTTCAGGAATGATAAACCTGGAAAGACGGAGGGCATCGAGAATGCAGAGCTCTTGCAGGTCGTCTTCTCGCGCAGGTACAACTCTGTCATACCATTCTTCCCATTCAGCTCTCAATGTCGGCCAGCAGCGATGAGGTCGGGTTACCCTCCAATTTCCCCAGTCGAGCCCTCTTTCGTAGAGAAGAAAATGGTCCTCCAGACGAGGGTATAAAGCTGGAAGTTGAGCAGGAGCCTCTCGAAAGATGGGACCCAAGACGTATTCTTGTTTGTTGCTGTGACGAGGAACGAAGAGGCGGCCGTCTATGGCGCTTGACTCATCAGTTGTTAACTTGGCGATCTCTTCATCAATACATCTTTTCAAAGCCATGGTTGGGCTTATACGATCACCAGCAAGCACTTTCAGAGAAGAAGAATCCATTGATAGCAAGCAGCAAGGAAGAGGCAAGGAAGAGGGGGTTAACAGAGGAAAAGGGTTTGTGTTTTGAGCGAGCGAGTGATTTCAAAGCACGAAATAAAAAGGGTGTTAAAAAACCTTTGTGTCCGGAAGATATATCGCGTAATTCGTTAAAGTACTAAAAGTACAAATACGAAGAGCTTCCTTCAATATTGATACTTTTGGAGGGAAAAACACATCCCAGATGTTGAAGCCAGCTTCGAAGTATAGTATTTGGCTTCGAAACCAGATTTTGGCGCCAAAAATCAAATAATAAACGGCTTCGAAACTACCAAGCCAGCTTCGAAGCACATTCCATACCTAAAGATGTAAGAATATTCAAGTATTTGTTTGCTTCAAAAGGATTGAAGACCTGTTTTAGGTTTCTCAATAAAAGTAATGTCTTTCGAAGTAAAACTTGAGACCCCTTAAGGATGGGAATTGGTATTCGAAATATCAAAACCAATAGTTGGTTTGTATACATACGGACAGAGATTGTCTTTTGAACTAAAAACAGCATGGACTGTTCTTCGAAGCAAAAATGATCAATTTAAAATTGGTTGATCATACTAACCATGACCATATGTTGGTTATGATTAAAACAAGCTTTAAGGGGTAAGATTGTTAAATTCGAAGCACTAATTCTAAATGAAAATCAGCAAAAATTGTTAACTATATTCCATGAATTGGAAAGGTTCATTGTTGGTTCTTTTTAGTGTTTCATTTAAAACGATTGAGTCCAAATTCGAAGGATAAGATTGTTCAGTTCGAAGCCCTGAATTTGCTTTAAAGACAAATGGGGACAAGATCAAACCATACCAAACAAAGAAAAAAGTCTTAGTGGTATTAAAGCAAAAGCAATTACATCGAATGGCCCTATTTGGGTACAAACTCAAGCTCATAAAAATAGGGAATGGAATAAATAACAAGATCATGAAATTTAGTCCAACTATGATCAATGAATTTCTGTTCTTTCTTTATTCTATCCTCTATTTCTTCTAACATTGGCTGCATGAGTTGATGTGCTCTCACTTCGTAAAAGAGCTCTTCAGCCTTTATTTCGAATGCTGTTTCTCTCAATCCTTGTTCCAATTCGTCTATATCCAAGTCATCCCAGTACGCAGAATCTTTATTCTTGAAATCATCGAATTCTTCAATGAAGTTCTCTGCTTCGTACTGGGCATGAACTCGAAGGGACGAGAGTTGGTCTAAAGATTGTGTGGTGGCCATAGAGGTCCGATGCCAGTGGAGAAGCAATGGAAGTTGGTCCAAAAACATATGAAGCTCTGCTTGGGCGAGGGGATTGAGGACATGACCCCGAGTCAGAATATCACAAGCCCATCGAAGGTTCTTGAGAGGGACTTCGTCCTCAAGAACATTGAAGGGCAAGTGAGAGAAAGCCGCGAGCAGAAGTTGAGCTTGCTTCCGCTCAGCTGGATTAGGGGAATGTGGAGGCTTGTAAGGTGGAAAGACCTTATCCGCGGAGAGGGCAAGCTTCAGCCTCTCTGTCCAGCAAGGAGTTGGCGGAGGAGAAGGTATGGAAGTCTCCACTTTAGGAAGAGGAGCAAGAGCAGAAGGAACAAGGGCATTAATATAATCGAGCCAGTCAGAAGAGCAAAGCTTCACCTTCTGGGCTAAGAACGATGGATTGCACCCTTGTGCCTCTTCGAGACGTCGGGTAGCATGCACTGTCTTTGTAGGCATGGAGGATGTATACCATGCTACAAGCTGATTTTCCTCCAAACTGCGTCGACGATCGATGGGCACGTAAGGATAGACCACCGAGCTTCGCGCATAGGAAGGGAACTCTAAAGGGTCAGTAAACTCGACAAAGTGATGGTTGATTCGCTCCCTTAAATCACAGGCCTCAGGTTTTGACCAGTGTGTCCAGTTAGAAGTCCCAAAGGAAGAAGAAGCTGCAGCCTTATCCCATGCAGAGGGTTGTGAAGAAGAACTTCCCATGTCCATATTTGCAATTTTCTGAATCAAAGGATTGAGAGCAGTTTGTTCGTAGTCCAAGGGTGAGTCAGAAGAAGGATTTCCCATGTCCATATTTGTAAGCTTCTGAATCAAAGGATTAAGGGCAATGTGTTCGTAGTCCAAGGGTTGATAATTTGCAAAGGCATCCATGACCTGAATATAGAAAGGTGGGTAAGGGTGGCTAATTAATACATGAAGGTTCTTTCGAGGAGGAACAGCATCATCGGATGACTTTTCGTGTGCTCGATCAATGGAGGAGGAAATTGATTCGTTCGAATACTAAGGTGGTGGGGGTGTTCAAAAGATTGAAGGGGAGTTAATGCAGATAATGAATGACAGTTGCATTTCTAGAAGAATGCAAAGCCCATGCACGTTCTAAGACGTGGAGAAAAGGGCTTGATCCACTAATATCACCAAGTATTGGGTATATTAGTGCGGGGGGTAATGTTGGCTACATATTTTGTACAAGCCAATTACAATTCGACGCGTGGCAGAATAAGGGTAATACAGGAAGGCTAGTCAAGTCTTCGATCCTGATCGTACACGTGGCAGTTAGTATTGGTTATTACAAGATCTGAGTAGCAGTGGATCAACAAAGAGAGGCAAGGTGATGTGGCTTCAACGGTTACTCACATTTAAATTCAAATTTAGGAGGGAAGTCTAACTGCAAGTGATGGCATAGTGGGCTAATTACAAGGAAACATGATCAGCGATCATAGAGGAGCAGTTCGACGGTTGGAAACGCAGTTCGATGGTCATCCTTGAGAAGTATAAATAGCAGAGAAGGCCCTAGAAAAAAGCCCCAAACTCAGATCCAAAAAACCAGTCTTATTATACTTATTTTCCTTTCCAGTTTTACATTTCCAGTCTTACATTTCCTGTACTTTAAATTCCTGCACTGCACTTCATTCATAGGAGTAGTTCCAAGTAGATTGTTGATGTAAACCTCTACGAGGCTGAGTTTGGATCATTGTAAGTTTTTTCATTTTAATGAAATACTTCAACTTTTTCTTCATTTAATTGTTATTTTGCTTAATTTTCCTAAATCAAGCCACCAGTAAAAGTCCTCTTCATTGAGGCTGAAAGAACTAAAACACAATCGTCTGATAATTGGTTGGCAATTAATTTTCTGTAAGGACTGATTGATCCTTGCTGGCACGCTCGCAATTACAATAATAACCTTCGAAAGCCAAAAAGCCAACATAATCATTTGCTCTCTGGTCAAACCTTTTGTTTAATGGTTGCTATTTTTTGTTTGACCTTCTCAGTTATATATCTGTAGACACCCCATTTTTGACCGACCTTAAGACTCAGATGTCACCGATTGAGCGCTCGGTGGTGTTGCATGTTGTGCTCGTTCAGAAGTCTCAGAGTCGCGGCCGTGAGCCCTGCCTCCGGACTCCCGAACCCTCTTCTGTGCCTTGCCTCGGTTTGCGAACCGGACTCGGTTTTCTCTGTTTTCTTTCCTGAGGGGAGGGAGAGGTCCCGTAGACCATCTCTCAGTGGCCGTGGGCTACATTTCGTGGCCGTAGGCCATTTTGCCCATTTCGGAGCCCGGTTCCCAGTTTTCGAAGCCGTCAGGCCGTGTGCCTCGGTTCGGGACCACCCAACCATCTCCGATTCCTCCGGTTTTTTTGGCATGCATCTCATTTACTCCCTTTAGAGGGACACTGGGGTCTTAGATACCCACTTCGTGGCCAAACACCACTTTCGGTGCTTAACGGCCGATTTTCGGGACCCCGAACCGCGCAGTTTGGCCCCCGAGCATTCGTTTTGCATCGGTTTTCGTTCATTATTGGCAGGTACCTCTGTTTTATCATAACGAGGGACACTGGGGTCTTAGATACCCACTTCGTGGCCGAATGCCACTTTCGGTGCTTACAGCCGGTTTTCGGGACCTCGAACTGCGTGTTTTGGCCCTCGAGCATTCGTTTTGCATCGGTTTTTGTTCATTTTTGGCAGGTATCTCTGTTTCATCATAAGGAAGATCACTGGAGGGTGGGAGGCTAGTAATTGTCCAAGCAACCTGTTATGCTCTTCCGGCGCCCCCCGGCGCCCGTTTTTCTCACTTCCGGGCTAATGTTGCACACCCTAGGGCCATTTTCTTCGAGCCAAAACCGCATATTCGTGTTGTACACACATGGGAGGACACTAAAAACACATGGCGGCCAGTAATTCTTCTTTTCATTTTTGAGCCTCTCCTAAAAGTGGATTGTTGTTTCTCCTGGTTCAGAGTTGCCAATTTCCAACCATAGGGTCTTGTTGTACACACATGGGAGGACACCAACCTTTGGTGGCCGGCCAGTAATTGTCACTTTCCATTTTTGCCCTTGGCCGGCCGGCCATGGGGGGTGGCCGGCCGGCCACCTCCAATAAAGGTGGCTAGCCGGCCAGCTTCCTTGGGATGTGAGCTTTCCAGCTGTGCTTCGAATTTCCCCCAAAATATCTCTCCGGGGGACCCCCTATGGAGGGAAATATAGAGCTCATTTCCCTCCATTCCAAAAACTCCTCTCTTCCCTTCTTGCACATATTAGTGTCCTCCCACCTCAAGAACACAAGCCACAAGTGTTGATTGAAGGATACACATACATATAACTCCATTTTTTTCAAGTTTTGGGGCCTTTCTTTCATCATCTCCAAGCCCTATCATCACAACTCCATTCCAGCAGCTAGGAGAGCTTTCCAGCAGCTAAGAGGCAACAAATTTGGTCCAAGAAGCAACCAAAGTCTTGATCTTCAAGGGTAAGTACACTTCACCCTCTTTTGAGCTCATTTTGCTTCAATTCTTAAGCCTATTTGCTTATTGTTTTGGGATCCGACCAGAACTGAAACGGGCCTTATTTTGAGCTATTATTCATGTTTGTGAAGGGCTCAACCCTGTTTGAGCCCTCCATCTTGCACTTGTTTCAATATCCTCTTGTATGCCTTTATTTTGCATTGAATATTTGGCCTATGTATGATCTGATTTGGAGCATCTCATGAACTGATATTGTGCTTATTTTGAGCCCCTCTTCAACATTGAAGAGGGCTCAACCTTGTTTTCATGCTCCATATGCAAGTTGCTTTGAATCCATGTTTTGCCCTTGTTTTTGCATGCTTTTTCTAGCTTATGAGTGATCTGTTTTCGAGCATAATGTAAACTGTGAGTGGGCCTATTTTGAGCCCCTCTTCAACATTGAAGAAGGGATCAACCATGTTTTGCCTCTCTATCATGCACTTGCTTCATAATTTCTCATATTTACCGTAAACTTGCATGATTTATTTGACCTACATGCAGTCTGTTTTGGAACATTTCATGAACTGTGAGTGAGCTTATTTTGTGTCCCTCTACAATATTGTAGAAGGGATCAATCTTGTTTGGGGTCTCCATGTTATACTTGTCTTTATATCTCTCTTTGACCCCCTTTTGCATGCTTTTTTTAATCTTATCTAGCTTCTGTTTTCGGCCATCATCAGTACTGAAAATATCCATATTTTGATCTTCTTGACATATTTCATTAAGGATCTTTGCTGGTTTGATGAATTTTTGGAGTACTTCATGTTATAGCCTTATATATCCTCATTCTTGCATAGCATTTTTACCATGTTTGCATACTGAGTTGGGGGATGTCATCTACTGTAAATGTGCATATTTTTGGTCCCTCATCAGTGTTGTAGAAGGGTAATTTTCCATTTGGGCATCGAATGTATCACTTGCTTCAATACCCCTCTCTTGGCCCGTATTTTTGCATGCTATTGTTGTCCTATCTATGCTCATTATTTCGCCATGTTTCGTACTGTAAATAATGCTATTTTGGGGCTGCCTTGCTACTGTTTTGCACGTCATGTACCAATTATGCATGTTTAGTATGGCTATAGGCATTCCGGGTGCTTATTATCGCATTTCGGGACCGTTCCGGGCATTTGGTGTCATTTCCCTTTCGGGACTGTTTTGCATTATTTGTAAGTGCTGAAATTCCATTTGCATGTTAGCATATCATTTTCCGTGTCATTTCATGCTTAAACGCATTGCCTCGGTTTGCGCGCCCGTGTGCGCGCATTTCAAGGCACCTCATTTTCATCCGACGGCCTCTTATGTGAGTGTAGCTGAGGCTCTCTCATGTTAGTATAAGCCCATTTCGCATTCTGTATGTCATCTTAGTCTCATTGTATTGCGTATGCCATTGCCTCGGTTTGCGCGCCCGTGTGCACGCGTGTCGAGGCACTTCATTTTTATCCGACGGCCTCTTATGTGAGTGTGGCTGAGGCCCACTCATGTTGGTATAAGTCTATTTTGCATTTTGCATATCATTTTAGCTTCATTGCATTCCGTATGCCATTTTCTCGGTTTGCGTGTCCGTGGACACGCATTTCGAGACATCTCATTTTAGTCTCATCGCATATCATTTCCATGCCATTTCATGTCTTAGGATCATCGCCTCGTTTGCGCGCCGTGTGCACGTATTTCGAGGCATCTCATTTTCATAGCATTGTGCATGCTAGGATTGTATTTTAGTCGCATTTCATGCATATCATGCATATTGCATCGTGTTCGGATAGGAGTTGCCCGGACACGGGAAACGAGGCATTTCATGCATATCATGCATATTGCATCGTGTTCGGATAGGAGTTGCCCGGACACGGGAAACGAGGCACGATTTACTTGAACAGGCAAACAAGAATATTCTTATGCAAATTTGTTTTAAGATTGTAAGAATAATTTCTTATGTGTACTGTGTGAAACACGTAATCATTGCACCAAATATTTTACCAAATTATATTTAAAAAAAATAAAAGTTAAAAACAACGTAAATTGTTTGGATAAAACCAAACCAAACCATATATAAAGAACTATAAATAATTACAAACAGATTATCTAAATTTGGAATTGATAACAATTTGATTAAGGTTTGTGTTGGACACAATTTCCTTAAGATAAATTCGTTCCCCGCTATGGTGCTTACGAGTTTTTATTAGACGTTTGTCTTTCAAGATACAACGATCGAACCTTATAGAAGTAGCAGTACCACGGCAATTATAGAAAAAAATAATGCAGAAGAAAATAAACACAAGATGAATTTTAATTTTTTAATGAATGCAATGGGAGCCTGTTTATATAGATGAATTGGTGACTTTTCGAATGGTTATGGTGAATTTTCAAAATAGTTACCTCTTTTCCATGAAAATGTGCAACCAAAAAAGACATGATCGTTCTTTCAAAAGAATTCAAATTCTGAATCGAATTATGTTCAATTTTGACCCAAAAAATTAACGAATTTATTTAAATAAATTCAAATTTTACATTAAATAAATATTGTTTTAAAACCATTATTGTTTTAAAACCATTCTCAAATGGTGTATTTTGGAGTCAATTTCTCATTAAACTATTAGGCTCCGTTTGGTGGAGTTTTCAAAATCTAGTTCCACACTCACTTTTGAGTGTGGTGTTTGTTTAGGGTTTTCAAATCATAATCTACACTCATTTCTCAAAACTCAATTCAAAACATAATCATTACTTTTCAAAACTCATAGCCAAACACATAATTCAAAACTCTTTTCAAACCTCACTCAAATCAATATTTTAAAAATATTTTTAATTTTAAGATTTTAAATATTTAATATTTAAATATGTTACGATTTTTTTAATTTTTTTAATTTTTTGAATATTTTTAAATTTTTAATTTTTAAATATTACGATTTTAATTTTTAAAATTTAAAAATATTTTATAAAAATAAAATTCAAACTCTATTTTATAAAAATATTTTTAAATATTTTAATTTTTTTGCTATGTATTTGGTTATGATTTGAGTGTAGAGTTGTGAAAGTAGTATGGAGTTTCGAGTTATGTGTTTAGTTATGAGTTTTAAAAATAATTTTAATTTAATTGAGTTTGTTTTATGTATTTGGTTACGATTTGAGTGTAGAGTTATTTTTAAATTTAAAATATTAAAATTTTAAATTATTTTAATTTTTTGAATATTTAAATTATTTAAATTTTTACGATTTAAAATTTTTGAATATTTATTTTAATTTTTACTTATTAAATTTTTAGATTATTTAAATATTAAATATTTATGATTTAAATTTTTGAATATTTATTTTGTAAAAAAAATTATTTCCTTTGTAGTATTTTCAATTAAAAATTTGATTAATGTTATTTTTTGTAATAATAAAATTTTTTAATTGAATTTTAAAGAGTTTGGTTATGAGTGTTGATCAAAATTTTCAATAATGTGAAAGTAATGTGTTTTGTTATGAGTTATAACAATTTGAATAAAGTTTTGAAAACTCTTTTCAAAACTCATAACCAAACAAATTTTCTTACTTCACATGTCAAATCAAACTTTCAAAACTCAATTCTACCTCAATTCAAAAACTCAATTCCACACTCAATTCAACACTTTATTCAAAAAACCATAACCAAACAATTTTCTACACTCAAATCATAATTCTAAAACACATAAACTCAAAAAAATACAACTCATATTCTCAAATCATAATTACAAAACTCTACCAAACGGAGCCTTAATGATTTTCAAACCATTTTCCAACAGGGAGATGGGTTAACTTTCCTAAACCAAACTTGGAACTTTTGAAAGATGTTGGTGGGTTGGTGAGGTGGTTTAGAAGATAACCAATCCTTTTTTTTTTTCCCTACTATTCAGCAATCTGATAACCAAAGATCAAATGTGTTGTATAATACTTTAAAACATTTTATTACATATACATTGCATGTGTTATACATACGTGCATTATTATAATAAAAAACATTAATATAAATAACGAAGGTGATATTTATATCTGGAGCAGAGAAGAAGAGTAACTGAACAACCCAAGGGCAAAGAGGGGGTTTACCGAACCCAACCCAACCCATCCACTTCACGTCCTCCTAATTTCCTAATTGGGAATGTACCTTAAAATTACTAAAATACTCCTTTGTTTATATATTATGATTATATATATATTTGACATCAAGGTTATTCTTCAAAGGGAAATTTTTTAGTACACATAAATATCCTTAATTACGATTTTTATGTTAATGGTTATGCTATTTGTTATGATACATTATGATATTAATTATAATATTATTTTGGTTATGATCAAAGAATTGTTTAGTTATACCTTATGTAATTAGTTATAACTCAAAATTTTTTTTTTTTCATTGTGTAACCATAACATTACCCATATTGAAATTATCAACCAAAAACACCATGTTAAAATGTGGGGAAAACACAAAAACCCTCAAGCGTATAAGTTTGATATAATCATATTGGATTTTTTTACGCTGTATTTAGATCATAAATTTAGATAAGGATTGAAATATGGAAAGTGAAATGACAAAAAAGTTAACTTATATTTTATTTATATTGTCCTTACATTTTTCTTTTTCTTTCTAATTTTCTACTCAAATTTATGATCCAAATATAGTTTTAAGATTTTTATTCACATAGTATTTTGTCTCATTTTTTTCAGTAAATTGTATAGATGGAAAAATGATGTAGATACTCTCTTTTACACTAAAATTTATGTTGTACTAATATTTAATTCTTATATTTACACACCATATGCACTAGTTTAAGTCATTTTAATTTGAGTAAAAGTGACATCGGTGTAATAATATTAAATTTGTTTTACATTTTTTTTCCCAACCTCATGCATAGTTAATAATCTATTTTAAGTTGTATTTGATGTTGAACTAGTGAAGATCAATGAAAAAGAGAGGGGGGGGGAGGAGGAATCAACTTCTACTTCATTTTTTTATAAAAAAATTAAGTTCCAAACACAAATGAAAAAAAATAATGTTTAGGGAGAGAACTGCACAAGGACAAATTAAAAAAATTAATGAATGATAGCAAGTAGTATTTTGTTATGTGCCTGGTGATACAAAATAGTGATAAAAATCGATGATGTATAGCAATTTCTCTACTTCATAAATATAATATAGCGGTTTCCGATATATCCAAAAAAAAATTCAAAAATATTATATATCTGTATCACTTACCTACATGGATCGTTATATAATTGGTTTACTTGTTTTAAAATAATTATTTAAAAATTAATGATAATAACCGGCCATATATACCAATTCTTCAACAAGAACTGAATGATGAAAGTGACATGTACGTTGGTTGGATGCTTTGTTTATCAAACTCATCAAATCCAAATTGCGTAATTATTGTAGAAGATCAAGGTCAATATACAAGCATCATCCTAACTCTCCACGTAACTATATAATTAGTTATGTTGCAGGTTTGAAGTTGGAACTCGACACCCTCTCTTATCATCCCCATTTCTACAAGAAGAAGAAGAAATAACACAGAGACTCCTCTCTCTCTCTCTCTCTCTCTCTCTCTCTCTCTACAAAGTTGGAGAAAGTACTTCAATGGCTGAAGATGGGTTTGAAGTTGGTTTTGAAGAAGGAATGTCCTGGCTTCCAACACATGTGGCATGCCATTCCAAGGTAAGCTCTTTCTTCATTTTCAACTTCTTTTCTATAAGTTTTAAATATCGGCCAATACATACCGTGAGCAATACTTATTGTGATTTTAAACTTTCGATACTGATATTTAACAATATATTTAATTTTGTTCGATATATTATCATATTGGCAGTATCGATATGTATATGCTAATAACAATAAAACCTATTTTATATGCATAGAATCTGGAGCAAAACCAAATATGAGATAATTGTATCTTATTCTATAATCGCATTATGTGCAGTTAGAATTTTCCCCCGTGTCCACTTCTATCTTGAATGATCCAGGTAGGTTTCTAATTTCCAGAAAAATACATTGAAGTGTGTGATATTATTAACATTTTTCAAAAGAAAATCATAAATGGCATACAAGCTTAGTTTTTAAAATTTTTGTGAATTCTTCACAGACAAAAAAATTTGGTAAAAAAAATGGATATGTAAATGAATTCCTCAAAAAAACAAAAAAATAAAAATAAAAAATTCAGACATATAGGGCTGTTATTGTTGCATGTTCGTGGACTTCTATATTTTCCTACCTAATAGGGTGTACTTATATATAATTTGACAAAAATTCTTAATTAATAGTTTGCAAAGTGCTGTATATGTTTTGCTCTTTGCTTTCTCACTTAAAAAAAAAAAAAAAAAAATTTAAATTTTTTTGGATATACATAGCACTCTCATTTGATTATTGCAGTAATAACATTTTTTATAATGTAATTTTTTTTTTTTAAATTTAATCTGCAGGAATATTTGAGAAGTCAGAGGCACCAACAAAATGGTGGTCGTCTGAACTTAGCTGCAGAACCACTACTACCGGTACTTGCTTCAATCATCTTTATTTTGATGATAAAACTTCAAAATAATATAATAAATAAAAAACTTAAAAACTCTACCATTATCACCTACATCCATTATTTTCATTGTCATCACCACCATCACTAAAACACGGTCCAAAAAATATATTTGAAAAAAAAATCGTAGAAAATATTTTTCCCCTTAACAAACGGAGCATTAGTGTCCGTCATTAACACATGAATTATTGCTAGCTTTAATGGCTAATTAAAGAAGGTTATACTAGTAATCAACTTCAACAGATAGTAAATAACACTGTTTTATTAAATGGATCATGTTATGTTTGTATGAACAGCAAGCAAAGTGTAGCATGAGGAAACCAAATCACAGAGCAAGAAATCCAAGAAATTGGGGAGCTGGAAATGGAATGCAAGCAGTGTTTCTAGATTCTTCTTCTTCTGCCCAAACAAGATCATGCGGCACTGGCGTTTTCCTTCCCCACAAAGCTGGCTCTCCATTCCACCCTACCAAAAAGCCAGGTATTTGAGACGGGGGAGTGTTTGGTTTGGTTTTCTCAAACAATTTTCTGAAATAAAAAAAAAAAAAAGAAAAAGAAATTAGTTTCACAAAAATAAACATCAAAATATATTTTTAGATTTTTAAAAATTATTTCTACCCTCCAAAATAATAAACTATATAAAAATAACTTTTATTTATTTTTTTATGAAACAAATTTTTAATTTTTTAAAATAAAATTTTAAAAACTAAACCAAACATTACGACTTTTTTCAATTTTGATTGGTTCAATGATTTTTGAGTTAATAACATAGGAGTGTGATTTGTTTGAAGTATCACATGCCCTTTAGCCCATTCCCCAAGGGAATTGAGGCGCTTGCCTAAAGTCCAAATTTTTTAAAGGGTTCCAAAATTTTATTTTCTTTTTGATATTTGCTAAAAGGCTCCGTTTAAGGAAAAAAATTCCTTACTAAATAAAAAATCATATCTAAAGGATTAAGAAAAACTCTTTCTTCAAAAACCCAAAAATAAATAAAGAAAAATTTTCCAATGGCGTGACAAAATAAAAATCTCTACTTATTCATGGGTCCAAGTAAGAAAACATTTTTGTCGAAAATGCCCAGTAAAAAAAAAAATAAAAATAAAAACCTTAGGTAAAAGCCAAACAAAATAAAATTCCTCATTGTCTAGCAAAATAGTAAATCCCATTTTTTCTTACTAAAATAGATTTAGAAGGAAAATAAATGCTAGAATACAAAAAATACAAAAATTTTATAAATATTATTTAAATTAATATTTAAATATTTAAAAAGTCTCATTTGAGATTTCACCTAAGGGCCTAAGGTCATGTTTGATTCACAAGACTAATAGTGAAGTATTAATAATCCTATTAAATCAGTATTCACTATCCAATAGTATTAATAATCCTATTAAATCAGTGTAGTATTCACTATCCAATTGGATTAATATCCATTGGATTAATAATCTCACCCCTACCCCATTACTAATAATCTTATAAATTTGTTACATTAATTATCCATTGGATTAATAATCCTAAACCAAAATGTTAAAACAAACATAGGATAATTTGGCCAACGGCCAATCTCATGCTCTAATACACCCAATCAAACATGTCATAAGAGTATTGGCCACCCTGCATTTGCATATGGCATTGCTACCTGATAGGCTATTCACATCTAATAATTTTTTCTTATATAATAGATCAAAGTGTGTCAAGTTTCGCCATCCACACTCTTATTGTTTTGGTATTTCAAAACTACTAAAATGAATATCGAATTGAAGTTATAAATCTTAAAGTATCTTTAGTGGCCGTGTAATATTTTTTGTGCTATTTTATCATAATAAAATTATATATATGTATATGTTTTTATATAACAATGCATTAAAGTATATATTGTGCTAAAATAATATATTGTCCAAAAGTGTAGTATTTTTTTTTTTTATATATATATTTATTTTGTTGTATTTAGCTTCATATCAATAACCATTTTTTTTTTAAATAATGTTTTTCAATTCATCCAATTTTCAGGTTGCTCTCCTGTTCTCCTCCCCTCACGTGTGGTACAAGCCCTTAATCTCAACGTGCATGAACTTGGATTGCAAATCAAGCCACCACAAGGTTGTTTTTTTAATCTTATAATCTCTTTCATTTCACTATCTAAAAAAAAAATAAAAAAATATCTCTTTCATTTCTAATCATTCATCAATTTTTTCACCAAATTGTTAACAATCCAATTTACTTAAATTTAATAAAATTTTAAAAAGAATAAAGATTGAAAAATGACTTTACTTCATAAAAATTGTTAAAACATGTTTTTTAAATTAGTTTGAAAATTTTTCAAAAAAAATTGGTGAACAAAGAGAGTAATGATTTGAGTGTTTCATATCAGCTTAAACTAAAAAAAAGGATAAAGATGGGACTTTGCTCTAAGATTTTTCACCAACTTAAAGATGAGCAAATTCTTCACCAAATATTTAGCAATTACATGTCTACTCAAATTTGATAAAATTTTAAAAATATATAAAGATTGAAGTTGATTTTCTTTTATCAAAAACAGTTAAAACATGTTTTTAAGATAAATTTGAAAATTTCCAAAAAAAGTTGATGAAGAAAGAGAGAGTAAGAATTGGAGTGTTCCATACCATATTAAGCTTTTAATTAAATTTTTACTTAAATTTATTTAAAAAAAGAGAATAAGAATGAGAGATGCTATAGGGTTTTTACTGAAAAAAGATCTGACAAAACAAAAGGAGAGAGACTATGGATTGGGGTGTTCTGTATTAGATCAAGCTTTTATAATCAAATTTTTACTCAAATTTATTGAGAGAGAGAGAGAGAGATGCTCTAGGATTTTCAGTGAAATAAATAGTTTATTTATTTATTTTTTAATCTGTAGATACAAATAAGGACTCAAAAAGAAGTGCAGATCGTAATGCCATAACAAGGAACAAAAAGGGAAATAAGGATGATGCAACAGCTCAACAATCTCAACCTCAATATTGTGTCATCTCACGAAGCCGCAGTAACTCGCCGGAGATATTTCTTCCAAAAGAATGGACTTACTAGCTACCCAAGCACCCACTTAGACACCTTTACAAAGTTTCAACACAATCAAAATTAAAGCACACAATATCATCTCCGGTTTTATTGCTGTTGATTTCTACTACTTGATAATGATGATGATAATGATCATGTAAATGTAAATTAAAATAATAAAAGCAATAAACATGATGATATCTCTCTCTGATATATATTGATTATTTTTGTAACTTTATAATTTGCAAAACTTGATATTGAAATAAGACACAATCTATCCTTTTGAGAATTTATTTAGTTATTTATTAAATAAAAAAATAACAAAAAGGAAAAAAAAAAAGACTTTAGATGTGCTAGTTTGTGAGTGACTGATAATGAAATAAGATGGACTTTGATATCATTTTATTTTTGCTTTTTGATATCGTTTATTTTGTTCATTGAATCTCAAGAGTTTATCGAATATGTCAAGCCAAAGTTACAGTTGTATATAGGATAATGTTAGAGATATAAAAATTACGAACCTCATATTTATGTAAGATATTTGACCATTTATTTAATAAAAAATTTAAAACTTATAACATTTTCTCAGTATATAACATTTTGATGTCGACATCACTTAGATGTGTATGTGGAGAATGGTGCAATCATTTATTTTATTTTATATTTACAATCAAAATTGAATAAGAGAAAGCTGCGCGCTAATTTATTTATATATTCATTAATGAATTTTTTTAAAATCGGTCGATAGTTGACTTTATTTCCTGGATTAAGTGCATGTTTTGTGTTAGGAATGTTAGGTGAACAAAAACATGCACAGGCACGTTATAATGGATTGTTACGATGAAAACTTGTTAAAGATCTAATATATTTGTAAAAAGTTTAGCCCAATTTTACTTTGTTTTTTTTTTTTTTTTGAAAAGTAGGAATGATTTATGAAAAAAAAAAGAAGTTTTTTTCCCCTATTATAAAAATAAAAGCCATCCTATATATATATATATATATATATTTAAACGATCAACATTTATGAAGTTTTTATTGGACAAACTTTAATTGCAAAATATTTTTATTTGATTGAATTTTTAGAATTGTATTTTGAATTTATTTTTAAAAAAATATATAAATTAGCTTGACAAAACTAAATATAAATATATATTTGCATTTTTAAATATTATTTAATGTTCCAAAAAAAAAATCATATGAAAAAAAGTGTTTGATTTAATTTTTTTTTTTTACCAACTAAATTTTAATTCTTTTTAGAAAAGCATATTAAAAAGGAAAAATTAGTCTAAGGTCCCTCTTCTATTTTTAATAATGGAAGAAATCCACAATATTATTTTATGATGTCTAAAGTCCCTCAATCTCACACCCATGTATTACAAAGAAATTTGATTTTGTGAAATCAAGCCTCATTCTCTCTCTCTCTCTCTCTCTCACACACACACACACACACACACACACACTATCTAAACTCTCTCGACGTGCCCAGTTCATCAGATCGTCTACCTTTGAGATCACAAACTCCGCCGCCTTTGATATTCCCGCCAGGGGCGTAGGGCATGGGATGCGACGACAGGGTTGTGTGGATCGTCGCAGCCCTCTGTGATGCGATTCGAGGCGAGTTTCGAAATAGAAGAGCCATGGTGATTAGCTGCACAGAGAGAGAGAGAGAGATTGAGATTGAGTTTTCTGGTATGTCCCTAATGCCCTCAATGTCATGTCCTTGATCTGCAAAACCAAATTCATTTCCCTAATTCACTTAATACGCATGTGCATGTGTGTGCCTACACTCTTATTCTCTTTGTATCTGCATTCTCTCTCTCTTCATCGCAGTCGAACTTAGATTAGGGCAAAATCATGTAAATGCATGCAATTTGAATGTGGAATTGCTGATTTTGTAAGCGGAGATCGAATTTATTTTATTAATGGCTTTGTTGATTGTTGAATCCCTTTGAATTAGATTGTTGAATCTTTCTTTATTATCTTCTATTTTAATTTTGAAAATTGAAGCTTTTCTTCACTGTAGCTATCTATGGAGTCCTTTTTCTACATTTTAATCTCTTGAAATATAGACTGAATTGTAGACATCAAGAATTTATCTGGGTTCAAACTAGAGAAAATTTAAATTTCTCTAAGTTCAAACCAGAGAAAATTGAACAATATAGAGAAAATTAAATGTTCTACTCTCACTAGCTTCTGGCTCGAAAAGCTTCCCTCGGACAGATATGGTGATTCAAATTTTGTTTTCCTTTTTATTTACTTCTCATAATTTAACTTGGTTTTCAAATTTCTTATCTGTGAATTGTGTGTTTTTATGTAACTTGTGTTTAGCTCATATTTACTGTAATTTATGCGACTGCATGGGAATTGGTTCTTACTCTGTTTTGTTTATGTGAAATTTTCCTTCCAAATTTGGTCATATTGAATCTGAATTATGTTTGTTTATGCAAATTTACTCCTAATGCATTTGCAATTTCCATCAACTCTTGTGACAACCCTCACCTCTGATTAGCGTTAATTTGTGATTTAGCATGATAAGTAATTGATTAAGATGAAATCCTAAATTGATTACTTGGGTGTGTTGCTTAATTGCATTTCTATCTGTTTGTTACAGAATGATCTGTTCATGTTTTAATTTCGAATTGCGAATTGAAGGTCTTATCGACGACCGATTCAGAAATTGATTTGTGTTATATGCTAATTAGGATTTATATAATTTTATAGTAGGTTTAATTAAAATTCGATTTGGAATGATTAAATTAGAATAAATAAAGTTAAATTACATTAGTTAAGTTTATTACATAATTGCCATTAAGTGGATTATTTCAAGGCCATTTGTTTGTTTTCTCTTTTCTTTGTTGACACCATTTTCTACCTTCAAGATCCAAACGTGAGGAGAGAGAGGGAAATAGGGAAAAATTGATTTCAACAAGAGTTTTTGCTTGAATTTAGAAGAATTGAAGGAAATTTGAAGACTAGTCTAAATTGTTCAAGGTTTTGGCTTAGGAGAGGTTTGATTGAAAAGCCTAGGTAAGAGCTCAACCCTTTAATCTTGTTTTTGAGCCATCTAGAGCTTGTATATAAATGAAATAGGTGACTTCATGGGTTAATTAAGCTAGAATTTAGGTAGTCAAGTGAATTCATGCATGCATATACATGTCCTTGAATTTTGAGGTTGTCTTCATGGGATTCACACATGCATGTCCATATTTTGGTTGTACTCTTGAAATTCACCATGTTTTTAGCTTAATCTTACATTTGGTCATACCTTGGAGCATTAGAGTTCATGAGAACTCATGCATGTTATGTTTTTGCATTGTTCATGGAAGTTTCATTGAAATTGTGTTCAATTGACATACTTTGGGCTTGATTTTATAAAATGATCTTCAAAAACATGTTGTATTATGATGTTCAAGTGTTTTCTAGAAAATTAGCCAAAGGATTGAGTTTTGGCATGTTTGATTCTTGGTTTGAGCTTTGGGAGCAAATCTGGAAAACCCAGGATTTGGCTTCCTCGCTCGAGCGAAGGATTCCATGCTCAAGCGACCACCTTTGTTTTCAGACTCTCACTCGAGCGACGGAATGCTGGCCGAGCGGTAAATTGCAAGCTCTCAGGTTTTTGCGTGGCAGACGACACGCTCAAGCGACGAGAACGCTCGAGCGAAGAGCTGTGCCTACACGCTCGAGCGAGAATTGAGCGAGCATCGAGCAGAGAATTTTAGCAATTAAAAAGGAAAAATTAGTCTAAGGTCCCTCTTCTATTTTTAATAATGGAAGAAATCCACAATATTATTTATGATGTCTAAAGTCCCTCAATCTCACACCCATGTATTACAAGAAATTTGATTTTGTGAAATCAAGCCTCATTCTCTCTCTCTCTTCCCTCTCTCACACACACACACACACACACACACACACACTATCTAAACTCTCTCGACGTGCCCAGTTCATCAGATCGTCTACCTTTGAGATCACAAACTCCGCCGCCTTTGATATTCCCGCCAGGGGCGTAGGGCATGGGATGCGACGACAGGGTTGTGTGGATCGTCGCAGCCCTCTGTGATGCGATTCGAGGCGAGTTCGAAATGAAGAGCCATGGTGATTAGCTGCACAGAGAGAGAGAGAGAGATTGAGATTGAGTTTTCTGGTATGTCCCTAATGCCCTCAATGTCATGTCCTTGATCTGCAAAACCAAATTCATTTCCCTAATTCACTTAATACGCATGTGCATGTGTGTGCCTACACTCTTATTCTCTTTGTATCTGCATTCTCTCTCTCTTCATCGCAGTCGAACTTAGATTAGGGCAAAATCATGTAAATGCATGCAATTTGAATGTGGAATTGCTGATTTTGTAAGCGGAGATCGAATTTATTTTATTAATGGCTTTGTTGATTGTTGAATCCCTTTGAATTAGATTGTTGAATCTTTCTTTATTATCTTCTATTTTAATTTTGAAAATTGAAGCTTTTCTTCACTGTAGCTATCTATGGAGTCCTTTTTCTACATTTTAATCTCTTGAAATATAGACTGAATTGTAGACATCAAGAATTTATCTGGGTTCAAACTAGAGAAAATTTAAATTTCTCTAAGTTCAAACCAGAGAAAATTGAACAATATAGAGAAAATTAAATGTTCTACTCTCACTAGCTTCTGGCTCGAAAAGCTTCCCTCGGACAGATATGGTGATTCAAATTTTGTTTTCCTTTTTATTTACTTCTCATAATTTAACTTGGTTTTCAATTTCTTTATCTGTGAATTGTGTGTTTTTATGTAACTTGTGTTTAGCTCATATTTACTGTAATTTATGCGACTGCATGGGAATTGGTTCTTACTCTGTTTTGTTTATGTGAAATTTTCCTTCCAAATTTGGTCATATTGAATCTGAATTATGTTTGTTTATGCAAATTTACTCCTAATGCATTTGCAATTTCCATCAACTCTTGTGACAACCCTCACCTCTGATTAGCGTTAATTTGTGATTTAGCATGATAAGTAATTGATTAAGATGAAATCCTAAATTGATTACTTGGGTGTGTTGCTTAATTGCATTTCTATCTGTTTGTTACAGAATGATCTGTTCATGTTTTAATTTCGAATTGCGAATTGAAGGTCTTATCGACGACCGATTCAGAAATTGATTTGTGTTATATGCTAATTAGGATTTATATAATTTTATAGTAGGTTTAATTAAAATTCGATTTGGAATGATTAAATTAGAATAAATAAAGTTAAATTACATTAGTTAAGTTTATTACATAATTGCCATTAAGTGGATTATTTCAAGGCCATTTGTTTGTTTTCTCTTTTCTTTGTTGACACCATTTTCTACCTTCAAGATCCAAACCGTGAGAGAGAGGGAGAATAGGGAAAAATTGATTTCAACAAGAGTTTTTGCTTGAATTTAGAAGAATTGAAGGAAATTTTGAAGACTAGTCTACATTGTTCAAGGTTTTGGCTTAGGAGAGGTTTGATTGAAAAGCCTAGGTAAGAGCTCAACCCTTTAATCTTGTTTTTGAGCCATCTAGAGCTTGTATATAAATGAAATAGGTGACTTCATGGGTTAATTAAGCTAGAATTTAAGGTAGTCAAGTGAATTCATGCATGCATATACATGTCCTTGAATTTTGAGGTTGTCTTCATGGGATTCACACATGCATGTCCATATTTTGGTTGTACTCTTGAAATTCACCATGTTTTTTAGCTTAATCTTACATTTGGTCATACCTTGGAGCATTAGAGTTCATGAGAACTCATGCATGTTATGTTTTTGCATTGTTCATGGAAGTTTCATTGAAATTGTGTTCAATTGACATACTTTTGGGCTTTGATTTTATAAAATGATCTTCAAAACATGTTGTATTATGATGTTCCAAGTGTTTTCTAGAAAATTAGCCCAAAGGATTGAGTTTTGGCATGTTTGATTCTTGGTTTGAGCTTTGGGAGCAAATCTGGAAAACCCAGGATTTGGCTTCCTCGCTCGAGCGAAGGATTCCATGCTCAAGCGACCACCTTTGTTTTCAGACTCTCACTCGAGCGACGGAATGCTGGCTCGAGCGTAAATTGCAAGCTCTCAGGTTTTTGCGTGTGCAGACGCACGCTCAAGCGACGAGACCTACGCTCGAGCGAAGAGCTGTGCCTCACGCTCGAGCGAGCATTGAGCGAGCATCGAGCAGAGAATTTTAGCAACCAGTACTTTTTACATTTTTGCAGACCGCTCGAGCGAAAGAGTTTACGCTCGAGCGACCTCCCTCATTTGGTAAGCTCGCTCGAGCGAAGGATCCTACGCTCGAGCGAGACCCTTGTTTTCAGCAAATTTTGAAAAGTGTTTTAAAGTACATTTTTGCATCCTCATTCCATCCTAGGCATTCCTAGGCCATGTTTAAGGCATTTTAATTGAGGATATTGATATAGAACCACACCAAATCAAGTATAGGGGCTAAGTTATTAATCTCGAGTGTGTAATTTAGTGTGTGTGTTCGTTCTGCAACTGTGTAGGTTTGGCACCTAGGGACGCTGTCTAGCCTGCCCATAGCGCAGTAATCTGTGAGTAACGCTGTTGTAAAGATATATTCAATCGTATTTATTTTCTGATTGATAAATCATATTGCTTTCTGAAATGATACTTTTATCGATTGAAGGATGATCCTATTTTAAACTGTATTCGTGGCATCCATAGCATATTACTATTGTTATTGATATTGTTATCGTTATTGTTACAGAGATCTCTGTCAGTTCCAAATCCTGGAACTATTGTTATTGTATAATGGCCATCAATTGATTGTTCAGTCTATAAATGTGACACTCGAATGTTTTAAAATTACAATAAATAGAACTCAATAATAATAATAATAATAATAATAAATGAATAAATAAATGATAATAAACAAATATATATATATACATGTAATGACAAGAATAATAACTAAACAAATAATAATAAATAAATGCATCGTAAATTGGGAATTTGATTATTAAAGAAATACGTTGTGAAACACTACACATTAAATATTTTAGTAAGTGGTAAGTGGTGATTTATAGTTGAGTAGTGAGGTTTTTAGACGTGAACCTAACTTATAGTCATATATAATTTTAGGAGTCATCAAATTACCAAAGAGATAATAACCCTTTAAACCCATAATTCAAGTCTCAAGACGTTGGTACAGGATAAGGGTTAAACAAAAGGGATAAGACTCTGGATTAGGATAAGAGTCAAAGTAAAGGGTCAAAGTAAAAGGAGTAAATTAGTGGGGGATTGAGAATGCCGCCACGTATACAACATTTGCTTGGGCTTCACACCTTGTTTAAGTATAAATAGGGAAGTGAAGTGCGTTGGTGTAGCACAGAAACAAAGTGAACGTAAGAAGCGTAACGGGGCAAGTGAGGCGAGGAAGTGCGAGGAAGTAGGGCTAAATTTGTACTAGAGGTGAGTTATATTATACCTTGAGCTAGTATAATATGTTTTAAATATGTCTTGAGTTACCATAATATAGTTTACGTATGTTTTGACTCACCATAATTTATTTTATAAAAGTTATGTTTTATTAGTATATTAATAAAAGTTGTGTTTTATAAAAGTTTCAGTTACGTGGATTATTTTCTGAACCCTATTTGTGAAAATGAAACTCATGGATATGCTCGTGTATATTTTAAAGAATATTTAACTATAACCTTATAAACAATTATGTTGTGTAAGTACCACCACGGGAGTCCCACGCCTTGGGGGACTTAAATAATCATTGGCCCCTGTTTGACCACTTTGTGGTTCCCTGTTTGTCATGGATCCATTGACCCCTGTAGTGATTGTCACTTAATGACCTCTGTTCTATTTTGTACCGTGGTTATAGTTAATTATTTCAGTTTCTGGCACTTAATTAATTTGTGCATTTAACTCAAATTATGTTAATATTTTAATGTTTTAGCTTAAATAAATATCCATGGCTATTTTGTGCCCCTACACTCATAGTATAATATTTCTCACTCTGCTATGTGCTTATAGCTGTTACCCCTTTCAGGTGACGAGGTTTAGCGGGATCAAGATGGAAAATAAATCGCTGTGTTGTTTTGTTTTTTAAGATTTCTATCTTTTTATTATCAGACTCTTGTAATACAATGAAGTTTAAATGACTATGTTTTGTTTCCTTTTAAATAAACAGTTAGTACCCAATTATTTTATTTAAATTATCCGCTTGCGTTGCGACTACAGAATTATCTGAATTATTTTATTTTTATCTTGTTACGACACCGAGCCTTTGGGTACTGGGTTTGGGCCGTGACAATCAAGACCTAGTGTATTGTTGCTATTGGATGTACCACGTATGACTTATGAATATGATGGATCGACTTGATTGAATTGAATGATTGATTGACAAACGCTATTGATTGAGAATGTTTTAGTGCTAATCGATTGTTTTAAAGATTGTAAGGATATCATTCTTAACCTCTTTACACATTTGTTATTCACTGGGATTTAGCTCACATTTATATATGTATGTAGGTGGTCAGGCACCGGACCAAAGCTAGAGGCGTCGAGTTAAGCTCCTGTTTTGTCAAGCCAACCATCGCGCCTCACTTCGAGGTTCCAAGTCTGCATGAGTCATGGCTATTTTGGGGTGTTTTGGATCCACCCTTTTTGTCTCTGTTAATGTAATGAATATTTAAGACTTGGTTGTACAGTTATAGTGTAGGGATTGAATCCCTAACCTGCATGATATGTGTTTCTGATATGTATATATATGTGAATATGTTCATAAAAGCCTTTTTTGATTTAGAATTTCACAGCTCATTGGACATCATTTATTATTGATCGGTTTCCGCTGGCCCCTTTATACTGTTCAATTGTCTCTATTGTTAATCAGACCTTTGGTAATCGCAGATTACTGGTCGGTTACGATCCTAAACCCTTAGGGGCAGGTTCGGGTTGTGACAACTCTCTCTGTTTTCGTAATCTAACGAACATGGATCTAATTCAAGCTCTCTCTCTGTTTGTCTCTCTTTGTATGTGTGTAATCAAGGATGGTAGCAACAATGCATCTTTGGCGTAATTTCTCTAGAACCTAGAGAAATTCTTTGGAAATTCCAGAATTTCTCTGGAGAGAATTTCTCTAGTTTTGAGATAATTTCTCTGGGAAGTTGTGACAACCCTCACCTTTGATTAGCGTTAATTTGTGATTAAGCATGATAAGTAATTGATTAAGATGAAATCCTAAATTGATTACATGAATGTGTTGTTTAGATTGTATTTCTATCTGTTTGTTACAGAACGATCTGTTCATGTTTTAATTTCAAATTGCAAATTGAAAGCCTTATCGGTGACCGATTCAGAAATTGACTTGATCTTTATGCTAATTAAGAATTATAGAATTTTATGATAGGTTTAATTAAAATTCGATTTAGAATGATTAAATTAGAATAAATAATGTTAAATTACTTTAGCTTGAGTTTATTACACTTTTGCCATTAGTGGGTCTTTACAAGGCCATTTGCTTGATTCCTTATATGTTTGGCATCATCTACCTTCCACCTCCTTGAGCAAAAACATGAGTGAGAGAGAGTAGGAGAAAATTTGATTCAACTAGAGAGTTGCTTGAAATTTGAGGAAATTGAAGAAACTTTGAGGACTTGTCCATCTTGCTCAAGAATTTAGCACCTAAAGTCCAATTGAACAGCTAAGGTAAGAAATCTAGTCCCTAGTCTTGAATTTAAGTTGAATCACCTATGAATTCAAGTGATTTGAACCTTGAGTTATGAGATTTAAGCTTAAGAAATGTTAATTCATGCATGCATGTCCATATCATGGAGTTTTGAAGTTATTTTGCATGAAATTCTTCCATGCATGTCTAGATTATAGTTGTAATCTAAGAATTCATCATGTTTTTGAAAGGAATGTCTCTTGGGATCATGCATTGGAAGCTATGAATTCAAATAAATGCATGCATGGCATAATAATTGCATCATGTTCTTGAATTTTGGGTTGAATTTGTGTTCAATTGGTATACTTTTGGGCTTTGATTTTATGAAATGGTCTTTAAATCATGTTGTATTATGAGTTTCTAAGTATTTTCTAGAAAATTGGACCAAAAGGATGAGTTTGAAATGTTTGATCCATGGTTTAAACTTTGGGAGCAAATCTGGAAAACCCAGAATTTGGCTTCCTCGCTCAAGCGAAGGATTCTATGCTCGAGCGACCACTTTTGTTTTTAGAATTCCGCTCGAGTGACGGAATGCTAGCTCGAGCGTAAATTGCAAGCTCTCAGGTTTTTACGAGTGCAGACGCACGCTCGAGCGACGAGGCCTACGCTTGAGCGAGGAACTGTGTCTCACGCTCGAGTGAGCATCGAGCGGAAAATTTCAGCAACCAGTACTTTTCACATTTTTGCAGATCGCTCGAGCGAGGAAATCTACGCTCGAGCGACCTCTCTCATTTGGTAAGCCCGCTCGAGCGAAGGAGTCTACGCTCGAGTGAGACCCCTGTTTTCAGCAAGTTTTGAAAAATATTGTTAAGTACATTTTTGCATCCTCGTTCCATCCTAGGCATTCCTAGGCCATGTTTAAGGCATCATAATGAGGATAATGTTCTAGAATCACACCAAATCAAGTTAGGGGCTAAGTTATTAATCCCGAGTGTGTAATTTAGTATGTGTTCGTTCTACAACTGTGTAGGTTTGACACCCAATGACACTGATTAGCCTGCCTATAGCCTAGTAATCTGTGAGTAACAATATTGTAAAGATATGTTCAAATATAATTATTTTCTGAACGATTGATTGTACTGCTTTCTGAAGTAACATTGTTTACTGAATGAATGTTTGTCCTATTTTATGAACTGTACCCGTGACTTCCATAGCAATTGACTGTTACTGTTACTGCTACTGTTACTGTTACTGTTACTGCTACTACTACTGTTACAAAGATCTCTGTCGGTTTCAATGTTTGGAACTACTACTGTTTACTATTTTGATGGCCATTAACTAATGGTTCGGTCTATTAAGACCTACTGCACTGTTTTGCTATTGGATGTACCACGTATGACTGCTATGATTTCTAAATGACTGATATGGCATGAAATATGAGACACTGATTGAATAACTGATTTACCGATGCAATTGACTGTTTTGATTACTAAAAGGACATTCATTCTTAACCCCTTTACACGTTTGTTGTTCACTGGGCTTTAGCTCACTGTTTATATTTATATGTAAGTGGCCAGGCACTGGACCAAAGCTAGAAGCGTCGAGTTAAGCTCATGTTTTGTCCAGCCAACCGTTGTGCCTCACTTCGAGGTTCCGAGCCTACTCCAGCCAAGACTGTTTTTGGGGTGTTTCAGATTCACCCTTTTGTCTTTATTATGTATCGAATGTTTAAGACTTGATTATACAGTTATGGTGAAGGGATTGGATCCCTAACCTGCATGTTATGTGTATCTAATATGTATATATGTTTATGGTTATGAATGTGGATTAGTCCATAAAAGTCTTTTTCCATTCAGGTTTTCACAGCTCATTGGACACCTTGTTATTACTGTTTGGCTTCTGCCAGCCTCTTTTATATTGTATTACTGTTATTACTATTATTCAGGCTTTCGATAATCACGGATTACTAGCCGGTTACTATGCTAAACCCTTAGAGGTGGGTTTGGGTCGTGACAGAAGTCCAGAGAAATTCTCTAGGAACTGGATCAAAATTGGACTGATGATAATAATGATGATGACGATGATGATCAAGTAGGGCTAAGCAGCACTGCTAAAGCTGGATTACACAAGAAATCAAGTGTTGATTCAAATATGGAGTTGATGAATGAGATGGAAAAGAACAGGCTTTTATAGGAGGCTTATTTAGCTTCTTGAGTATGTCATTTCTTTCTTTTCTTTTTCTTTTTCTTTTTTTTTTTTTCCTTTTTCTTCCTTTGTAGAATTGGGACTCAAAGACACTTTTTGGTCAACTCATTTTCTTTGGAGAGAATTTCTGTCCAGAGAAATTGTCTGGAATTTTGGCCACTGTGTAAATTTTCTTTGAGAAATTCTCTGGGAGGTCTAGAGAAATTTTCTGGATCGAATTTTCTCTGGATCGATGTTGAGGGACCTTAGACATTATGAAAATATTATGTGTCCTTTATGCTATAAAATCTTAATACTAGG
This sequence comes from Camellia japonica, assembly GCA_030407325.1. Classification (NCBI taxonomy): domain Eukaryota; kingdom Viridiplantae; phylum Streptophyta; class Magnoliopsida; order Ericales; family Theaceae; genus Camellia; species Camellia japonica. The sequence goes on along the minus strand of JAPPVO010000024.1, from coordinate 47,466,649 downwards.
TACTTTAAAAAAAATCTCTTATTAAAAAAACTCAATAAAAAAGAAGGGAGGAAAATGGTGCAAAGCCAAAAGGGTATTTTGGTCTTATTATAAATATATACAAAATAATAATTAAGACAACTTTTAAAGTTGTGTTATTTTCTATACAAACTGATATAAATATATTTATTTAATATTTTCTTAATATATGCCCTTGGTGCATAGGGACAGCACCAAGAAATTTGTCCGAGAGGGACCATTTTGTATGCATAAAAAATATTGAGTTAATTTTGGTACATTACTAATTGAAGTAAAAAATGCTTAAAATTCTTAAATTTACACTCAATAACACTGAACATTACCTGTCAATTGATTGTTTATAAATCAATCAACTAAGACCCAGTCCCTACCATGTCATTATGAATAAATTTAGGGGTGAAGTTTTTGGTTCTCTACCATTATTTATAAAAAAAAATATACGTACCATTTTATTTTTAAAGTTAAAAAAATAAGTAATATGTATCTCTTATATTAATAAAATCAAGTCAATAAAATTGATGTTATTGTTTAAAATATAAAATAATAGAAAAATTACTCATAAATCCGACTTTGGTTAATGTTACACTAGTTAGTCCTGAGTGTTTTTTATTAAACCATTTAGTCCTTTTTTTTTTTTTTGGTATAATATATTTTTTTAATTTATTGTATATAAGGTTACCATTTTGCCCATTTTATGTTTTGTTTCTACTGTTTTTCTGGTTATTGTTTTTAAGGATATACTGTAACATTACTATTTATTAGGAGGGAATTTCGGAGGGGAGGGGGGTGGTGTGGACTCATATGGAAGTGTAGGATGTTTCCCAAGTGGTGTTCGTGTTGAGAACGTTGTTGTGGGGGTTGTGGAGGTTCATTTCTGGGTGTGGTGTTTTGCGTGTTGCGATTTGATCGTTAGAGTTTTTATGTGATTGACGTTGTTTTTCAAGTTCGGTTGATTTCAGTGTTGTGTATTCTATTTGCGATTGATTTGTTGATGGTGTTTGGGTGTGGTTGTTGGACTATTTGTGTGTTATGATGTTTGTTGTGGTTTTAGGTTGTAGTTGTATGCTTCATTAATTTTGTTTCTCGCATTGTCGTTTCGTCGTTTTGTATAGGGGTTGCAGAATGATTTTTGGTCTTATTTGCGGGGGATTTGTTCTTTGTAAAGTGTCTTTCGGTATCGAATAGTTGATGGTATGTGTAGGCGGTGTGTCGGTGGGGTTGTGTTATTGTAATCTTTTTTCTTTTTTTTTGTTGAATAGTTCGGAGTGGGTGTATTGGGTGTGATTTTGTATGGGAATTGGTGTTTTGTAATGTGTGTTTCGATATTGATTTGTGGGTCGTATGTATGGGCGATGTGCCGATCGCGATTGTTTTGTGAGATTTTCTTCTTGTTGATGTTTATTTCGGAGGAGTAAGAGTTTATTAGCATATGCTGGTGCAGTTATAAACATATGACAGTTTTACCAATTTTATGTTGCCCATATTTAGTTTCTCAATTTCCGTATGTTATTTTGGCAATCTCTTTAATTTCTGGAGGAGTTAGAAGTATTGTTGTGATGAAGAAGGCATTTTTTAATGTATAATCATCTTATTTTTTGCATTGTAAATTGTTGGTGGTTTGTTACGGTAACGTGGATGTAAAATGTACATGACTACCTATTTTATTATTTTTGGTGTAATGTGTTTGTTATTACATGTTTTTTTACAGGAAATGGAGTTTGCAGTGTTGTTGTTATGTACGTTCCGGCAGATGAACGCAGTGTTCCGCATTCATCAAACATTAACTTTCAAACAATTGGTTTATGCCGTTTGTGACAAGTTTGATCTCATGAAGCAGGAATTGGTTTATTTATTATTCACTATTCCAGGATATAAAAAGTTTAAGGTTGACTGCGACGATGATGTGCGAAACATGTTGTTACTTGCAAAGTCGTTCGGGCTTGACCATATGGACGCGCTAATTCAAGTGTGGGATAATGGGTCAGGTAGTCAATGTGATGTTACAGTGTCACATGATGATGGGGAGTGTGAGACCATAGATCTACAGATGGCCGATATGGAAGACCAAACGGATTTGTTGGCAACATATTGTTCCCATCAAATGAAGACGTTCTTGTCTGCTGGTTGGGTATTCGGTATTACACATGCTGGCCACATTTTTTGGGGGGTGCACATGAATTCCGGATGGTATTGTGCAAGTATGCCATGGAATGTGGGTTTCAGTTCAAATATGTCAAAAACGACACTGTACGTGTTACTGCGGTGTGCAAATTTGCAACGTCAACTGCGTGTGGGTGGTTGGTACACGCACGAGTGTCTCCTTCAAACGGTATTATGTGTTTGTAGAGATTTATTAGCATACATTGATGTGGTGCTGCTGTACGAACATACCGTAACCTACGGACTGGGTCAGATTTGGTGTCCGATGTGATCGTAGGGCGTGTCCATGAACAACCACTCACACGACCGACAGATGTGGTGTTCGACATGAAGGATGGTTATGGGCTAGATATTGGTTATCGAGTTGCATGGTTAAGGGTGGAAAAAGCAAGAAGTGAAGTATTTGGCGATCACGCTATGTCGTTCGACCAACTTAGGTGGTATAGTGATGTTATTATGGAAAATAACCTACATAGCTACATTAATTTGGATTTCAATTAGTAAACTGGGAGGTTTGTGAGGTATTTCATAGCTTTTCGTGCATGCATCGATGGGTTCAATGGTTGTCGTCCGCTTCTATTTTTGGATGGTACGTTTCTCAAGGGAAGGTTTAAGGGGACGTTGCTCGCGGCCACCGCTAAAGATGAGAACCAAGGTATGGGGTGACAATTTGTAAATGTTGTTTGTACTATTTTTGAGGGTTGTGTTACACATTTGCCTCTTACCATACCATGTGAGTTACAGTATACTATCTTGTATTATTTTATATTGTATTATGGAACCACCACTTCATTGCCTAGCACGTTACGAACATGCTTTTTATGCAGGTTTGTTCCCCATCACATTTGCTATTGTCGATTAAGAAAACTCATCAAACTGGGAGTGGTTCTTGCGTCATTTGGCCGAAGTTGTAGAAGGCTCAAGGAATTTAACTTTTGTGTTTGATTGTAATTTGGGTTTAATACAATCAATGCCAATCGTCTTCCCTGCAGCATACCATGCATTTTGTTTGCTACATCTTCAGATAAATCTTCGTGACCAGATGAAATATGTTAACGTTGATCAGAAAGTTGGTCTAATGCAAAAGTTACGCGAATGTACTTACGTACCTACGGTAACATCATTCAACCATAAAATTGAAATTTTAAAGCAATGAAGCCCAGCAGTGGTTGTGAATTTTTTGCAAGACCTGCATCTCCAACATTGGGCCAACGCATACTTTAGGTATTTTTTTTGTCTGTATATTTGTGTCTTGCATTTTTTTTTTATATTACTTAATGAATGATATGTACATCACTGATTGTTTCCCTTTCCACAAGGGTCGTCGAGATGGTGAGATGTGGTCTAACGCCACAGAGTTGTTCAACAATTGGATTTGGGAAGCTCGTCACCTGCCCATTACTCAATTGGTGGATGTAATAAGGGGGAAGATCATGGAAAAAATGTTAAAGCGGAAAGTGAAATCCAGCGTCTGGACTGGCAAACTTTGCCCAAAAATGAAAAAGCGTTTTATGTCTGAGTTTAAAGATAGCAGGCACTAGATTGTCAGCCAGTCAGATGACAATATTTTCGAGGTTCGATCCCACCCATCAGTGCTAGTTGACATTGGTAATCGTTCATGTTCTTGTTTTCAATGGCAACTAAATGGTTTTCCATGTCCCCATGCGGTTGTTGCTTTTCAGAAAAGTGGTAAGAATGTGTACGATTACATTGAATCATTTTATCACGTGGTCAAGTATAGGACAGCGTATGAAAGGTCAATACACCCAATTCCCACTGTGGCAAAACCCAAGTTCACAGCCTCAGACTGCCTCATTGCACTACCTGTTTTCAAACGTCCTCCCAGAAAGCCCAAGTGGAAAAGAATTCCATCAAAGGGCAAGGTTGTTCAACGTATTCGGTGTGGTTGGTGTGGCAAAATGGGTCATCATAACAGGAAAATATGCAAGTAACTGATGTAGCATACTCGTCGTCCATCTTTCACTTATCCTAGAACATTGCTCAAATATTTGATATCCTTTTATTAAAAAATTATGTGTGGTTTCCAAAACTTTACCCTTTTTCTCTACATTAATGGAAGTTTATTAAATATTATAATGCCTAATATAAACATTGATATGTTTGAACGGTATGCATGTATTGATTTGAAATAGTATTACAACATTGCATGGCATGCATAGTGTATGTAATGCCTATTTGTTTGATGGTTTCATTACGTGATGGAGTTTTTGACATATCGAACATTTACGTTACGGTCCAACTTTAAGAAATATTCCTATTGGTATATGTCTGTGTACAAATCTGTGTGTTTTGAATATTGTTGATGTTGTTGTATGTTAAATAAACATTGTCATTGTTGTGAGTGTACTTGACAGGTTTTTAGTCCTAGGTAAGAGCTATGCAATTACTAAATTAAATTGTGCGTCACTGGAACATTGACATTTCAACTCTGACAATAAAACATTGTCGTTCTCTGTAGGTAGTTATGTCATGATGTTTTGAATTGGATTATGGGAATAGCGGAAGAATGTTGCCATGAATGGATTTAACCCAAAATGGTGTAATAGATAATTCAATTCTAAGATTGAATGGTCATTCATTGTCCGCTTAATCAGGATGGTGAGGGAGCTACATTACTTTCACTTATCATAATATAAAAATGGTGTTCAATGATGCAATTTTCAATGGTAGCTTCAATAAAACCATACAGCACCATTTCCCAATTTCATTTCCTGACAATCATATAACCTGCATACATACAAAATTAAACCCCAACTGTCGGCATTTCCCTAGCCAAATATGTGATGAAATTATGCACTTCCATCATTTGATAGCATCCATACAGAACAACCTATGTATTAAAAGAAAACACACCTGTAACAACGCCCGCGAGGGACCTCGCCACAGTTCGGACTCGATTTTGTTGCGGTTCTAAATCTCGAACCAAAGAGTCCAAATCCGGCAAATCGTTTTTGAGAAAAACAGATTTTTTGAAAGAAGTGCCAAACATGGACTGCTTTGCCAGATAACAGAGTCGCCACCTAAATATTTTTTAAATGGGAAATTTAGGAAACCCTGACTCGGTGCCAAAGGCCACGTGTCCGTCATCACCAAAGTTGGCTCGGGAACTTGGGTACGATTGGGGAAGGTCACATCGTGAGCACCCCCGCTCGCCCGGTCAAAGACCGGCCTCTACTAACCATGATATCTGTTTTTGAAAACTTTGTGAGTTCTTATTCCGGTTATTAACCTAGGTTACTATGTGATGCTCGCAGCAAACAAGTATAGACTGGGTCGTCTGAATTGGAACAAAACATCTCATGTTTGTTTGTTTGAAAATTGTGTGATGGTGCTACCCGCAGGTAGGCTAAAATGCGGATTTGCCACCCTCGGGTGGGCTTAGAAAACATGATGTTGCCACTATCTAGTGGGCTTAAAACAAACAGTCAATGCATTGTCCCAATTCAGATAACTCAACCTCCACCCACAGGCATTCAAGGCAGTTATATCATTTAAGCACTTAGCCTCATGGCAAGCATGCTATCATGGCAACACTACACGCATGCAAGGATGCTAAAGCATAAAAACTCACCTAGTACTCCAAGCCAAAACAGGAACCGATTAGAAATCATGCATGGATCCTAAGTATACAGAATGCCTAATGCAACACATGCAAAATGCAACTATAGCAGGCTCGGCTATTCTAAACATGGCATATGAAATGCTACAACTATCATGTACTCAATTTGGAATTGAAATACAGATGCAGTTTGTATGATGCGCCGAGCCCGGTGCATGCAAAACAGATGAATGATGCAAACATGCTGTCATACCGTATGCTAATTGAAATATGCCCTATATCTAACCATCATAAGCGGGTAAATAAAAGGGAGAAAGACGTGGGGTTGGAAGACATACATCACACACACCCACACTTATTACAGTTGTGCCCTCGCGCAGAGGGTCCGAATAAATATACAGTCCGAAATATACAGTCCAAAATAAACAGTCCGAATAAATGTACAATTTCTATTTAATTGACAAATTAAATGAGAAAAAACTGGCATGCAAGCCAGGGACCGCCTTGCTTCTGATGTATGATGTATGTTGGGCTGCCTCGGGCGGAAATCCACCGGGATGCCCTGATTAGCCTCTGCTTGCAGTGTTTCTCGAAATGCGTGCCAGACTCCGAAAGTTGCTAATCTCTGAGTTTTGCTGCAACAGAGAGCAGGAAAAGGGCACAGCAGTGTATTTCACAAATGTATGCATGCCTCGATCCTCGTGCCACCAATCACGCATACCGATGCATGATGGCCGAGGAGTCGAATTGCACAACTCAATATAGGGATGAATGCAGATGAATGCTAAAACAACACTTAACTCCATCATGGATAATCCGGAGTGTCGGTGAACTGGGAATTGAGACCCGTTCCGTTACTCGGAGTACGAAACGTGCCTCGTTTCCTGTGCAATATGCATGATATGCATGAAATGCAACTAACATACAACCTAGCATGCACGATGTTATGAGAATGAGATGGAAATGAGATGAAAATGAGACGCCTCGAAAAGCGTGCACGCGGGCACGCGAACTGAGGCGATGATGTGAAATGCAAATCGGATAAAGCCGAAGTGTCTCGAAATGCGTGCACACGGGCACGCACACCGAGGCAATGATACAATGTGGAAATCGGATAAAACCGAAGTGCCTCGAAATGTGTGCCCACAGGCACGCACACCGAGGCGATGATAAGATGAGAAAATCGGATAAAACCGAAGTGCCTCGAAATGTGTGCCCACAGGCACGCACACCGAGGCGATGATAAAATGAGAAAATCGGATAAAATCGAAGTGCCTCGAAATGTGTGCCCACAGGCACGCACACCGAGGCGATGACATACAAGCACGAAAAATGTAGATTGGGCTTACACTAACATGAGAGGGCCTCAGCCACACTCACATCAGATGCCGGTGACGAAAACGGAGCGCCTCGAAGTGCGCGCCCACGGGCGCGCAAACCGAGGCAAGGCGGAATGACATGGGAAATGATATGCAAGCATGGCAATGGAATTTCAGCACTCACAAATGATGTAAAACAGCCCCGAAATGATACGGAATAACAACCGAAGCATGCAATCATCCCGAAAATGTGAAATTAAGCCCCGAAATGGCCTACGGCCATGCTAAACATGCAAAATATGATCATGGAAGCAATAACAGTAGCAAGGCAGTCCCGAATATGGCATTTTTTCAGTAATAAACATGGCCAAAATGCAAGCACAGATATGGCAACAATAGCTCGCAAGATTAATGGCCAACAGAGCATTATAAAGGGAGATGGTATATAGAAAATGCAAATGGACAAACTTTCTTCTACAACATCAAAGAGGACCCAAAAATAAGCATATATGCAGAAGATGGCAACCTCTAAATCATAAGACAAACATGCCAAAAATGGAAGGCAAAATGGAGCCGCAAAAGGGTATAACACAAGACATGCAATCTATACATCAAATGACCAAACCTTCTTCATGAAACATGTAAAGGGGGTCAAAATAAGACCAAAACCAGTAGGGGTCGAAGTCCCAAAAACAAACACAAATAGGTCAAAAATTGGATACAAAATATGGCATACTTGATGGAATTGAAGGAACTAGTAGATATAATGGCCAAATGAAGTTGAGCTCCTCTACAATGTTGTAGAGGGGCTCAAAATAAGCAAGAAAAAGTAGGGTTCGGACCCCTAAAAACCAACACAAATAGGTCAATTTTAGCATGCAAAAATGTGACAATCTTGATGAATATTGAAGGAACTAGTATATACAAATACCAAATGAAGTTGAGCCCTTCTACAATGTTGTAGAGGGGCTCAAAATAAGCAAGAAAGCAGTAGGGGTCGGAGCCCCAATTCTCAACCAATTAGAGTATAACAAAGGATCAAGAAAAAGCCCCAAAAGTTGGTTTTGAATACTTACCCTTGAAGACTTGTCTTTCTTTGCTTTTTGGCTTTGATTTGTAGCTTCTCAACCTCTGAAATTCACTTCCTAGCTGCTGGAATGGTAGTGTTGATGGTGGAGCTAAGGGTTGATGAAGAAATCAAGCAAGACTTGAAGCTTTTTTGAAGGTTTTGGCTATGGAGATTAGGGTTTTTGCTTAAGTGTTCTTGAAGACAAATCTTCTAACCTAGGCAAAGGAGCCCTTGGTTCCTTTAAATAGGCAAAACAAGGTGTAAAAGGGGAGGGCAAAGCATCCAAGCTTTCCCTCCCAAAATATCCCCCGGATGGGGAGATATTTGGCAAAAATATCCGGACAGCTGTGCTGAGCTGGAAAGCAAGAAGCTGGCCGGCCAGGTGATTTTCTGCAAGGTGGCCGGCCGGCCACCCCACCTGGTCGGCCAGCCACTCCCCCTGGCCGGCCGGCCATGCCCCAAAAATGAACTCAAGAATTTCTGGCCGACCACCATACAGTAGTGTCCTCCCAAGTGTGTAGAATAAGGCCCCAGGGTCGGAATCTGGCAACTCTGAAGCAGAAGTCACAACATAGAGCTTGAAGAAGAGGCTCAAAAATGAAATCAACAATTGCTGGCGACCACCAACTTTTTGTGTCCTCCAAGATGTGTAGAACAAGGATCCAAGGTTGAAATTTGGCAACACTGAAGCAGGAGCCACAACATAGAGCTTGAAGGAGAGGCCCAAAAATGAAACTCACAGTTTCTGGCTGACCAGTAGTTTTTAGGGTCCTCCCATGTGCCCTCATCACAGATATGTAGCTTTGGTCGGAAGAAAAATGGGCCTAGGGTGTTCAACATTGGCCCGGAAGTGAGCAAAACGGGCGCCGGAGGAGCGAAACTGGTTATCTGGGATAATTGCTGGCCTCCTACCCTCCAGTGATCTTCCCAATGTTGAAACAGAGGTACCTGCCAAAATTGAACAAAAACTAATGAGAAATGAACGCTCGGGGCCAAAACCGAGCCATTCGGGATCCCGAAAATGGGCTGCGGGTGCCGGAAGTGGTGTTCGGCAGCGAAGTGGGTATCTGCAACTCCAGTGTCCCTCGGAATGACAAAACAGAGGTTCCTGCCAAAAATCAGAGAAAATTGATACAAAATGAATGCTCGGGGCCAAACCGCGCAATTCGGGGCCCGAAAACCGGCTATAAGCACCGAAAGTGGCATACGGCCACGAAGTGGGCATCGGGGGCCCCAGTGTTCCTCAAAATGATAAAACAGAGATACTAGCCAAGAACCGGAGAAACCTGATGCGAAATGAAAGCTCGGGGCCCAAATCACGCAGTTCGGGTCCCGAAAACCGGCTGTAGGCACCGGAAGTGGCATACGGCCACGAAGTGGGCATCGAGGGCCCCAGGGTTCCTCGGAACTATAAAACAGTGGTGCAAGCCAAAAACCGGAGAACTCGGAGATGGTTGGGCGGTTCCGAGCCGAGGCACATGGCCTAACGGTCCCGAAAACCGGGAACCGGGCTCCGAAATGGGCAAAATGGCCTACGGCCACGAAAAGTAGCTCACGGCCACCGGGAGATAGTCTACAGGACCACTCCCTTCCCTCAGGAAAGAAAACAGAGAAAACCGAGTCTGGTTCGCAAACCGAGACAAGGTATAGAAGAGGATTCGGAAGTTCGGAGGCGGGGCGCACGGCCGCGACTCTGAGACTTCTGAATGAGCACAGTATGCAACACCACCGAGCGCTCAATCGGTGACGTCTGAGTCTTAAGGTCGGTCAAAAATGGGGTGTCTACAGTTGCCCCTCTTTGACAGAACTCGGAAGTCACAAGTGACGGGAGTGAATGTCAAAGCCCGGAGACGACCCATTTTTGACAAGGCCGAAGACTTAGACAAACAAACAGGATAAACAGAGATATGTGTGCCCGCAGGCAGGGGGCAAAATGCAAATAATATGCACAGAGCCAGATGATCATGCAAATGCAGCAAGCTGTAATGAAGCAAGTATTGACAAATAGATGCAACAGTTTTAAGCAAGAATGCAAAGCAACAACTACATTTCATGCGGTTAGGAATGCGGAGAATCATTCGATTCTCGTCGCGTCTCACACGGAGAAGATACGATACCTGCGCGATTCGTCTGGTCGCACCAGCCTCGAATGAACCGTACATACAATATCGTGCCTGCAAAAGAGAGAAATGCAACAAGAACAATATGCTAACAACATATATTCAATGCGATTCCCGGGATTCGAAAAGTCTGACACATACAGTGTTGGTGAACGAATGCAACATAACGCGAGAAAAGATAATGCGCGACAACGCATGTTCAAGCATAGAAGTATTGCACACCAAGAAATCATGCATGAC